>CM042549.1:4135000-4207500 GCA_023630585.1 Cranoglanis bouderius
ATAGTTTCTGGTGTGATATTTTTGTTTGTTTGTTTGTTTTAGTGATGTAACTCAGAGATTAATCATTTATTTGCGTAAATATTATGCAACGTCTCACTGTCACTGACAAGGTCTGAGTGGCGCAGTGATGACTTTTTAAAGGAGATTGGGCAATACTGTATACTTACGTACAATTTGTTATTATTATTATTATTATTATTATTATTATTATTATTATTATTATTATTATTTTAAAATTGATCTTTAAACAACAACACTGCTGCAGTCCACTCATCTAAATGCAAATGGTTGTTTTTTCGAGACAGCTCCTCTACTCTCTTATACAATGGTTAGGAGGTGAATGATGGAGAGAATAACTATGGAGATATGGTAGGTGTGAGGAATAAAACACTTGGGGTGCGTGCTGTTATAGGAATATAATCAACGACAAGGTGTTGTGATGACGCAGAACTGCTTTTCACAGAGTTTTATTCCTTTTATACCACAACAGTTTGCCAACGATTACAGTTTTAAATGTATTAATAAACTTTTATCCGTTTATTGTTACATTTAATGTTGTGAAACATGCACAAGACAAGTTCTTGTTATCAGGTATGTTATAACAGCTCTAAACTTATACCACAACAATCTGTCAGTGTTTTGTTTACACGCCAAGCTTTTTATCCATTTATTGTTACAGTTAATGTGGTTGATCGCCCGTGTTGAACTTGGCTGCAGACAGTCGTTGCCTCATCAGCCACCGGTAAACAAGACAGAAATGCAGCTTGTCATGTTAGAGAGAAACCAGAAAGTGCAAACTCCCCTGTCCTCTGACTGTTACAAAGTGCTGACACTGGAGACTCCTTCCATACATGTTAAGTAAACATCTCCTTACAGGAAACAGTGAATCTTTTTCTTTGGTAAATGACAACACGCTTTTATTTGTTTATTATTAGACTTTGATTATGTGGCGCCTCCCTTACAGGTGAATGAACGGTTACTATAGAAACGATAACATACTAGAACAAGCGCATTAATATAAATGTTTCAGCTGGCACTGCTGTCAGAGCTGCTGTTATAGAGAATTAATCAACACCTTCTGACCAATCAGACTTGAGAACTGAACAGTGATGTGGTATAAGCAAACTTAGTAATCATTTAAATTACAGGTCATCACTTAACACGTCACTGCATGAGTTTACATCCTGAATCTCTTGCTAGAGAGACTTAACCTACACAGTAGTTATATGAGGTCTGATTTATTTCTCGATCCCTAGAAAAACACCTGCGTGTAGATATCACCATGGAGCCGCACTCAGTAAACTTTCCTTCAACATGAGGACGTTGCCACGATGTCCTACAGCCATGTTTGGTGAGTATTTAGAGCACAATGGGAAACACTAACTTTACGGTTATGGTGTATGAATCTGTTTTTTTTCTTTCTGTCTAGTGAGAAATATGTTTATTCAGACTCAAGACACTCCAAACCCAAACAGTCTGAAGTTTCTCCCTGGGCGGACGGTGTTAGATTCCGGCACTATGGACTTCGTCGCTCCCAGAGATGCTTTCTGCTCTCCACTGGCCAGGTGATGACTTTAATTTATTATTAAAACATACTGTAGTTTATTCTATCATCATTGACGTGAGGAATACATGTACACACACACACACACTCATATATATATATATATATATATATAGTATCTCACAAAAGTGAGTACACCCCTCACATTTTTGTAAATATTTTATTATATCTTTTCATGGGACAACACTGAAGAAATGACACTTTGCTACAATGTAAAGTAGTGAGTGTACAGCTTGTATAACAGTGTAAATTTGCTGTCCCCTCAAAATAACTCAACACACAGCCATTAATGTCTAAACCGCAGGCAACAAAAGAGAGTACACCCCTAAGTGAAAATGTCCAAATTGGGCCCAAAGTGTCAATATTTTGTGTGGCCACCATTATTTTCAGCACTGCCTTAACCCTGTTGGGCATGGAGTTCACCAGAGCTTCACAGGTTGCCACTGGAGTCCTCTTCCACTCCTCCATGACGACATCACAGAGCTGGTGGATGTTAGAGACCTTGCGCTCCTCCACCTTCCGTTTGAGGATGCCCCACAGATGCTCAATAGGGTTTAGGTCTGGAGACATGCTTGGCCAGTCCATCACCTTTACCCTCAGCTTCTTTAGCAAGGCAGTGGTCGTCTTGGAGATGTGCTTGTGGTCGTTATCATGTTGGAATACTTCGAAGGGAGGGGATCATGCTCTGCTTCAGTATGTCACAGTACATGTCACAGTACACTCCCCAGTGCCGGCAGCACTCATGCAGCCCCAGACCATGACACTCCCACCACCATGCTTGTAGGCATGTAGGCAAGACACACTTGTCTTTGTACTCCTCACCTGGTTGCCGCCACACACGCTTGACACCATCTGAACCAAATAAGTTTATCTTGGTCTCATCAGACCACAGGACATGGTTTCAGTAATCCATGTCCTTAGTCTGCTTGTCTTCAGCAAACTGTTTGCAGGCTTTCTTGTGCATCATCTTTAGAAGAGGCTTCCTTCTGGGAGGACAGCCGTGCAGACCAATTTGATGCAATGTGCGGCGTATGGTCTGAGCACTGACAGGCTGGCCCCCCACCCCTTCAACTTCTGCAGCAATGCTGGCAGCACTCATACGTCTATTCTGCAAAGCCAACCTCTGGATATGATGCTGAGCACGTGCACTCACCTTCTTTGTTAAACCGCTGTATGGTCTTGGCCACCGTGCTGCAGCTCAGTTTCAGGGTGTTGGCAATCTTCTTATAGCCTAGGCCATCTTTATATAGAGCAACAATTCTTTTTTTCAGATCCTCAGAGAGTTCTTTGCCATGAGGTGCCATGTTGAACTTCCAGTGACCACTATGAGAGAGTGTGAGAGCGATAACACCAAGCTTAACACACCTGCTCCCCATTCACACCTGAGACCCTGTAACACTAACGAGTCACATGACACCGGGGAGGGAAAATGGCTAATTGGGCCCAATTTGGACATTTTCACTTAGGGGTGTACTCACTTTTGTTGCCAGCGGTTTAGACATTAATGGCTGTGTGTTGAGTTATTTTGAGGGGACAGCAAATTTATAGTTATACAAGCTGTACACTCACTACTTTACATTGTAGCAAAGTGTCATTTCGTCAGTGTTGTCCCATGAAAAGATATAATAAAATATTTACAAAAATGTGAGGGGTGTACTCACTTTTGTGAGATACTGTGTGTATGTGTATGTGTGTATGTATACATATATATATATATATATATATATATATATATATATATATATATATATATATATATATATATATATATATATATGTGTATGTATATATATATATATACTGATCAGCCATAACATTAAAAACTTTACACCAAATATAGTGTAGGTCCCCCTTGTGCCGCCAAAACTGCTTTGACCACCGAAAGCACCTACAATGAGCACGTGAGCATCAGATCTGGACCATGGAGCAATGGAAGAAGGTGGCCTGGTCTGGCCTGAAATCACGTTTTCGTTAACGTCATGTGGACGGCCGGGTGCGTGTGCGTCACTTACCTGGGGAAGAGATGGCACCAGGATGCACTATGGGAAGAAGGCAAGCCGGCGGAGACAGTGTGATGCTCTGGGCAATGTTCTGCTGGGAAACCTTGGGTCCTGGCATTCATGTGGATGTTACTTTGACACATAACCCCTACCTAAAAATTTCTGCAGAGCAAGTACACCCCTTCATGGAAACAGTATTCCCTAATGGCAGTGGCCTCTCTCAGCAGGATAATGCACCTGCAAACACACTGCAAACCTTCAGGAACGGTCTGAGGAACATGACAGAGTTCAAGGTGTTGACTCGGCCTCCAAATTCCCCAGATCTCAATCCGATCGAGCGTCTGTGGGACGTGCTGGACAAACAAGTCCGATCCATGGAGGCCCCACCACGCAACTTACAGGACTTACAAGGATCTGCTGCTAACGTCTTGGTGCCGGATACCACAGCACACCTTCAGAGGTCTTGTGGAGTCCATGCCTCGACGGGTCAGAGCTGTTTTGGCGGCACAAGGGGGACCTACACAATATTTGGCAGGTGGTCGTTAATCTGTTAGCATGTCGTCCTGTTTAATGGTCTTGCTCTTGGATTCTAACACTGCCTTGTGTCGCTTTTACAGGCAGCTCTTCAGAATTGATGGAGTCAAAAGCGTCTTCTTAGGCCCGGACTTCATAACCATCACAAAGGTACAGGGGAAATGTATGTATTTATTTACTTATTTATTTTTATGAGTTAAAAAAAACACGAACAACTGTTGATCTTTCTTGTTGTCAGACCGATTCACGCACAGAGTGGAAGGTGATTAAACCGGACGTCTTTGCCACCATCATGGACTTCTTTACATCAGGCCTTCCTGTTGTTAATGAAGACGCTGCTCCACGTGCAGACACCGGTACTGTCAGTATAGTGGCCTGTGATGATGAGTTTCATGATTTTTTTTTTTTTTTCTTCTGACACTTCTATCAACTTTGCTCTAGCGCCCTCAGACGATGACGACGAGGTCGTTGCCATCATCAAAGAGCTGCTTGACACACGGATCAGGTGCCGTCACAGTCTCTGTTTCTTCCTCTCACGTCATTTATATCTAATCATTTATACCCCTCCTATTTTATGGGGCAGTTCCTATAAGAGTGCGGTTTCCATCCTCTCTCAGGCCCACGGTGCAGGAGGACGGGGGCGACGTGCTGTATCGGAGTTTTGAGGACGGCATCGTGAAGCTGCAGCTCCAGGGCTCGTGCACCAGCTGCCCCAGTTCCATCATCACGCTGAAGAACGGCATCCAGAACATGCTGCAGTTTTACGTCCCCGAGGTGGAGGGGGTGGAACAGGTGACCAAAAAAAGAAATATTATCTGTCCTGTTTGACAACATTTCATCTAAAATGAAACCTCAGCAGGCATCACGGGTCACACCCTCTCCAGTGCCAACTGTATGAAACGCTGTACATGAACTGACTTTATACCACAGCGCTGTTGAACTCTCGATTCGGATTGGTCTGAAGGGCTTGATTAATTTTGTATTTTCGTTATCGTTTCTATAGTAACAACTCACACAGGGACTCTGTCTTCACAATCTCAGGGGTGTGAATGCTGGCCAAAAATATAAATCATACCAATATATATATTGTGTGCAGAAAAACATAGTAGATTTATAGTATAATGGATTATAGGCACATAGTTAGAGCTAACACCTTAAATGCATTATTAGTCGTGCACACAGTGTGACTTCGTCCTGATCTTTCTGCTTTCACTCAGGTGAAGGACGAGGACGAGGGAGTGGAACAACACACCCAGCAATGAGTGCTAATAAGCAGGATCTGGATTACACTCCTGCCTCCTACATCACATAAAACCCTCTGACTGAAGATAAAGTTTATCCCGTTCATACACTTTGGTTTTGTCTCAAATCGAAGCATGACATCCTTCAATATGGATTATTTATTTTTTATTATTAAACTGATTTTGTTTATTGCATTATACTGTAAATTCAAATTGAGTGAATAGCACTTAGATCCTGACCATATCATGCACTTGTGATATTTATAGCACTGTCAGTGTTCTCGATGTGTTTTCCCACAAAGGTGTGAGTGTGTACGAATGTAATTTTGACTAAGGTATCTAAATAATAATAAATAAACAATAAAAAGGTTTTGAAATGTACTTGTATTTGTTTGGGGTTTTTTTTTCCAACAAAAGCACAGCTTATAGGTGTGCTGTGTGGTTATACGTTTATTTATATACACAAAATGACAGAATTGTGTCATTGGCAATTTTTTTTGTTTGTTGTTTTGGCCTGTTTTGTATTCTAGACCACCGGATTTAAAATGAAATTATTGTGTTTTGCGGTACACAATAATTGACTTGACCAACCTTGTAGGTGTGTGAATATATGAATATATATATATATATATATATAAAGTGTAGACCTTTAGCTTTAAAGGTAAAGTCTGAGATGTAAGCTCAAGCTAGCTCTTTTAAAAACTCAAAATCCAAACAAATATGGACTACTTCAAAGCCACACTCCCTGAAATATGGCATAAATCCAACACTATCCCTACAGTGAAGCATGGTGGTGGGAGCATCATGTTGTTTGGGGGGGTGGGGGGTTACTTTTTGTCATCAGGGACCTAGGAAACTGGTCAGGCTCGAGTGTAAGGTGAATGGAAACAAATACAGGACAGTCTTAGAAGAAAACCTGTTCCACTATGCAGTAGACTTTGGTCGCCTTTGAACAGGACAACGACTCTGAGCATAGCATCATGGTGAGATTTATAGTGTATTTTCATATATTAACCAAGTATTTTCATATTTTCATTTATTAACCAAGCATTTTCATGTATTAACCAATAAATCAATTCTGATGTAATCAACCACTGGATAAAATTAATCAGGAGATGAAACCTTTAGTATAAGGTAAAAAGCAGGCCAGGTTAGTGTATGATCTCAGTTTGTGTGAAACTCACTACCTGTACCACTCTGTACTGTCTTTAGCTGAAAGTGCAGCTGAGCATGACGACCATGACATCATAGTCGAAACCAATTAAGGCCTCGAAACTTTTTTGAAAAATACACTGGTGGACCTCGCGCCACGGTTGTTTACGAGATCCATAGAATGAAACATAATTGTGGCAAGCTACCAGAGGTGTGATTTAAAGAAAAAATGGGGAAACCCCGCCTGAATGAGATCATTGCTTTAGAAATGTATAAAAACTGATGCGTTGACTGTATTTGTCAGATGGTCTGCAGTCATCTCGGCTTCATGGTGTTTCAATAAGGACCGATTTTTGACATCTTAAACCCCGGACTCTCGAATACTTTTTTTTGAATAGAATAACCAGGACATTTTCCACAACACAGTGGTGTGGTGAATGTGCTGGAAAGGCCCAGTCCAAACTCAGACATCAGTTTGATTGAAAATGTGTGGCAAGATTCGAAAATGACTGTTCACTAACAAAGTTTCTGTCCAATCTGACCAGTTTTTTGAAGCTTTTTGAGGGGGTTGAATACTTACACAAACAACAAAGGTCTACTTTGTTTGTCTAATTCACCTTCGGGTGAACATACTAGTCTGTATGTTTAAATGTTTGACTTATTGTGCAAATCAGATGGTAAAAAGTCCAATTAAGTCGATCTCAGTTACACAAAATGTGGTAAGTTCAAGAGTGTGATGTATGTGTGTGTGTGTGTGTGTGAGCGCCTAATACTCTCTGTCCTCTCTACGTTTGCATTCACTAACTGCAAACTGGCTATACTCTTTGATTTTCAGGTGTGTACACGGAACTTGTTATATTTAATGATGACAGTTAGGGCAGGTATGAATTTCTGAGGGCAGATCAGTTGTCGGCCCACATCATGGACACATCCTGCTTGCCACGTCTAAACTGCCTCCGTTGGCAGGGAGCGCGAGAGTGACAGCGAATTCGACCAGTCAGACACGGCTACGACGTGAACGCCTCAATATTGCCCAATAAGAGTCGGCGTTGGGCGTGACGTTCCTCTGACACTGATTCAGTCGCAGGAGGAAACTAAACAGTAGTTTGACACCGTGCCGAAGATATGTGTGGTGAGTCTGAGATTAAAAAGAAAATATTTTATTCATATAGAGTCATATCATGTAGTACATAGGTATTTCTTATGGATTTGGCTCGTATGGGATTATTTATTATATTAGTAGCTGTAAAAAAAAAATAATAAAAAAAAAAAACAGCTTGGATGGACGCGCGTTAGCATGTTAGCATTTCGTTTAACGTTAACTAACGATAAATGTGCGCGAGCACACATAGCTAATTTATTTTGTTTTAAATCTTTCTATCATTTAGTGTAATTATGGCGAGTTATAAATAATAATAATACGCCGATACATTTAGTAGAAGAGACACATATAATAGCTGTTAAACTGTTTCTAGAACCTCCGCTCTTTTTCGCGTTAATATCTGTGTTTGTTTAACAATTCTGTCTATTTTTTAAAAGTAAGAAGTGTAATTATTATCTAAATAATTATATATTTAAACTCAAGTTTTTGGTTTCAAGCTACATCCTCACACTTGCCTCTTAATCTTAATCTAGTTTCCTTCTCGGGTTTGACCCCAAATCACTCGCTTCTGAGTTCGTAGCGCACTACAGAATGCGTAGAAGCAGTAATATCGGACACTACGTAGTGCTCATAGCTAGGGACCAGGGAGCGGTTTGGGACGCAGCCGTGGTCGCTCACCTATTCATTCATTCATTAGCCGGATGGGACTGATCTCATCTCTGCTTTTAAACTGCAGTTAAAAAAAACAAACAAAAAAAAAACACAAGTATTTCAACGAGGTGGTTTTTAAACATGGAAAAACATCTTCACCATCTCATGTCCTCTCCAAAACGATTACTATAGAGGAATTGGGCGTAATTTGAGGATCTTTGCCCTCAAATCTAAGGATGACACGTTCTTTGAGTCCTTT
The DNA here is from genome assembly GCA_023630585.1 of Cranoglanis bouderius. Classification (NCBI taxonomy): domain Eukaryota; kingdom Metazoa; phylum Chordata; class Actinopteri; order Siluriformes; family Cranoglanididae; genus Cranoglanis; species Cranoglanis bouderius. Next base: position 4,143,504 of record CM042549.1, read on the forward strand.
CATGCATAAGTTATTTATACAATTTATTTTATCCAGCTTCTTTAGATTTTGTTACTTAAAATTGCATGATGTATGAAGATAGGATGATTTGTATTTGAGTTTAAAATAAAAAAAAATTTTTTTAAAAGAGGCTAAAACAGTGTAGAAAATTATAGAAAATATCATTTCTGAACTTACAAAAGTTGTACAGTTTAGGACCCAAACAAACAAAAAAAAAAGCCCCTACCAGTAAAAAAACAAAAACAAGCCAAACAAACAAAACAAAAACTGAGTTTACAATAAAAATTAAAAAAAAAAAAAAAAAGCAGTCCAAGGCTATCAGTGGAGTCTTTTGACTTTTTTTTTTTGGTATTTATTTCTTTCTTTTGCAGAGAAAGCGAGCAAAGATTGAGAGCGACACAGATTTGAGAGTCTACGGGGCTACGGGAGTTTAGGTTAATTGACAGTAATGAACTCAAGTGATTTACATCTTATATTTCCCAAAAATATATTTAAAAACAAAAAAAAGAGCTTTAAATTGGCTGTCCATACGCGTGGATACTATGCATGAAAGGGTTTATAAACACGTCTAGCTCATGTCATTTCTGTCATGTCATTGCATCTTTATCACTCAAGGCCGGAGCCTTAGAAGGTGTGTTTACCGCAAATGCTGTAAAACTGATGTCCTTTATAAAACTAGACAAATCAGTTTCTATACAAATGTATAAACCTGCGTCAGCGTGCACGTTCCTGGATTCACCCGACTATACCGAGTTCACACCTACACAATAAGTCGTACGTCACGTCACCTCATGTACATATGACCTGATAACGAGTATCTTTTGTTAGCTGTTATTTATGTCTGAATAAAAGTGTCCTGTTTGTAGGCCGTATTGTTGTCTTGTTCCGCGATGTGTTGCTTTCTCCTTTTCCTATTTCTTCAAAGAATGCAGCAATTTCTTTTTTTCTTTTTTTTTTTCCTTTTTTTGAAATGTCAGGGAATAAAATAACTTTCTCATCCACTGGTCCTGTGTATCGTTAAGTCTCATACAGTGAAGTAGCAGTGAATTCAAAGCCCTGTGGGTGAATAGTAAAAGATCAGCAAGAACAACAAACGGAGACCGTGAGATGGACCACGAACGCACTTTTCCATCTTTCATTTGGATGGATCTGTATTTTCAACCCTTCCAGCACTTCTGTTTCAATCCCTCGGTCTCCCAGCGTTTTACTGACCGCCGGTCCGATACTTTTTTTTTTCCCTCTGAGGTCTGCCGATACAAAGCGGAGCCTTGTGTCACCGCCTTACACACGCATCAGTGTGTAGCGTTCGGCTCGGCCCGAATGCTGCTTCTGTTCTGGTCTAACGATCATCTTTTTATTCTCTTGACATGTTTACCTGAGTGTAGTAAGCGGGAAAGTTAGCCTAAAAACCGTCCCACTGTGAGCAGGATCGTCTCGGCCGATGAATGTGTAGTGCCGCAGGCGGCGGAACGCGTCACACAGTGCTTCAGGTCTTTCACGGTGATGTTTGTCGGTAAATGAGACCTTTTAGCTGTAACTCATGTTTGATGCACGTGAATCGAAGAGGGCTTTGTGTTGTGACGTGATGGCGTTGTGATGACGTCACATGACGCGTCTTGGCGCAAATCTGCGGAAAATCTGCCGTAATTTTGAAAAATCGCAAGTTCCTCCGAATACTGCGGAGTTTGCTTGATTTCGCGTTCATTCCTGAAATCGCGAAATCCCGGAGGGACTGATTTAACGTCTCCTTGTACAACCTTCAGATTGCATTGTTAAATAAACGCCTGACAGGAATGACGCAGGCCAAAGCTTCTTACGTTTTTACGCACGCGCAGTGTAGGGATATAAGCGTTTTCGGACGTTTCAGTTTGGACGCGCGGTTTTTGGAAAACGAACGTTTGAGATCGCCAGTGTAGACGGAGAGCGTTTTAAAACGAAAGTGCGGTTTTCAGATCTCTCCGGATTAATGTGGACGGTTTTTCTTTTTCCGGTTGAACAACATACTTGTCTGCCGAGCAACTACAAATTTAAAAATAACAACCCGGATGTAAAAACTGCTTTTCCAAGACACCCGAGTTCCTGACTTCTCCACCCCTGGTGTAAGAACATCTACTCTGAGATGATTAAAAAAATAAATAAATAAAAATTTGTCCAAAGTGTAGTATAGATCATTTCTTGATGTTGGTCGTTTCTTTCGCTAGTCGCCGAGTCATTAGCACCGAATTGAGCAATCGATCTAACCTAGCGCCAAATCGTCAGATTTTTATCATCGTTAACTGAAGTCTTCCTGACTGAACAAACTGAACAAAGCCACTGCGAGCGTTTCTGTTTTCTTATTATTTCTTATCATTCCTCATTTATTAATCATCTCCGAGACATGGAAATCAGTGTTAGTCGTTTTTATCGGTGAGTGAACCAGCGGGTTCAGAGCCAGAGCACTGAAAAAAGGCGTGAAATACAACAAATACGAGTGGAGACATGACTGTGCAGTCTGTAATGATAAGATGGATGTCCTTTAAGACCTTATCACAGGCGCTGTGTGAATGACGTTGGAGTTGGAAGTGTGAGTTTTAAATGAAAACATCTCCAGCAGCGACATTCAGCAATGAGAGTGACTCTAAACGCGCTTTTACGATTTAGAATTATTTTGGCCGTAGTCACTTATAAAGTTATATAAAATGTATTTTAAAAAAAAAAAAAAAAATGAAATATAGCTACATGTCCTAACTTGTTCTAACCGCCATTTATCCTGCACTTTTTTTCCCAGCATGATAAACTGCAGCTTTGCGGTAGAGAGTATTTCGAAAAAGGTAAAATTTCCGTGAGAAAATTTTGAAATCCTGAACATTGAACAAATGAGAACCATGTGATGGATGAGTATAAACTTTGCACTATCATTATCGGTAATTAATAAATAAATGAATAAATAATTGAGATAAATAAATAAATAAAATCTTTAAAAATATTAGGCACATTATTTAAATGCGTGCAATAATATTGTGGCTATTTATGGGAGCCAGGGGTTTTTAAAAAAAAAAAGAAAAAAAATTTTTTTTAAATAAAATATCTGAATTTTCCACCCATTTAATCCATTTTGATCCAAATTATCATTAGATCCGCACTGAGATAACAATATGTAACAAAGTTAGAAAATGGCGGACCCCCTGGTTATCCTTCGTGGACCTCACTTTGAGAACCATGGGTAGAAATTATGTCACATCCTATAATGACGTGGTGTCTTTTTTTTAAATTTTTTTTTTTTTTAAAAGTGATTTGTCACTTTGTGGGTTTCCATTATAATGGACGCAGGCGTTTTAAAAATATTTAAAAGAATTCAATACGTGGCTACGACACGCTGCGTGTAAGCACTGCGTCCGGTATGAACTTTCCCTTTAATGAAATTTGACGCGTTCGCTCACATTATCCCCCTATATCCTATTTCAAATTCCATCAGTAAGTCTGAATATTTTATAAGAAGTTATGTGGGGTCTTGTTAAGCCTTAAGACGGTTTTGAATGTTGCTGCTTTATAGAGAAAATGTTTGGGTTTTATTTTCAGTCTCGCACTCCTTCACTCAGCAGGAGACAGAAGGAGTGAAACCAGTTCTTCTTGCTTTTTTTTTGTATACCTTTGTCTCTTTGTCTGTGAGACAGAGCTGACGTGTTGTCAACACTCTTCCTATTATTAGGCTTGAAGTTTCCCCACACCCGAGCACGCAGGTGATACGGGGTGATGTTTAGTCTCTGATTGTGTTGTCTGCGCCACCAAACCAGATACTGATATCAGTCTGATATGGAACTGATATGCGCGAGGTCTGCTCGTGTCTTGACACAGGAAGACCTTCAGCACAATCTGTTGCTGATAGAATATATTTAGATTTAGGCCTGTTTTCCTAATTAGTTTTAACGCTTCAGAGCTGCTGATTGGTTCTGGTAAAGCGTAGGAAAGTGTGATGTCACAGGAGTTGTTGTTACGGTTTTATTAAGTACATGAACGCACTTTTCCATCTTTCATTTGGATGGATCTGTATTTTCAACCCTTCCAGCACTTCTGTTTCAATCCCTCGGTCTCCCAGCGTTTTACTGACCGCTGGTCCGATACTTTTTTTTTTTTTTTTTTTCCCTCTGAGGTCTGCCGATACAAAGCGGAGCCTTGTGTGACCGCCTTACACACGCATCAGTGTGTAGCGTTCGGCTCGGCCCGAATGCTGCTTCTGTTCAGTTATTTCCATACGCAGAGCCACGTTTACCCTGACCGGCCAGTTTGTCTGCATTTCTACTTTGTGTTATCTGCTTAAGGTTGGGATTAAAAGTGAAAGAAAACATTTGTTTCTGTTTTGGTTGCACCGAAGCTGACGAGACTTAAAAAAAAAAAAAAAAAGTGCGTTGATGTGGACTAAGGGAAAAGGACAAGTTTATGACTATTATCCTCTTCTAACGAAGTTTCTAACGTAGCTCATGGCGTTTGTGTCATCGACAAAAAAACTCTGCTAAAGTTGCAGCTATACGCTGCCGTGTTCTGTCCTCATAAAGCTATTATCCGAGTCTAACGATCATCTTTTTATTCTCTTGACATGTTTACCTGAGTGTAGTAAGCGGGAAAGTTAGCCTAAAAACCGTCCCACTGTGAGCAGGATCGTCTCGGCCGATGAATGTGTAGTGCCGCAGGCGGCGGAACGCGTCACACAGTGCTTCAGGTCTTTCACGGTGATGTTTGTCGGTAAATGAGACCTTTTAGCTGTAACTCGTGTTTGATGCACGTGAATCGAAGAGGGCTTTGTGTTGTGACGTGATGGCGTTGTGATGACGTCACATGACGCGTCTTGGCGCAAATCTGCGGAAAATCTGCCGTAATTTTGAAAAATCGCAAGTTCCTCCGAATACTGCGGAGTTTGCTTGATTTCGCGTTCATTCCTGAAATCGCGAAATCCCGGAGGGACTGATTAACGTCACCTTGTACAACCTTCAGATTGCATTGTTAAATAAACGCCTGACAGGAATGACCCAGGCCAAAGCTTCTTACGTTTTTACGCACGCGCAGTGTAGGGATATAAGCGTTTTCGGACGTTTCAGTTTGGACGCGCGGTTTTTGGAAAACGAACGTTTGAGATCGCCAGTGTAGACGGAGAGCGTTTTAAAACGAAAGTGCGGTTTTCAGATCTCTCCGGATTAATGTGGACGGTTTTTCTTTTTCTGGTTGAACAACATACTTGTCTGCCGAGCAACTACAAATTTAAAAATAACAACCCGGATGTAAAAACTGCTTTTCCAAGACACCCGAGTTCCTGACTTCTCCACCCCTGGTGTAAGAACATCTACTCTGAGATGATTAAAAAAATAAATAAATAAAAAAATTGTCCAAAGTGTAGTATAGATCATTTCTTGATGTTGGTCGTTTCTTTCGCTAGTCGCCGAGTCATTAGCACCGAATTGAGCAATCGATCTAACCTAGCGCCAAATCGTCAGATTTTTATCATCGTTAACTGAAGTCTTCCTGACTGAACAAACTGAACAAAGCCACTGCGAGCGTTTCTGTTTTCTTATTATTTCTTATCATTCCTCATTTATTAATCATCTCCGAGACATGGAAATTTGTCGTTTTTTATTTATGGGAGCCAGAGGTTTTTTTAAAAAAATGAAAATTAAAAAAAAAAAAAAAAAATCTGAATTTTCCACCCATTAAATCCATTTTGATCCAAATTATCATTAGATCCGCACTGAGACTGCTTACTGTTAAACCGTGCTGTTATACTGCGCGGAGAAAAGCAGTTTGTGAAATTCCCTTTCTGTCCCTATGTTCGGATCTGTTCATCAGTTCTACGTTCTCCCTCTCTCCGTAGGAATATTTGCGTACCTGAACTATCACGTCCCTCGCACTCGCCGCGAGATCCTCGAGATCCTTCTCAAAGGTCTGCAGCGGCTGGAGTACCGCGGCTACGACTCGGCAGGTAAGCAGACGCGCCTTTGTAAACACGCACGAGTTGTGGAGTCGAGTGGCGACGTTGCACAGACACTGAGGCGTGTGCGCGTGTGTGTGTGTGTGTGTGTGTGTTATATCTGCTTGTTTGTTCTGCAGGAGTGGGCATCGATGGAGGAAACAGTAAGGACTGGGAGAGCAATGCCAAGAGCATCCAGCTGATCAAACAGAGAGGCAAAGTCAAGGTCCTGGATGAGGAGATCCACAGTAAGATGATGCTTTTCGTATCAGAGTGAACATACATAGATGTATGGTTTTATTTATTTATTTATTTTAGCTGAGATTAACTTTCTGTGTGTGTGTGTGTGTGACGTTTACAGAGCAGAAGGACATTGATCTAGATGTCGAGTTTGATGTCCACCTTGGTATCGCACACACGCGCTGGGCCACACACGGCGTTCCCAGTCCTGTCAACAGCCACCCACATAGATCTGACAAACACAACGGTGGGTCCCGACGAATTTCTAAACGCTAACTAAAAGCCTTCCTAAACGTTCTACAAACAAAGGTGCTTTTTTTTTTTTCCTTTTCCTTACACGGTGCTGATATGAAAAAAAGAGGTTCATATGGAGTGTACATTGTAACTATAACAACGTTACTACTGAGTCCTAGCTAATACAGGTTAACCAGCAGGTATTGTTATCAGTATCGATTTATCGTTTAACATTTAGTCCATCTAAATGCAAAGAGGACGCAGCTCGCCTGAATTTAAGAGTCGCGTTTGTACGACTATGCAGTTTAGGGGTTAAAGTGGGACCAACTTGTAAAGTTGAATACCATTGTAAAAATATTAACGTTTTAAAAATAATCTCTGACTGAACATGTCGCTGAACTCCTTGTATTCACTCACTAACAAGAATAACCATCAGAGAATAAACACCAAGTGTGAAAGCGGTCTTATGGGATTTCTGAAATACTCTTCCCAACAGAGTTCATTGTCATTCATAATGGAATCATTACCAACTACAAAGACCTCAGGAAGTTCTTGGTAAGTTAAGACTCTTAAAAGCTCTACTTCACATCTCGCGTCCACATAAAATCCTCTCGCAGCCGAATGCAAAAGTTTGCACCCCCTTGGTTTCTTGGGTTTTGTGATTTTACCATGGAATTCATTTATTGGTGTTCACAACATGGCCTTAGTATCATAGTCGGCAAGTGGTGTTTCTTAGCAAGCTGAAAAGTTAGCACCTCTGTTGACAAGCTTTAATTTATTTATTTAAATGTGCCGCTTTCTTAACACTGTCAGTATGTTTGCCTTAAGTTTATTTTATGGCAGTTTGAACTGGCTCAGGCTCACAAGCTGTGAGCAGTCAAATGTATGGGAGTCAGAAAAATATAAGACTGACCTTTTACAGAGTTTTAAAGTATGAAAGGACACCATTACCAATACTAAAATAAATCCAGAAATCGGGAAAAAAACTAAACAGACACTGTAAAATGTCATTAAAGGCAAATGGAGTAAAAACTATTACAACTAACTGTGATTGTTATAACTATTAACATATTAACACACACCTTCTGACCATTAAGTTACTTGTGGTAATGAAGGCTATGGTCCTCGGAGCTAGGACGTGTGCCTAATTTTTTGACTGTTTCTTTATGAAAGAATGTAAAAATGAGAATTTCTCAATTAAAGCACGTCTAAAATTTAAAACGTACATTAAATGTGCTTTTGGTTTCCTAACTTCAAATTAAGGGTGTTCAGACTTTTTGCATTCAGCTGTACAGTCGCAAAAAATGCTCCACATTCACAACTTTCCCCTCTCACATTCGCATTATGGAGTATTTTTTTTTTTATCTCACTGCCCCACTAGGAGAGTAAAGGTTATGAGTTTGAGTCAGAGACCGACACTGAGAGCATCGCTAAGCTGGTGAAGTACATGTACGACAATCGCGAGAACGACGAGGTCAGCTTCGCCACGCTCGTCGAGCAGGTCACCCTGCAGTTGGTGAGCTTTTAACCTTTCACCTTCTATCGTAACGAGGTGTGCATCTACGCACATTTGAGTTCATTTTAAACAATATCGTTCTGTTGTGTGATCAGGAGGGAGCCTTCGCCCTGGTGTTCAAGAGCGTGCACTTCCCGGGAGAGGCTGTGGGGACGAGGTACGTTTCCAAAGTGGAGTTATCGATATACTGCGCTCGTCTGGTTAAATATAACGTTACAGTGAATACATCGCACTTTGGGGTCTTTTTTGAAGTAGTTTTGTTCACACATGAAGAGAATCAGCCTCGGGATGATGTAATGAATAGCTTCGTGTGTCTCTGCAGGAGAGGAAGTCCACTGCTGATGGGTGTAAAGAGCGACCACAAGCTCTCAGCCGATCACATTCCCATCCTCTACCGCTCAGGTGAGTGTCACATGTGAGAGTTATACGTCTACAAATAACCTAGAAATAAATATTCGTCTTGGATTCACCTCAGTGACTCGATCCTGGTCAGAAGGTGTTGATTCTTTTTCTATAACAGCAGCACTGGCAGTAGTGTAATTCAAACCACAGGTTTATATGAATGCACCCGTTCTACAAGGTCATCGTTTCTATAGTAAAAGCTCATTCACAGGGACTTGCATGGTGGATGTGCCACATAATCAAAGCATATAAATGAACAGATTTAAATTAAATATGATGTTATTTAACAAGGAAAAAATATATAATAGTTAATGTGGTGATTTTTTTTTTTTATTTTTTTTTTTTTTTTTTTTTTTTTTTTTTTTTAACGGAAGGAGTCTCCAGTTTCAGTGATTTGTACAGTATTGTACATGGGAAAGTTTTTGGTCTTATTAACTCCAAGAAAGAGAAGATAGTGAGGGAAGGACTTGTAACTATAATTGGATAAAAAGTTATTACAATAGAAATGGTAATAGTTGGGAGTTTGCTGTGCTATAAGAGGAATAAAACACTTCGGGACATGCCTTTGTTGGAAAATAATGAACTTCAGGGTGGTAACAGTAACTCTGCTTTGCGTCGAGCCACATCACGCCACCCTGTCTTTGATTATTTTCCTGTAACAGCACACCCTCAAGTGATTTATCCTTACATCTACAGGACACACATATATTCATATATTTTAATTGATCAGTTTGGATTACTAGGTCACATCTTTTAAATGTGTATTTGTATTGTATTGTTGTGTTTTTTGTTTTTTTTTTTTTTTTTTTTTTAAAAGAAGTGAACATTTTTAAATGCATATCTCTTTATTTTCACTAGCTGGCAAGGACAAGAAGAGCTGTGGTGGTTCTCTACCCAGGATGGACCAGGACACCTGCCTGTTTCCTGTGGATGAGAAAGCTGTCGAGTATTACTTCGCCTCTGATGCCAGGTCTGTCGCACTCACCGCTGTCTCCTCTTATCGTTCAGCGTTGTTCAGTTAATCTCCGATTACCATGGAAAGCTATTGCAGATTTCTCTTTAGAAGGATGTACAGACTTCTTAGAATATTATCTACACATAAAGCACCAAAAGCAGAAGTAATAGCGGTACCAAAGCCACTCTGTGGTGTAGTTTCTCCATCAGAAGCAAAAATCTAATATCCTCTTTGACTCTTTTGGCTCCTGTTTTGTACATAAAACTGCAAATGTATAAATAAGAAAAGGAAAGTAATAAAAGTATTGCATATTTTCTACATTGAAGCTTGTTCTAAGCTGTATGAATGACTTAAAATTCATATATATGCTAAAAAATATCATATCCTGATACTTTTCCGCGATGCACAGTATGGAATATTGTATAATAGTTGTGCTAAAAAACTGCCAGCAAAACAGTAGTGTTTCAGTTTTTAAAAAAAAAAAAAAAAGAAAAAAAGTTTGATATACATTTATTTCATGTCTATGAAAATTAGATTTTTTAAAAATATTAAATCAGCTGCTTCCATTCAGTTTATTATAATTTTTTTTTTCTCAATATTTCTGAGTAACATCGTATGGATCAAGATTTCCACAGAACAGTCTTGTTTTGATTCAAATATTTATTCATTAAGTTTATATGAAGGAGCGGATGTTGACACAAAATGATAAAAGTGCAAGAAAAATATTTTGTTTCTAAACTGCCTGAATAATTGCATTATAACTGTTGATGTAATACTTAGCAAAATATTTGTGTGATCACAGTCATCCTATTTTCCTCAACTTTTTTCGAAATGTCTTTACACAAACATAGCCTACATGTTGACTGTTTTTCCCTCTTTTTTTGGATTTGTGACAGTGCTGTGATTGAGCACACGAACCGCGTCATCTTCCTGGAAGACGACGACATCGCTGCTGTGTCGGAAGGCCGTCTGTCGATCCACCGGATCAAACGGAGAGCAGGAGATCATCCTGCTCGCGCCATCCAGACCCTGCAGATGGAGCTGCAGCAGATCATGAGGGGTAAGACAGAACGGTGCAAGCACTAGGACCCAGAGTACTAAACTCTATTCAGGCAGAGTTGATAGACTCATTTTAGTTTAGGGATTTAAAAAAAAAAATTTTTAAGAAAGATCATTGTGGGTGAGATCGAGTGAGCTTCTTATTACTGGTTCCTATACCACAGCGCTGTTGAATTCTCGAGTCTGATTGGTCAGAAGGTGTTATATAACAGCAGCTCTGACAGGAATTTAAAACATCTGTAGGCAACACCCACCTGTATAAACAGGTATGCAGGTATGCAAAAGAGTGAGGGAGGGAGAAGCCAGCCGAGGCTGAACTATGGTTTCACTTTTGCCTTTTCATTCTTGAAATGTTGCATGACCTGTTTGTTGCTGGGAGTGTTTGCCCTTAAGGGAAAATCCATCCTGAACGACTTAAATGCCAGTATGTATAATTAATTTGTGAAGATGATTTAGTTTGTAATGAAATGGAGCTGACTTTTTTTTGGTTTAAACATCTTTCATTGACATGTTGGTCTGTTTTCAGTTTGGTTAACGGTCTCCTGCATTACCCACAATGCGGTTCGATTACCTTCTGACTGTGGTGCAGTGCGATTTAGCCCTCGCTTCATCTTTGCCTAGAGAGAGCGATGCAGCGGCGCTTTAGTCGTTTAGTCTGTTCAGGTCTCTCACCTCCTCAAACAGAGCAGTGTCACACTTGTCATCTCATAGATCGCTAACTGCTCGAACTGAGTCACTGCTCAAACTCAGCGCATTGTATAGCTGCATTGCATTCTGGGACTATGAGTCCAAAACTTGCACAAGCAACCTTTCACAGAATAATCAACATCACAGCATCAACTAACAAATTAGCACCACAAATATTTAAATAGTTTTAGGGTGGAGGTGAAATGTCTTTCAGGCGACACAGTATATTCTTCACCACCAGGGGGCAGCACGACACTTTTTCCAACTTGTCTTTCTCTCTCTATTATCAGAAGTGTTCATGACCTACATTTCTTATGCAACAGGCTCTGTGACTGTGCTCACGGCATTTCTCACCCCGAACGCTTTCCACTCGCCTTCGTCAATCATTCTTTAATGCAAGAAAACTAACCTCTTTATTACGCCTCGGTGTCACACTGCTGCTTTAAGCAGGCCAGATAATCCCAGCAGCTGGGAGAAATCTCATGCTGGAGAATACTCTTAAATTATCTCGTCCAAATGGCTTTAAAACCAAAACTCGGCTGAACCAGATCAGTTCCACACACATTGCCCCTTGTTATTGTTCTGTTCTGGGAGTTCCTAGGTTCTTGCAAAAATGGGGGAACAAAGCAACTCATTGAGGATTGAGATCGTACTCTGGCACAGAGATCAGGTGTGAGTCCACTGCCAAGCTGTAAGTCCAGTTTATATGGATCCTTCATCAGCGCTCTTATACAAGTGCACTCTGTGTACCGTATTCAGTGTTGAGTTATGCGTGTGTAGTGAGGATTTAATACTGAAATTGCGCACAACCGTAATTCAGAATTTGGGCATAACTATGGACTCGAGCGCTATTCAGGCAGATTTGTGGGATCTGCATACAAGGGGCGGAGTTTTCCTGAAACAGAGGTGTGTCTTAGTTATGCAAGATTCTGACCCCGAACTTAACCGCATTGTTGTTGCTCAGTATCACCTTAAGCCACTGTCTGACAGTTTGATGTAACAACAATGCTGAAATGTATATTTTGGGCTGTAAATACACTTAAAAAAAAGAATGTAATGGCATTTGAGGCCAATATTAAATCATAAGCCCCTTAATCAAAGAGCATCTTGAAGAGGTAATTTTTTCTAGATAAAATGATAAAATAATTTAAAGTTAGCTGTAAACATGGAATATTTCTGTTATTTTATTCATTCGAAAACTCAAAATAGCGAAAAAAAAGTAAAAGTATGGCATCCCATGCACACATTACGATTTCATGACCTTGATTTAGTCTCTCCTGGCTTCCTTATGTTTTTAAAGCTGGCAGGCGATAGATATGCTGCATCAAGTGATATTTTATAAGCTATCGAATAATGAACGCGGAAGCCATGTTGTTAAATTAAACCAAATTTGCAGTGATTGTGATAACCTCAGGAGTGAGCTATACGTACTGTTGGGAGCCTAGAAAATCACCTTAACCCAACATAACTTCCCCAGTGTAAATACTGACATAACTTTTGGGACTCTGAATACAGCCCTGTGATTGTGGCTCGGTTTTCTAAATACAACATGAATCAGAACAATCGAGGACGTGCTTTGTTTTGGGCTTACCTGTGCCTTTTTCTGTTTATACCTGTGCGCAGGTAATTTCAGCTCTTTCATGCAGAAGGAGATCTTCGAGCAGCCGGAGTCTGTCGTCAACACCATGAGAGGCAGAGTGAACTTCGATGACAACACAGGTGAGACGGTGTGAGTTAAGGTGAAGGATGGAGTTTCTTTCTTAGAAACCTTAAAATCAGACCGAGATCATTTTACACCTCTTTGATGTGTGTGTGTGTGTGTGTAGTGACGTTAGGAGGATTGAAAGACCACATTAAGGAGATCCAGAGATGTCGGAGGCTCATCCTTATTGCATGTGGAACCAGCTATCATGCAGGAGTGGCAGTGAGTGTACACACACACACACACACACACACACACAATCAATCAATCTAGTCATACAAAATCATATAAAATGACTAATTTTCTTTAATGACTTTAATAACAGAGCATGTTTTTTTTTTTTTTTTTTTTTTTTTTTCCTCCCCCTCTCAGACCCGTCAGGTGTTGGAGGAATTAACTGAGCTGCCCGTCATGGTGGAACTGGCCAGCGACTTCCTGGATCGCAACACACCCGTCTTCCGGGATGATGTGTGCTTCTTCATTAGCCAGTCAGGTTAGGAACGTGTGCAATCAAAAGTGTTGGCCATATATTAACTTTCTGTCAATGTCCTTGTCCATATATGAGATTAAATGTTTACTTTTTTCATTCTGCAAAAGAAATTTTGACCCCCTAGGGCTGGCTAGATTGGGCCGGGGAAGATTTTCAAAAATGGTGTCTGTTTAACTGTGAAAAAGCTCACAACTGTCATGTGATTCAGACTCTTAACACATTCAGAGCTGATAGATGTAGTGTAATGCATTCATAAGGTATTATACATTACACATTAGTATAACTATGTTTGAAAAAGCATTACAGTTTATAGCAGTGTTTGTTTTTATCATTTGTAAATGCATTACACATTATTTATAGGACTAAAGATTGTCTAAAGTCCAAATATGGTGTGTTAATAGTCCTTTAATATTTCATGTGTCAGATTTGACAAATCCCAGCAACACTGCTGTACCTGATACACTCGTAGCAGCACTGTACACACTACCATGTCGGTGTATAGTAACCAGATAATATCAGCCCTGGTCCTATGGCTGTTTTTGTTCAGGAGAGACCGCGGACAGCCTGATGGCATTGCGGTACTGTAAGGAGCGCGGCGCCCTCACCGTGGGCATCACCAACACTGTGGGCAGCTCCATCTCCCGTGAGACTGACTGCGGCGTCCACATCAATGCGGGGCCTGAAATCGGAGTGGCCAGCACTAAGGTGGGTCCTTCTATTGACACATGCACTTAACACACATCCACATACTATTTATGCACACTCTAAGCACGCACTAACTAAGATGATGCTGATCGTGCAGTTACATAAGCAGATTTATGAATCGAATCCAGTTCTGAAACTCCAAACACGTATGTGTTTTATTTCAACTAATAAAGAAGCAGGCATAAAATAGTAGATATAAAACATATTGTAATGATCAGTTTCTATTTGAGTGGACTCGCTGCTCAGAACACAGAACTGCCGTTGAGGATTTATCGGTTGGCCTCGTTAATGCAGGAATGGGTGCATGAACAGGTGTTTTGGCATGAGCAAGGTGTTCTCAGCGCTTGTATAAATCCCAATTTATTCAGGACCTCGGGCAGTCGAGCAGCTGCGAGAATATGAAATCACCTGTTACAGCTTTGGCCACATGGGAACTGTCTTATAAGCGTTCGCATGTATAATGAGTGTGTTAGAAAGCAGATACGAGGCCACATTTGGTTTGAGTCGGATCTGCTATGAAATGCAAATTCATTTGCGAAAAGGTAGAGTTACATACATTTATCAACTTTATCAAGCCTGTGGAACAAAAGAAGTCCTAAAACAGAAGTTCTCTGTAGCTTTAGATACATTCTAACGCCTTCCTATTATTTATTTATTTATTTATTTATTTATTTATACCAGTGCCATTAGAAACATTCTCCCACGACTTATTGACGTTTCTTTAAACATTTGGCTACAGAACTGATACGGAAATCCCAAACCGCTGTCGTTCTAGTGATTACTTTATAGCTACTAGGTGTAATGAATAATAGACGTTGGTGAAAAATGAGAAAGCGTTCCTTACTCAGATTAGAATTAGTAACGCGAAAAAAGTTTTGATAAGGAATCGGCCGTAATTACGTACTAGGCTAATTTTCAGGAACAAAACGGCAGCAGCTTTCTCACAAGTGGTGTGAGAGCGACAAATCTGTAATAGTCATCTCTCATTAAAGTGCCTCCCCCAGCTGGAGTTCTGAGGATTGCATACAGAACGGGACTCTGACTTTCTCATCTCGCTTTTGGTGAACGTATAAATCCATTCATCCATTCTTCCTTTATCCTCCCACCCAGAGCTTCGAGCTAATCAGGTTGCCAGATTGAGCCTGTGAAAGCTATTATAGTGTGCATCGGATGTAGCTTGTTCTCCGTGGGTTCTGGTGTATAACGCATTCCTCCCTGGTTCCTTGCAACTTCAAGTCCATGTGACTGCTGTTGGGTGGGTATGGAATTCGATTTGGCAAAAATTTTATATCATGATACAATATATATAATATATATATATTTATGATGGATGTTATTCCACATTAATGAACTCAAAACATCATCCATTTATCTTCATAGAAAGTGAGGGCTGAATCTCAAGAGCGTGCGAGATTGGGGAAGGGGGCAGGGCTTCCAGGTGGTGTCGATTAATGTCTGAGAGTTCAAAACCTGCACTAATTCAGATTAATATTTAGATTGCTGTTTCACTGAGGTGAAAAAGACTGCTCTTTGGCATGTTTTTCAGTGATAACTCATAACAGCACACTCTGAGGTTAAACTGTGGAGCCATTACGCAACATGTGTTAAGGTTGGTAATCTAGCTCTGGTTATATAATATATAATATAATCAGAATATTAAACATAATTATAAACATAATTGTATATGGTGACAGTGTAATATCTTGTAGGGACGATTAAATCGTGTTATTGCACAAGCCTCGTGTGTAATCTGTGGTAAAACTATTCCATGTGTTCAAAAGCTTTTAATTGGCAGCAGTTCAACATCATGATATGTTCATAATATTTATTCTGCTTTAGGTGACAATAAATGGCTCAGCTTATGTGTTCAGGGTTCTTCTTGTTCTTAGAAATGTTCTGCAGTAGTAAACTGTAGTTATGCAGAACACGGCGCACAAATTATTAGAGGCAGAATCATGCTTGTTGTGCTGGAAGTGTTGGTCTTTAAAAAATTTGTTGATATAAAATTTTCCCAGCCATTTTACCATCTGCAGTGTTTTGTTTTTCCCTTTCCTTTCCTTGGTGTGTAATTGTATTCAATCAATAGCCAAGCAGAAATTGTAAACTCCAAAAGAGCGTAAAATATGTTTGTCTCCGCATGAGAGAACAAAGGAAGGACTCTGAGGACTGAAGATAAAGAGAGGATGAGTAGGAGGAAGATGATGGCCAAGCCATATGTTATGTGGGCTAGAAAGATTGCAGAAGTGACTTAGAGGAAAACCTTTCAACCTAAGACAATTTTTCGAACTAATCTCTACCTACCATATCTGTAGCATATGTGTGACTACCACAGATAAGAATCTCAACATGAGATTACGAAAATAAGAACAAAAAAAACTTGTTTTTTTTTTCTTGTTTTTTTTATAATGGAAGTCTATGGGCAGTTGTTTTTGCACTTTATATGAAACACGTGTGTAGAATGCTTTCATATAGGATTGAACTCGAAATAGATAGGTGAGTAGATGTTTGTATAACGTTTATGGAAGGAGTCTTCAGTGTCAGTAAGTTTTCTGCCAGAGAGTCTTCAGGACTTTGTGGTTTCTTGTTAATCGTTACAGCGGTAGCAGTAACTTCCACCCCGTCGAACATATCTATAGTATTCAGTATTCCACTTTTTTCAGATTATGTTTTTCAGCCAGGTGTGTGTGTGTGTGTGTGTGTGTGTGTGTGAGAGAGAGTGAATCAGTTGTGTTAGAAGGAAAACAAACAGGCCATTTATGGAGAGATGTATTCAGAGTGTTGTTTTTGTTCATCAGGCATGTAGGAACCATGTTGTGTGTGAATATATTTACTTACTCAGTCACTGTGTGTGTTTTGCAGGCGTACACCAGTCAGTTTGTGGCCCTCATCATGTTCGCCCTGCTCATGTGCTCAGACAGAATTTCCTTGCAGCCCAGGAGGCTGGAGATCATTCAGGGCCTCAGAGTGCTGCCAGGTAAACACTGTGTCTCACACTCTGTCTCTGTCTTTCTCTTAGACACACACATCATTTGGAGAGATTAATTGCATTTACCCTGAACACGGTGCATTTGAGATTTATGTTTGAGTTTTCAGAATCACACGGGCTTTTGGAAGCTGAAAAAGCTTTCGTCAAAAGCCACCGGTACAGAATTTGCTCAGGCTTATGAGAGGTCAGCCAGAGGGGGAAGCCATTTTACTCCTGATGTTTGTTTTCACTGATTGCTTGGCGTCAGCGTCACCGTTTTGATTCAGGAGTGTGTGCGTGCAGTTTTCTCATGTGCAACATAAATGGGATTTTTTTTCAGTCAAAATGAAACCTTTTAAGATCGCATATTAAAACTAGTTTAATTTGGATTTATTTGTATAGCGCTTTTAACAATAGATGTCACAAAGCGGCTTCACCGAAATTCATGGGAAAAAATCTGAGATGATGTCAGGAAGAAACCTTGAGAGGAACCAGACTTAAAGGGAGCCCGTCCTGTTTTGGGTGGAAGTCAGACAGTAGTAAGTGTGTGGAAAGGATGTTCAATATGAGCATCATAGTCTTTATGTCTCTGTGGTTTCATATCGGCTATCACATAGTGCTTTCCATGACCACTAAAGGAAGAATTCCCGCTGCAATGTGCCGACAGGATGGCAAGCAGGAGTTGTTGGAAATGATAAAGATAAACAAATGATAGAACCCAAGGAAGAGGATGAACTGCTTATTTTATGTCGTATTTACTAAGAGAAAAGGAACAGAGAAATAAGAGGCAGAGTCATCTTCAACCCCTTGACCGAGATTCATCTTCAACCCCTTGACCGAGATTCATCTTCAACCCCTTGACCCGAGAGTCATCTTCAACCCCTTGACCCGAGAGTCATCTTCAACCCCTTGACCCGAGAGTCATCTTCAACCCCTTGACCCGAGAGGCATCTTCAACCCCTTGACCCGAGAGGCATCTTCAACCCCTTGACCCGAGAGGCATCTTCATTTGCTTGAACCAAGATTCAAGAGTCATGCCTCGTTTGTAATGAGAAGTCACAGGTTTGGTCATAAATCATGTTCGTGACCTAGCGGACGCCTCTGCATACCGTTTGCTATATACGTATCATATTGTTCGTAGAAGCCGGCTGAATGTCATCCCTGCATGGCGCACACTGGGGCCTTAAGTCTTGACTACTGCTGGTCGTCCTTCAAGTGCCATTAGGTAGGTTAACTTCACACTCCTGCGGTGTTTCCTCCACTGACATCCTATAAGCTATAACATTAGATTGAAAACCCTTACTATTTGCCAAAAAATGGATTAGCACTCGAGCCTGGTGGCAGGGGTGTGGGGTATACTAATCCCACACCCGCCGTTACTGCTGTCATTAAAGTAGAGAAGAAGAAAATTTTGCATGGGTATCATGGGTGTCGTAATATTGTACTTGTGTGTGTGTGTGTGTGTGTGTGTGTGTGTGTGTGTGTGTGCGCGTGTATGCAGTTGTTCAGCCCTTTATGACAGTTACATTTCTCCATGGTTTCTGCATTCCATGACTATGCGATGATTGTGCGAACATTTGGCTTTTATTTGAGAAAAAATTTAATAAAAAAATAAAAAACAAGAGATTTCCTTTTAGTTATGAGAGTATCAGGACACTGACCTCATGTGACCCCTATCTGTCCTCAGGGGTGTGTGTGTGTGTGTGTGTGTGTGTGTCACTGTTGGAATCCTCCACTGGACCACAAGTAACTGATGGGAAGACTTCAACGCCCCCCCCCCCCCCCCTCTTTTAATGTCTCCGTCTTTTCTGTCTCACTTTCTGTCTTTCTTGGTCTCACTCTTTATCCTTCTCTCTCTCTCTCTCTCTCTCATACACACACACACACTCCTCTCTCTCTCTCTCTCTCTCTCTCTTCTCTCACTGTCTGTCTTTTCTGTCTCACTTTCTGTCTTTCTCGGTCTCACTCTTTATCTCTCTCTCTCTCTCTCTCTCTCTCTCTCTCTCTCTCTCAGTTTCAGGAATGTGTTGGCAGTACAGCACTCCTCCTACACTGGAGCTCACTCTTCTCATTAGGCTCGAAACTGCTGATGCTGTCAATAACAGTTGTGTGTGTGTGTGTGTGTGTGAGAGAGAGAGAGTGCAGTAGAATGAAATGCAGTACAACAAAGAAAATATTTCCAGTTGTCTTTTTATTATTTTTAATATTGTTTGTTTATTTTGGCACAAGTGCTTTGCTTCAATTTTTTTGTCTCGACTGTTCGAGTATCAAAAGGAAACATCCTCAAATTTTAATATTAGACCAGTGTTGGACTTTAAGTGTGGCTTTGTGGCTGAGTAGGCACGGCTACTTTTCACATTAGCATTAGACAGAATGGATGGGAACAAAATGAGGAAGGTTTTTTTAAACACAGTTATCGTCATTGGCAACTTGCAGCACTCATAATTTCTAATGGGAAGTTTCATGAGAAGATCATGGGAAGTTTCAGATGGTTTTAAAAAAAAAAAAAAAGTATGCCATTGTGTGAGGTTTTGTGTTTCCAGCAATGGAGCAGGAAAATATAACAAGTCTCACACAGTCTTTAGACACAAGTGCCACATTGAAAATTATTTGTTTGGAGTGCAGTCACATTTGCAGGCGTATATACTGTATATCGGTTGCTATGGTAATGACAACTGTAAACACAACGAGTATTGTGGGAGAGTTAGAAATTTCATCATGGATTATGAGCGTTTAAACAGAGGAAGGAGACACATAGTCGCTTCACAGCACCAGCTCCAGCTACTCTACTCTCCTGACCTGACCTGATATTGTCCTTGTGTGTTTTTTGGTCTTGTTAAAAATTTCCATGGAGGAACGTTGACCGAATGACAGAAACAAACCACATTAAATCTAAAACATTTGATTGGTCAGACTGAGTCACACATGCTTACTTTACTTACTGGAGAGGTTTTAATATTTTAAAAAAAGTAACTTCATATATTGCTAATAAAGTCTTTACTATAAATAAATAAATGCATAAATAAATAAATATGAGCTTTATATATAATTTTAATTGTACTTATCCTCTTATACCACTTATACTCATTCTGCTTCTCCTCGCTTTCTCTGTGTAGATCTGATAAAGGAGGTTTTGAGTCTGGATGAGGAGATCCAGAAGCTGGCCGCCGAGCTCTACCAGCAGAAGAGCGTGCTCATCATGGGCCGAGGCTACCACTATGCCACCTGCCTGGAGGGGGCGCTGGTGAGACCGCGACTGCACCTTTTCCTCATTTCCCTCTCCCTCCCTCCCTCCCTATATCCTCCCCACATCCCCTTCTCCTTCATGGTAGCTTTCATTCTCATTCCCCATCAGTGACCCAAACAGACGGCTTCTCACTCTCACGCTAACCCGAAATACCGACGACTTCCTTAATTCCCGCCTGGCAAAGTTTTCCGAACGGTGAGGTTATGACATGGAGCACATAATTAGTTTCAGTTGTATACATGCAGCTGAGCCTGTTTGCTACACCACAGAGAAGAGGCTGCAGCGAAGTCGAGCACTGTGCATGCGCTCATTAGGCGGCTCATCCCACAAAAATGCGTCCTCCAGCCCAAAAACAACTCGTGACTCTCCTCTCGTGTGACATCGCTGTCCTTTTAAAGTTGCACAACATACCGCTTCAGAGCTGTTATGCCTTCTCTGTGTTTGGGTTCTAAGGGTGAGCTGAGAAATTGCGCTTAGTCTCATGGGGACAGTGACTTTGTTTAAATTAGACTAACGGAAGAGCAAAAATTGTTAATAATGTAATAATGAAGGTAGAGAATCTCAATGACACTTCCTTTTCCCCTTTTGCTTTGAGAGAGTGCATATTGTTTCTGTTCTATCAGAATTTTACTCCTCCTCCATAATCAGGTCTATTATTATAGCGTACACTTCTATTTAGAGTTGTAGCTAAACTAGGCAAGTGTAAAACTGCACCCAACTTGGTGTTGCACTGTTAACCCCGTGTGTGTGTGTGTGTGTGTGTGTGTGTGTGTGTGTGTGTGTGTGTGTGTTATTTCAGAAAATTAAAGAGATCACCTACATGCACTCGGAGGGCATCCTGGCGGGAGAGCTGAAGCACGGCCCTCTGGCTCTGGTGGACAAACTCATGCCTGTTATAATGATCATCATGAGGGATCACACATACGTTAAGTGCCAAAATGCTCTGCAGCAAGTGGTGGCAAGACAGGTACACACACACAAACACACACACACACACACACACACACCCTTGTTTTCTATCCTTGTCAGGACCTTCCATTGACATAATTATTAATGGAGTTAATTAATAATATTCCTACTCTTAAATCTAACTCTAACCTCAACCTCAGTAACTCAGTAACATTTTTGTTTTTGTAAAAAAGTAAAAATAAAAAAATATTCCTATCCCCTTGGTCCCCACTAAGATATAAAAGCATGTCCCAACACACACTCGCACTCGTACCACTCGCACCAGTACTTTGCATACCAAAGTATACATGATGGCAGTTATGTAGTACATCTACGCAAGCAACCATATTCTCAACAGCATGTGAACATACATTAAGATTACCATTAAGTGCAAAAATTTACACTCCCTAAGGATTAGAAGTTAGCAGTGTTATAACAGATACGTCATTCACTGCCCTCTTCAAATCAATGGATTTATGTTTTGGATTGTTGTCTTATTCCAGGATACACTAATGATTGTAGATAGGGTAGATTGTAAACCAGAGATACATTTATCTTTCTTCATCCATTTCTTTCACTTGAATTAGTCAAATTACATTTTCGCTTAGGAGTTCCTTTGCAGTTCCACTTCTCTTAACTCCTCTTCTTTGCTGATTGGCCTGTGTGCGAGGGTAAATTGTGTCTCGTGTCATGCCTTCAGGGTCGTCCCATAGTGATCTGCGACAAGGACGACTACGAGACCATAAAGAGCTCGAGCCGTACTATTAAAGTGCCGCACTGCGTGGACTGTCTGCAGGGGATTCTCAGTGTCGTCCCGCTCCAGCTGCTGTCCTTCCACCTGGCCGTGCTCAGAGGATACGACGTAAGAAAACACACACCATTTATTAACTAAATAAAATCGAATTTAATTCAATTAGTTCATATTGGATTAGAGCAACAAAAAAAAATATGTATTTCTGTCACCACATTTTCTCTCAGGATCCTTTTACAGGATGCACATCCATATGTGTATTAACCTAGGAAATCCCTTCACGTCATGAAATTTTTACATTTTCTACTATATATAGTGAAACTGACAGATTTTCTTTTTAACTGAAATACATAGCTCACCCAGTTCTAGCATTTTAAAAATCTGGTTGCTGGGGAAGTGAAAAAGGAGAAAATCGTGGACGTTTTGACAGGCGGTATCCGATTACAACCTGAATTATTCAGGCTTCTATCCATTTTGCCTCAGCATGTAACTATCCAACAACTTGAACAAGGCGTAATATTCGCCATGTGAGGAAATCACACGTAGCTAGTTTTTAGAGGTTTTAGATAATTTAGGCAGTGACTGTTTTGTTTGTTAAACTGGCTCCTCACACAACACGATCTGTACGGGAAGATAGTCTGAGCAATTAAATAAAAAATAAAAAATTCCATGACCAAAGCACCATTTATAGATCATTCTTGAGTTCAGTATTAATAGTAGAATTTAATTGTGGTAGCTCAGTGGTTAAGGCGTTGGTCTACTGCTCAGAAGATCATGAGTTCAAACCCCAGCACCGCCAAGCTGCCACTGTTGGGCCCTTGAGCAAGGCCCTTATCCCTCAACTGCTCAGATGTATAAATGAGATAAATGTAAGTCGCTCTGGATAAGAGCGTCTGCCAAATGCCATAAATGTAAATTGAATGTGTTTATTTATTATATGTTTCCATTTGTTTTCTCAATGCAGGTGGATTGCCCAAGGAACTTGGCAAAGTCAGTCACGGTGGAATAAAGCCCTCGCGTTTCTACAGCATCTCTTTCTCAAATTATTTTTACCTTGTTCCCTTCTGAACCTCTGTGCGAGGAGTAGCAGCTGTTGATTGTATCGTATTGTTCATCGGTGGTGGCAGGGTGTTGGGCGGCTGTCTTTAACACACTTCCTCCTCTGAGATGGGTGGCTTAATCGAACTCCACATTTTGTCCCTTTTTTTTTTTTTTTTTTTTTTTTCTTTTTCCTTCAGTGTGCATTATCCCCAGATGCCAGACATTATTTTTGTTGCACTTTCTCAGCTTTTAGCATAAGGAGGAATGATGCATTATGTTAACAGCAAAGCCCATTTATACCAGTCGTCCCTGTCTTGACTTTGAGTGAACCCTCTGTGAAATCTTGATGCTGATTAACGTTAATCCCGTCAACAGTCCAAAGTTTTGCATTTATTTCAGCTAGAAATACTCACATTTAGTGCTAGGGTAGTTTATCTTGGTGTATTCTGTTACATTACATTTGACCATGCACAGTTTAGTCTTATCAATGCTGCTTTGCTACATCCAGACAATTAATTAATATCTCCAGTGATTCCCAATGAGTACTATTTTATATAGTGGTATAATAAATGTTCATGATTTTTATGTCCGAGATAACTCGAATGCAAAGTAAATACATAGACGTGTTCAGCCTGGTGTACGCTAGCTGACAGAAACGTTACGTGCTTTCACCAAATTGTACACGAGGTCGTACGTGCTCAGCATTCCTCCGTCCTCAAAGTGGAGAATCCAAATGTTAATCGCGTGCTTGTCGTGTTTTTTTTCGGTGCCTTGCCTGGCACAAGTTCTCACTAGTTACTGAAGTCCTGCCTGCAGGGATTTTTTTCTGATTTCTGTATTTACTTGAATTTTATCTTCAGCACGGTTACACAAGTTACATCTTACTGTTACTGTCTTTACCTGTTATCTGGTGTGTGCTATGAAGCTCCATTAGCCAACCTGTCTGACCTACACCGGTTTATACCACGGTGCTGTCGAATCTGAAGGTGTGGATTAATTTTCTATAACAGCAGCTCTGAGAGTAGTTTATATTGATGCCTTTTTGTTCGTTTCATTTCTATACTTACAGCTCATTAACAGGGACTCGTATGGACGTCTCTCTGCACAATCTAAGTCTAGCGATAAACAAATTTAACGTTTAAATTTGTGGAAGGAGTCTCCAGTTTCAGCACTTTGTAACAGTCGGGTTGCTTTTCCACCATGGGAAAGTCTTCAGGACAGAGGAGTTTAGGCTTTCCAGTGTCTCTGTAAGGTTATAGATTCAAGGCTGACGTGCTAATTCATGAGCCTAGCTTCATAATAATCTCCAGGTATTTTTTTTTTTTTTTTTTTTTTTTTTTTTTTTTTTTTTACTTTGAAGAATATGAGTTTCAAGTTTACAATGTAGCTGCCAATGGAAGCAGAAAACATGTAGTAAATTTTTTTTTTTTTCTTTTTTTATTTGTGTACACAGCTACTCCACACCATGCCACTTTCCTTCTCTTTGAATGTTACCATGGGACCATACGCTTTATACTTTTGTTTTTGTTCTTAGGTTCTTCTTTTTTTCTTTATTAAATTTTATTTTTACTGATATATTCTTTATTACTATAATGCCTATATACCTAAGTGTGAAAACATCTTATTTTGAATTTTCCCCTTTATGTTGTCGATGTAATTAATAATAATAATAATAATATTATTATTAGTAGTAGTAAATGTCTTGCTTGAGTGATTTTTTTTTCGTTGGATCAGACAGGATTAAACCTGAAGTACCTGCATATACGCAAAGGTCTGGCAGATTTTGAGTGATTCTCAGGCTCTTGTAGAAGTTTCTGATGGTAAACTCTGATCTAGCGCCGAGTTGAACGAGGTACACGCGCTCATTTTGTCAGGTCTACGTTACTACCAAACATTTTCTATTTATTGATGGTCATTTCTGTTCCCTTATTTTACAGTCTGCTTGTTCATTTGAATCATTTATTAGCAGTCAGGTTGGGGGTGATTATGCATTTCCACTGTAATCCCACTGTACATGTATAGGTTTAGGACCTAATATAAAAAAATCCTTCTTAATAAATGCTGCTGAGTCTCTTGTAACAGAGTTTTAGAGCCTTATTTCCTGATTAAAATGACGGCGCTGTATCAAGCCATTGTGTTTTGATTGTGGTTATGGGATTTTATGTACGACCTGAGTAGTTGCAATAAAATTGTCAATTATTTTATTGTTCTCTTGTCTGTTCTCTAATCACATCGATTTGATCATTTTCATCTAGTGGATTTCTTGGATCGACTGCTAGTATGGGACTTTTAGGTTTGTCCCATAGGCAGTGGTTTTCAAAATGGGGTGTGATTTATTGTATTTTGTTACAGCGGTGGAACCCACCATTTTCAAGACTATTATATTTACTAATAGGTTCTAATAAGTAATAGCTTATTTTTACTGGTCACTTGACTTGAATGGGTTTAATCCAAATCTCAATAACTTAAAAAAAAAAAGAAAAAAAAAGACAAGTGGCTCTATAAATAATGTTAACTTCTGTTCTGTGAATGGAAAGTTCAGGAATAAAACAGTTTTATGACTCCAATAAATAACAAAAATTGCATCATACAGGTTTCAATAATGGGCCCAGTTTTTACATATTTATATTCATAAATAAATCTGTACTGAAATTTATTTTAGTTATAACAGAACCCAGAGGGTTTCCCTTTCAAAAATAGAAACTTAGAACCATTAATCATCCATAGAACCCTTGAGGAACGTCTTCTATGTCTGTATTTATTATATCAAACACTCCGTCACAAAAAAATAAAATAAAATCAATTCAGCACTGTTTGCTTAGACCTCGGTGCTTCATGACTGCAAGACTCAGATGTAAGGTAACTTTCAAAATGTATAAAAAAGTTTAATAAAACTTGGCTTCTACACATCTGATGTTTTCTCTCAGGGTGTTGTATGTGAAAGGGGGGAAAAAGTGGCAAGTGGCAGCACTTCTCTTTGTTAGTGAGTGTTTTTCTCCTCACATATTTCTGGATGAAACCTGAATTTTTATGAACTTTGGAGAAGATGGTGCTCAGTGACTTCCAGGAAAAAAGAATGGTTTCAATTATAAAGATTTCTGGGGCAGTTTGTCTTTTGGTTGTTTTCTATAAGAGGCTCACTGGCATTGGGTAACTAGAAGAGCTTTTTAATATCTTAGTCTTTCTGGGAACAGCTTGTAAGCTTGCCTAGACTTTGATAACTTGTTTACTTGATGCTCAGCAGATCATTGTAGACAAGATGAAGAAGAATTAGC
Source organism: Cranoglanis bouderius (assembly GCA_023630585.1). Lineage (NCBI taxonomy): Eukaryota > Metazoa > Chordata > Actinopteri > Siluriformes > Cranoglanididae > Cranoglanis > Cranoglanis bouderius. The sequence goes on from CM042549.1 coordinate 4,169,656, forward strand.
ACTTGTTTTCCAACCTTTTAGAATACTAAGCCAATTTTTTTGTTACTGTTTATTATTATTATTATTTTAGCAGTAGCATAAGGTCCTGTTTCCTGCTGGATTCCCAATGCTTGGACCCCTTTGGCATTAAGACCCTACATACCGTTCCTCAGTAAAATGTTCTTTTTCTAAAAAAAACCAACAACAACATTTGTTGTTGCTCTAAAAAGCTCAATTAACCACTGTTTTCTTTAGCTAGTCACCATGCCATACTCAAACAAAGCACTTAAAGGACATCATCAGTTAAACATTTTGACAGCCATGCAAACATCAAGAGATTTATTGTCCTGTTCTGCAGAAACTGCACTACAACTGCCAAACACTAACCAACTTTTAAGTTAACTCGTGTTGCAGAGACTGCTGACAGCATTTCCCCAGCACTGATCAGTCTCTCATGGTCTCATCTGTTTATTTATTTTAAGATTAATCACTGACGAGGACATATTTAGCCTTCTCATTCTCAAAGATGACTCATAATATTCAGAAAGCTTGTTGCTAGTGTTGTGATCTGTTCCATCACTAGGAATATGCTTACATTCAGTTATGTAATATACAAAATACACTATATGGCCAAAAGTATGTGGACACCTGACCAGTGACACCTTGTTGAACATCCCATTCCAGATTTAGTCCCTTTGCTGTTATAATAACCTTCACTTTTCTTTCCACTAGATTTTGGAGCAAGGCTGTGGGGATTTGTGCCCTTTCAGCCACAAGAGCATTAGTGAGGTCCGGCACTGATGTCGGGTGAGGAGGCCTGGGGCGCAGTCAGGGTTTCAGTTCATTCCAAAGGTGTTCAGTGGGGTTGAGGTCAGGGCTCTGTGCAGGACACTCGAGTTCTTCCACTCCAACCTTGGCAAACCTTGTCTTTATAAACCTAGCTTTGTGCACAGGGGCATTGTCATGCTGGGACATGTTTATGCCTCTTAGTTCCCTAAAGGGAAATCTTAAAACTATAGTATACAAAGGCATTCTGGAAGGAATTCATTGGAAGCAGGGAAAATGGGCAAGCGTAAGGATCTGAGTGACTTTGACAAGGGTCAAATTGTGATGGCTAGACGACTGGGTCAGAGCATCTCCAAAACCGCAGGTCTTGTTGGGTGTTCCCGGTATGAGATGGATAGTGAAGGCTAGCCCGTCTGGTCCGATCCCACAGAAGAGCTACTATAGCACATATTGCTGAAAAAGTTAATGCTGGCTATGATGGAATCAATCAATCAGTAAATCAATCAAAATTGGTTTAGGCAATATATAGGCAACATATAAATTGCTAAAAAAAAAAATTATAAAAATAACACCAAAAATTATACTGCACAATAAGTTACAATTGCTCATAAGCAAGGGAAAACAGGTGGGTCTTCAACTGAGACTTAAAAAGATCCAAGGTCGGACAAGACCTAATTGATAAAGGCAAAGCATTCCAAAGGCGAGGGCCCATAACAGTAAACAAGCGGTCACCCATAGTTTTAAGACGAGCCTTTGGAACTCTCAACAATAGACTTTGTGATGATCTTAAAGTCAGAGAGAAAGGTGTCAGAACACCTTTCAGAACAGTGCATCGATCGAGCATCCGTGGGATGTGCTGGACAAACAAGTCCGATCCATGGAGGCCCCACCTCACAACTTACAGGACTTAAAGGATCTGCTGCTAACGTCTTGGTGCCAGATACCACAGCACACCTTCAGAGGTCTTGCGGAGTCCATGCCTTGACGGGTCAGAGCTGTTTTGGCAGCACAAGGGGGACCTACACAATATTAGGCAGGTGGTTTTAATGTTATGGCTGAAGGTTGTACTACATGTTCAAAATTTATATCGTTATTATCAGTACTTCAAAATGAATGAACGGATGCAAAATTCTCATGGTATTCCATTAATCAATGGGAGTTAATGGGTCCCCATTTATACCCTTGTGGCTTTCATGAAATTTATTCATGGGAAATCATTGCGTGAACATGGGTTCCTGTGAAAATTCATTGTCTTTATGACATGCAAATGGCATTTCCATAAAAGTGATTGGACGGTATAGGAGAAAACCTAAACTGTCATGGTTGCACAGCTGATTTGATTTGATTTGATTTGATTTTAGTGCATAACAGCTCCAGTGTTTTATTTTTGTGATACTCAATGATAGACTAGTGTCCCATCCAGGGTGTCGTTTAGTTTAGTTTTTAGTTTAGTAAGCACTTTATCTCGGTCAGTGTCACGGTGGATCCGTAGCCTATCCTGGGAAGACTGAGCGTGAGGTGGGAAGACCTAGGTGTCACACCTAGGGGCAAGTTTAGTGGAGCCAATCCACATATTGACATGTTTTTGGGGGGTGTTGAGAAAACTGGAGAACCCAGATGAATGGCAGCACCAGTGTGCCGACCCAGAGGGATCATCATTGGGGATTTATTCAGGAGAAGGCTGCCACCTTCTAGACTGTCCAATTTGGAAGGCAGCTTTGGAAGGCAAAAAAACCCCAAAACAAAGACAACTGTCTTCTGTGGTTCCTTCTTTTTGACATGTTTGAAGGCAATCTCAGATGTATCCTTCTCAGTAGAGACAATCCCAGTTTTGTTCACTAGACAAGAATTCCGTGAAAGTTTGAAGCTGAAAGCACTCCATCATCGGAATCCAGTTACAATATAATGCCTGTACTCTTAGAAAGAGTTATTTGGTTGGAACCAATATATTTTCATGCATAATCCTACAACTGAGTATTTCCTTATAGAACACTTTTGTTAAAGAAACCTTAATTATACAATGAATCCTTAAACTCCCCCCCAAGACTGTGTAGTGCCTCCAAGTGCTCCAGTTGAGCATATAATAATTTGTAAGTATAAAGTCATGATATTATAAAGACTAGTGTATTATCAGTGATAGTGATATAAAAAGCTAATACTGCCACATGTCTTCGTGTTAAGTGTCCACCACACACCAGTGTGGAGAACAGCTGCATTTTACCCTAACTCTGTGGAGTTTTTCATCTGGAGTTCAGAGGGTTCATTGCTCATTGTTGTGCGACTCAAAAAGTTTGTGGGTTTTTTTTGTTTTTCTTTGTTTTTTTTTTCCCAGTTCAGCCTGGATTTATGCAGAAAAATTGACTGACGTGACACTTCGACGACAGGCACATTTATGTTGTAGTCAGCTGAAACTGGGCTCAACAAAGAAGAGGTTTGGAGAAAAAACCCAGACAACCACATGGCTGCTGTTGCTGTCAGAACAAAAGATGACGTTTCTAGAACATTACGCAGATGAAGACATCTTCGACTGCGACGAAAAAGCTGCTAGGAAGATTAACAGCTTACAAAACCCTTACAAAACCCTAATTACTTCTTACCGTAGACTTTTTGAAGCTGTAACTGCTGACATAGTCTTTGCAACAAAGTTCTTTTTTCCCTATCAATTTCATTTTAGAAACATTACTTTGTTTATGCTTAGGAATACATACATTTTTGTTCATATTTATACAATAAGTCCTCCATTTTTATTGTGTAAACATTTTATGGCTTTAAAAACACTCTCAGTAATCCCGTCGTTAGCTCACGTCAGCTACGTTAGCTGTCTTGCGTAAAGACTGGATTTTGCTAGTGCAGTATAACACCAGTCTCCAACAAGTGCTATTTAATGGTATAAAACGTACATCTACTTTTGATACTTAAGTATAAGGATACTTTAAAACGTTTAACTGAGTGGCTTTTTGTTCAATGATGTCATGTACAGTTCCTTTTGGCATGCTTTTCTTTTAGCCCTGTCTTTAAAAAGAATTTTGGCAACTTGCCAATGCATTACAACCTTGTGAATTTGCTCTACACAGACTTACAGGGTGAGTCGTAAAAATACTTCTACACCAGTTTATCCAGGAACAAGCCTGTGGACCTGCAGGAAAACCTTAGTGTTTAAAATGCACAATGGATATGTGATTATTCTTTTTGTTATTACTGAAAGTAATGTACACGCACATATACATGTAGCTCTGCCTCAGCTTCTTTATTTCTTAGCTAGATTATTCCCATTTTCTATCTTTCTTTCTTTCTTTCTTTCTTTCTTTCTTTCTTTCTTTCTTTTTCTTTCTTGCTTTCTTTCTCGCTTTCTTAGCTAGATTATTCCCATTTTCTTTCTTTCTTTCTTTCTTTCTTGCCTTCTTAGCTAGATTATTCCCATTTTCTTTTTCTTTTTCTTTCTTTCTTTCTTTCTTTCTTTCTTTCTTAGCTAGATTATTCCCATTTTCTTTTTCTTTTTCTTTCTTTCTTTCTTTCTTTCTTAGCTAGATTATTCCCATTTTCTTTTTCTTTTTCTTTCTTTCTTTCTTTCTTTCTTTCTTTCTTAGCTAGATTATTCCCATTTTCTTTTTCTTTTTCTTTCTTTCTTTCTTTCTTTCTTTCTTAGCTAGATTATTCCCATTTTCTTTCTTTCTTTCTTTCTTTCTTTCTTAGCTAGATTATTCCCATTTTCTTTCTTTCTTTCTTTCTTTCTTTCTTTCTTGCTTTCTTAGCTAGATTATTCCCATTTTCTTTCTTTCTTTCTTCTTTCTTTCTTTCTTTCTTTCTTGATTGGTGACAGATATCTAGATTGTTTTTTCTTTCTTTCTTTCTTTCTTTCTTTGCTAGATTATTCCCATTTTCTTTCTTTCTTCCTTCCTTCCTTCCTTCCTTCCTTCCTTCCTTTCTTTCATTCTTTCTTTCTTTCTTTCTTTCTTTCTTTCTTTCTTTATTTCTTTCTTTTATGATTGGAAACAAATAACTAGGTTGTTTCAGTTATTCTTTCTTTCTTTCTTTTGTGTTTGACAAAAATCCTTCTGAGCAGATAGACTGTGGTGAAATTTGCAGGTTTTTTTGTTTGTTTGTTTGTTTGTTTGTTTGTTTTTGTAATACATTTTTATTTATTGCAGTGAGTCATTTGAAGGCTACTGGACTGATACAAAGTCTTCCAAAGACTCATGCATTTACAACTCCCAGTGTAAGTCAGTTTAATTTTTGTAGGCTGATGTAGGCTCCTTGTTGTGCTCATTTCCTGACTCTAACACACACGTCTAGCTCATAAAATGCTTCCTAATGCACTTAAGTGTTGAGTCAAATCTGTCAGAGCGGGAAAGCAGGCACGAGTTGTAAACACTGGTCTAGAGGATCTTATGCAGTCAGAATTAGTGTAATAACATATTAATAACACTTACTGACGTTCTGAGAATGTTCACGTCAACATTTATGTGGAAACGCTGGAACAAGTTGTAAACGCAGCTGAAGCTGACTGAAAGATCTGGACTGAGGTTCACGAAAGCATCGATTGAGCAATGGTAGAGTGAGCTTCAAATTGAACACTCTCTCTCTCTCTTTCAGTTATCATGATAACTTTAGTGAAACTTGGCCTTGGTCTCGGACACCCGTAAACGATTAATCATTTTTAACAATTCCTTTATTGGATATGTTTGCATGCTTAATACTTAGTTAATTTTTTTTTCTCTTGGCAACACATGAACATTTTTGTTGAGCAACATCTAGGAGGATATGTATTCTGAGGAAATGAAGTAAGACTGGTGCTGGAGTGTGGTTGAGTTTTGATTGTTCTGGTGGGTCTGAGGTTTTAGTCTGGAGTTTGTCTTATTTGGATTTGTTTGTGTTAGGGATGTAACTGACTATGAATACATTATTTGGAATGAACAGATAATGTGCTCTAAACAGGTACAAATACAGATACAAATAGGTGGCACACTTGTTCTGAGAATGCTTGAAAGTTTCACAGGGCATCTGGTTGAGATTAGAGGTGTGCATCGGGATGCAACGAAAATGTTGTGCAAGACATGTATGTCACGGAACAAAGAAAGACAAAAAAAAAAAAATCTCAGTCAGGGTTTTTTAATTAGGCTACTAGCTTGGCCAGTGGTGACTCAACAGTTAAGGCTCTGGGTTACTGATCAGAAGCCTAGTGGTTTAAGCAACATCTCCACCAAGCTGCCACTGCTGGGCCCTTGAGCAAGGCCCTTAACCATATCTGCTCCAGTGGCGCCGTATCATGGCTGACCCTAAACTCTGACCCCTGCTTCCCAACAAGCTGGGATATGCGGGAAAAAAAAAACCCTGTGCTGTAATGTATATGTGAAAAATAAAGGCTTTTAGGCGTTCACCCATGTTTGTTGATTTCGGGGTGGCTGGCCGCCTTGTGTCCCAGGGAGCCCTCATGTCTGTGTTACCTTCTGGCTCTCCCTTTTAGTTATGCTGTCATAGCTGGTCTTACCAGAGTTCCTGCTTGCACTTACAAAAAGGACATTGTCCTTAACCATTATGGGACAATAAGCATACCTAATAATCTCTCTCTCTCTTTCTGTCGAGCTACACATGATACTCCATCCTGATGTCCTACTTCTGATTGGAGTTCTCATCAATTGGAAGTCACATGCTGCTGCTGAAGATCATCATTGAGATCACTGAGGATGTTACCACTTAAAACCATAAAGATGGCTTTGGACCTCAATTCATATGAACATTTATGCTATGATGGCTTTAGGACTACAATCGCAACAAACAGTCTCCATCAGTGAACAGAGGAGAAGTTCAACAAAACAGACTTCATGTAAAAACTTTAATGAATTTTCCTGGTTACACAACTGCACTATTTGATCATGTAGTATTGGTACATTTATAGAATGGATTTATTTATTATTACACTATCTGGTGTCACCCAGATGAGGATGGGTTCCCTTTGAGTCTGGTTCCTCCCAAGGTTTCTTCCTCATAGCGTCTCAGGGAGTTTTTCCTTGCCACCGTTGCCGTCGCCTCTGGCTTGCACATTGGGGAAAATTTCATAATTTCATATATTTAAAATCTACATCCTGAATTTACATGTTTCTGTAAAGCTGCTTTGGGACAATGACCATTGTTAAAAGCGCTACACAAATAAAACTGAATTGAATTGAATTGAATTTTCCTTCCAGCTTGTTTATATTTTGGGAAATCGAAGTAGCTAAATTCATTTGAAAGTATCACAGGTGTCATGGTTATGCCGAAACCGGCGCTTGAGCCTTGACTACGTTTCCCATCAGCCCCTGCACCTCACCTGATCACATCACATGACTGTCTGCACCTGTGTCACGTTTTTGTTAATGAGCACAAGTATTTAAGTCATGTCATGCAAATCCTCTAAACTAAACAGCACTGAACAGATACAGACTTTGTGTTATACCTCTAGTTAGTGTTGCAGCATGGTGCTTATGGTTAGCATGTGTTACAAATTGGGGTTAGCAGTATTAGTATGAGATTCAAGTATGGGCAATGTTAAATCTAACCAATGTAGTCACAGGTTGTGTGGGACATTGGGAGACGGCTGGAATATTGTGTAATCCGACTTGTGTGAGGGAGTGGACTGACAACAGCTGCAGAAAAGGTCTCCAAAAGTTTATTTAATCCTTCCTGAACAGAAAGCAGGATCCCGAGGGCTGCCACTGCACTACTGGAGCTCAGGTCACACTTCTGGCTTGGCCTTTGACAAACAAATAAAATCTCAAACGATGACAGAACCTGAGCTAAGTAAGTCCAAATCCCAAAAGTATCCAGCTTTGTTGTTTGTCTAACAGAGACCTGTTTTTTTTTTTTTTTTGGCTGTGCTGCATGAGGTACTTTGTAGAGATATCTCTGAGAGATGGAAGAAAAGAATTCAATAAAAATGCCAGGCCAGTTTATCAAATGCATTTATAAAAAGAGAAACACGCAAACGAGCACATGTACTAATGCATATACAGTATATATACACCTACACAAATTTACCAGCTGATACATTTTTTTCAGAATTTGTGTCCCTGCAAAGTTAGAAGAGTCGTACTTCGGTACGTCTGCCATTTCCGAGTTCTGCTTTGGAAAATAATCCCGTCCTTTCCGCTCGCCGATATGAGGTTTCGATTTCCATCCTCCTTAAATTTCAACCACAGCATTCGAGGAACACACACACAGAACAAAGCAAGCTCTTATTTATCACCAGGGTTAGTGAATGATACAGAACAAAAGTTTTTTTTAATTTTTTTTTTTTTAAAAGAGCAAAAATGCCAAAACCTCTGCTATCCTGATATTTGTGTATGAGACAGTGATTGGTGTACACAGTCCTATATTGGACTTGTGCGTCATAACATGTTTTGTAATAATTTAGGAGCCCAATATGATGAAAGTAAAACCCAAGATCTGAAAACAGCAGAACAGCAAATCATAACACAGTGACACAAATTATATACAACAGGTACAGAGCAGAAAACAAATACATCATTCAAACACACTTTTGGTATACTGATTGCTGGCTGAGTCTTGTTATTAGGAAACGAGGATTTCCATCATTTCTTGTGGATAAATCTAGTTCAGGTTTCTGAAGGAAAATGAATATTAAGGCCAGTTAGAAAGCTTACTGTATTCTACCAAAGACTCAAGTGAGGACGCCTCTTTGCGTGTGATGCAAAGATTACAGTTAAGGAAACAAATAAAGAACAAATATTTGATAAAGTTACCTTACATCCAAACACAAAGGGAAAAAAGGCAAGGGGTACATATATTTATACATAACGCATGTATAAAAGTATGTGATAAGGTGGTTGTGCACTTGTACGTCTTAACAAATGTTTGTGGATCTTAACAAAGGATTGTGTACTGATATGCTAAGAAATAAAACCCCGGCACGTAATATTCCAATATTCTTGGACTAAAAACACTATTGCACAAGCAAATACCTAACATTGAAAAATGTGAGGAAAAGAAGTGAAAAATTAAAAAAAAAGTCATACAACAGTGCGCCTAAACCTACAGTATCAAAGTACATTACATTAACATTGTCAAATATGGGCGTGGATATTAATACTGAATGCCTGAGCGCCTGGTTTACTAAAGGTTTGTGTGTAAAAATGTCCAAACTTGATAAAACCTCACCGAAGTAACACATTTTTTTTTGTATGTGCAAATTAATACCACCAAAGAGCAGGTATTAAATTTGTTGCAGCTGTTTCCCCCATTTGAAGACAAAATAAAAATCGTTTACCCTTTTAATAATAAGAATGTTTGATGAAATTATGATTTACTATCACTGCAGTGAAGATTGATTCATATGATGTTCATTACATCGTATTCTTTGTTAATTACTCACAACATGCCTACTCACTGTAATCAGATTACACCAGTTAGTACTTGTTTTTATGGATCTTAGTAAATCAAGGCCTGAGAGTTTTAATACAACTGCCCAATACTTCCTTGGGCAGTTGACGCTCAGGATTTGCTCTGAAGTTTCTCAGGTAGATTTAGAGACTGGATTCTGTTTAATTTGTATGGTTCTTCTTATAAAAAGGCTTCATAAATGTGTATTAGCTGTATGAATGAACAAATGTGCGCATATTGCAACTTTTCCCTTTAAATAGATTCTGTAAATGGAACATTCACTAGTCCATTATTTATTTTTTTTGCATTGTATTGCAAATGGCTTCAGAGGAATGTCCATCCTGTCTTTTGGACACGTGGGATTAAGTAGTAGTGGTCCGTTGTGAAAGCCTGCTTTAAAGACTTGTGTGTGGCGTTCAGTGTGGTCTATAATATTGTTTTAGTCTGTGCTGTGGTTCCTGTAGTTTTGTAGCTGAAATTGAAGACATAGTCTGTTCCCTTGTGTTTGTTCCCACTGGTGGGCCAGTCGTTAAGTTTTTATTGTCAAAGGCCACACAGTTAGACAACAAGAAGGTGAAGAAGGAGAGAGACTCGAGTCTCCCACTGATTTCCTTATTCCACTTCTCCACTCACCTCCATAGCCCTAGAGGGAAGGGCGCGGTGGAGGGCGGTCAGGAGGAGGGGCTCGGCATGGAGGTGGGGCCAGTGGGGGAGGAGGCAGCGGTCCTGTGGGTGAGGATGGAGGAGAAGGCGAAGCAAAGAAAACAGGAGCGGACGACGAGGACCAGGCTGACGGAGGGGTGTATGATGGAGGAGGTGTGATGGGTGGAGATGGAGTGATGGAGAGAGGAGGAAGAGAGGACGCTGGGCTGGGTGGAGGAGGAGTGCTGCAGCTCTGCTGGGGGGTGTAGATTGGGGTGTGGTGGTTGTACGCTGGATAATGTGGAGATGAGCTTGACTTAAGACGGGTGATGTTCATACAGCGACCCTGTAAGAAAATGTGAGAAGCGTTTCGTTCCGTTAAAGAATACAATTTCACAAAAGAATTCACAGCCAACATTTTCATGAGGAACAAATAAGCTGGACAAACTGCTATTGACGATCACATGTTAATTACAGTGGATATAAAAAATCTACACAACCCTGTTAAAATAGCAGGCTTCTATGATGTAAAAAAAAGAAGAAAAAAAAACAAGATAAATCATGTCAGAACCTTTTCTACCTTTATTGTGAAATTGCAACCATTTTAGGGAAAAAATGAAAAATAAATCATGTACAGTAACCTGGTTGCATAAGTGTGCACACCCCTAAAATAATACTTAGTTGAAGCACTTTTAGATTTTACCACGGCATTCAATCTTTTTGGGTAAGAGTCAATCAGTTTGGCACATCTTGACAATATTTTGTCATTGGCTGGGCATCTCCTGTACACAGCCCTCTTCAGGTCACCCCACAGATTTTCACTTTTGCCTCATTCCAAGAACTTTGATCTTGTTTTGGTGAAGCCATTTCTTTGTTGCTCTGGAGGTTTGTTTTGGGTCGTTGTCATGCTGAAAGGTGAAATTCCTCTTTATCTCAAGTGTTTTAGCAGAAGCCTTAAGGTTTTGTGCCAAAATTGACTGGTATTTGGAGCTATTAATTATTCCCTCCACCCTGATTAAAGCCCCAGTTCCAGCTGAAGAAAAACAGCCCCAAGGTATGATGCTTCCACCACCATGCTTCATTGTGGGGATTGTGTTTTTTTGATGATGTGCTGTGTTTTTTTTTTTGTGCCAAACATGTCTTTGGTATTGTGGCAAAAAAGTTCAAATTTGGTCCATAACACATTATTCCACATGGTTTTGGGAGATTGGATGCATTTTTTTTCTTTAAAACTTAAGCCAGGTTTGGATGTTTTTTTTGTTTGTTTTTTTTTTTGTTAAAAAAGGCTTTCGTCTTGCCACCCTACCTGTAGCCCAGACGTGAAGAATTTGGGAGATTGTTGTCACATGTAGGGCGCAACCAGTACTTTCCAGAAATTGCTGCAATTCTTTTAATGTTGCTGTAGGCTTCTTGACAGCCTCCCTGACCAGTTTTCTCCTGATCTTCTCATCAATTTTGGATGAGAAATAATTCGTAGTGATGTCACTGTTGTGTCATATTTGTTGATTATTGTATAAACAGTGTTCCATGGTATATCCAACGCCTGTGTAACCCAATCATGGTTGATATTTTTCAACAATGAGATCCCGTACCTGCTTTGTAAGCTCTTTGCGGCCCATGGCCTTTCCAGTTGGATGTTACCATAGGATCTATCGGAACTATATGAACAGCTGTACTTTATTTGGGGTTAATCAATCACTTTAATTGATGGCAGGTGTATACTATGAATGTGACTGGTTGATTCTGAACACTGCCACACTCCCAATTATAAAATGGTGTGCACACTTATGCAAGCTGGGTATTGGAAATGTTTGTTGTTTTTTTCCCCCTAAAACATTCCTGGTTGTTTGTCACTTTTTGTCCATGGTTTAACTTAGTTTCATTTATTATAAATTTTTTTACATCACAAAAAACCTGCCATTTTAACAGGGGTGTGTAGACTTTTTTTTTAATATGCATTGTATAATCTGCAAGTCATTTATAGTGAATTATTCCTTTAATCTTATATGAAACTTACAGAGAAAAACAAACGCAATCCAATAAACACACTTTTGGAACAGAAATCCCTGGCTGGAACACATTTTTATTTGGATTTAAAATCCCAAATCCTCTGATCCAAGTGACTTCATGTAGACTGCCAGCACTCTCACAGGGCCTTTGACATTCACACTCCAAAGTCTAAAATGGTGATATAACAGCAGTGCACACTGAGATTTTGTTGTTAGCCTAAAGCTACGAGAGTGTATGGGTCTGGAGCAGAGCCTCCTGCTACGCTGCTGACACTAATTACACTGAAAAACCCAGACCCGAGCTTGGTTTTAATCACACCGAGAGGAAGAGGTGGCTTGTTGATTTCCCTGAAACACTGAAGGCAAATTACAGAGCATGGCTTCCTGGAAGATAATGAAGACATTTATGGAGAGCAGAAACGCAGAACAGTTTAAAAGCTTCAAGTATTCACTCAATCTCAAACTCGACTAGATGCTAATGATGCAGAAATAGTAATAATAGAAATACGTGCTTTGTTTATAAGCAACATTTCCCTGACAGGAATTTTGTCCATCACTTTGCACTACATCTCCAATATTCCCAGCTATTATTCGTTTGAGCCTCTTTCCATTTTCCAACCTTCAGGCCAAGGTTTTTCTCTCTGCCTCTCACTCACACACTCACAATTTCCCTTCATACTGTTTTTAAATTCTAGATTCCTCTCTGGTTCGTTTCACTAGTTATATAATATTGAGGGACGTGTCCTTCCTCTGTTTTCATCTTTCAGCCTCTGTGTGTATCCTGATGAAAACCTTACCTTCCACTGAGACCTTTTTATTGTTTTTAACTGACTGAAGTGAACAGACGATGAAAGCACAGTGAAACAGAGAGCCTAATCTACTCACGTTTCAGCATCACCTTAACATGTGGAGCACAAGCACAAAGCAACAAACTAGAATGATCGATAATCATAAGCTGGGGAAAACAGGTGAGGGAAATGCTACACACGTAACTAGAAACCCAAGCAGTAAGGAATCACGGCTTATACTTAATGACATCAATGCATGGTAAGACTTTGCGAAGAGACAAAGAAACAGCAGGGTTCTACACAGACAAACTAATCAATGAGCTAACACAGAACAGGTGAACACCATCAGGTAACAATGACAGGACGTGGGTGGAGACTAAACTAGAGCAGAAACAAACAAACAGAAATGGAAAGCTAACTAAACAAAAGCACATTACATGAACCCAAAACAAAATGACATGAAAGCAGCCCTCACACGACGCACTAGTGATATTTTTTCAAAAATAATATATGGGGTCTGTTCTGCCTGTTTGACTTAATACATAAAAATGACGGCATATTTGAGAAGTGTCTACTTCAAGTCGGGAACAGAAATCATATGTGCAAATTAATATATATATCACCGAAGAGCAGGTATTACATTTGTGGGAACCATTTCCCTCATTTGAAAACAAAATAAATCAATTTAGCATTTTTAATGATAAGTATGTTTGTCAAAATTTTTAATTACTATTACCGCGGAAAAGTTCGATTCTATTCAGTATTCATCGCATGTCCAAGCAGTTTTCTTTACATATTTCTTATTAACAGAACACAAACTTATGTCTACATGCTTACATTTTGATTTTTGCATATTAACATAGGCAAAAAAAATAAACTCATTAAAATGTTTTCTTTTATCATTTGCACAAATATTCTTGGGAAATTACCAATAATGATGCTTCACAATGAAGCATCACATGGCGCATGAGCGCAGTTTTGTGTAAACCGACCGAGATACACACTGCACGCTGATGTTCAGAATCTGGGTCAGGCTTGATGATTTATAGAGAAGCTTTAGGATCTTATTCCAAAAAAAAGTCCAGTTCCCTTACACTGCTGACTAGGCACTCATTTTACAGTCTCTGAATAAAGTATTCATATTGAGCCAATTTCTAAGGAGAAATTTTGACATTTCTAATCATTTCTTGCAGCTAACAAGCAGGGGGTGTGTATTAATCTTCCCCAAACTATACCACACAGCTGAATCCCAAACCACTCAAGCTGGACCTCTGTAATTGTTTTCCTGGACAGTACTTGAATGAATGCTTAAACTTAGTGCACTATGTTTTGGTAGAAATCCAAATGCCAACACAGAACACATGTCTCACAGCACATCTGTTTTTCTGTGCGTGTGTGTGTGTGTGTGTGTGTGTGTGTGTGTGTGTATATATATGTGTGTGTGTGTGTGTGTGTGTGTTTAAAAGCTCACAGCTGTTTCTAGCCTCGATTTACAACCCTGTTTCATAATTTAACCTCTGAAACTCAAAGGGAGCAACAGACCATTGTTCCTCACTCAAATTAACACACCTTGGGGCATAAGAGGCATTTAACATATGGAACTGATGGGTAGTATGCAACTGTATGGTATGTGTAAGGAATAAAACACTTGCAAACATGCTGTTCTAGGGGAAAAAAAATCAACAATGAGGTGGTGTTATGTCACCCAACACAAAGCAAAGATAATATTATCACATCACAATCGATTATTTTCCTATAACAGTGTAGCCTGAAGTGTTTTATTCCTTCTATACCACAACAATTTTTAATAGCTAAAAAAACCCCCAACAAATCATACTTTTTTATCTATTTATAGCTATGTTAATGTTATGGAACATCCGTGAAACAAGTTCTTGTTATCGCTTATGTTATAACAGCTAGAAACAGCTTTATGTCTGACTGTCACTAAGCACTGTTACTGGAGACTTCTTCCAACATCTCCCTTCAGAAAACGTCACCATATCAAGAATGACGCACTTTTAAAATCTGTTTATGTGGTGGGTCCGCCATACAAGTCCCTGAGTAATCTGGTAGAAACGATAAAGTATGAGCGCATTAATATAAAACTTGGGATTTGCTTTCCAACTTGAACTGGCTTGAACTTGTCAAAGCTGGTCTTTTATAAAAATTTATCAACATCTGCTCACTAATCAGACCGGTTTGATTGATGAAAGCAGTAGAGATCAGAACCTGACTGGATGTGACACGTTTTAAGACTCCACCAAATTCAAACTAATTCAACATGTTATATTTAAATTTATGAGCAATAATCTAGTCTTTTGGCGTTAATGAGTCGTTACCATACAGCTACATTTTAAAGCCCGAAACATGCACTCAGGCATGGAGTCCAATGCAAATATGAGCTTGAAATTTGGAAATCTCGGTGGAATCGCTTCGTAACAGAAAAATGGCACTGGCTAACCATTACTGAAGCCAAGCATGACTCACAGCAGGGCTCAATCTGTGAGCAGGATATGAAACCGAGCACTGGCTCTCTAGAGAAAATGTGGGTGTGTGTGCATTTTGCAATAACAATGACAGCTCGCCCAGTGCACTACTAAAAGGGTGCGTCTCATTGTACAAACTGCTCCCTGGTGCTTTTGTATTGATTCCAGCCTTATTTAACCAATTAAGCTTTTTTTTTTGTTTTTTTTTTTTTTTGCAGTAAACATTTCTGTTTGATCACTTCGTGTCATATTATTGCATTGTGCAGTTTTAGTGATGCATTGGTTTCTTCAGTTATGCAGAATATTCAATGACAATTAAATCAAAATTGAATCTATATTAGCTTGCTGTGGCTTTCTGTATGATGCCATCTTTTTTTTTTCTTTTTTACCCAAAGCAATCTCTTTTGAGATTGCACAACATAACCACGGATATGTTCATTTGATGCCAAATTACATGGCCCGAGACCGTTATGGGGTTCTGATTTCTCCTCCTCTCTATACAGGTCTAAATTACAGAGTGGAAACTGTATGCACACATTTTGAAAGACATCCCATCTCTTTAATATAAAGAGATCTGAACTCCGTGATTGCATCTTTATCTGCCTGCCAATCCAAACTCAGTGCCAGAGCTTTAACACAAGCAAAAAAATACATATTCCCACAAATGAACCATGTCTTTAATGGCTTCCAAATACTATTTTCTGTTCTGTAAGTTGGCCTGGGCTGAGAGGTTTGGCATGTGACAGTCCATTGAACGTTTTTTCTCCTGTTCTTAAGTAAGTATAGAGAGATGTTTAAGAACAAGCTGGCAAAAACAAGCACATGCCCTGAGAACAAGGTCGCTGCTTACCAATATACCTCCTTTAAACCCTTACCCAAGAAGTTTGTTTTTAATCTGTTTATTGAGTCGTTTTAGGCTAAATATAACAGTTATAACATTTACAATGTAAGAAAATGAAGAGACATGTTTAATGTCATTCTTAATAATGTAACCCAGGGAAACAAATGCAATGTATATGATAAAAAAAACCAAAACACTTTAACTTAAAATGTGACAGTATTGCTAACAAGAAAATCCTAACAGGCAGCGAGAGAAAAAAACAACAGAATTTTACTTCAAAAACTCTAACGCATGTCAGTGGATAAGATGGTTCCATGATAACAGGGTCAAACAGTACTCTTCTGTATACAGTACATGAGCTCCCAGATGCCCCGCCCTCTTGTTTTCTAGTGGCTCACAAATTTGGGGTTCGCAAATTCACAGGTAGAAGTTCACCTAGATAAAGTCAAAGCAAAAGTAGCCTCTACCAGAAGCAAATCTTCACATCTTTCATGTCCTGTTTCATGTCCTTTCCCCTTCAGTGAACTGGCTTCTGCCACGGCACTAATTTTTGAATCGGAAACGTTTGGCTGCAATACTTTTTGAACTCTAATACTGTGTCAATGTGTAATGTGTTACGAGTAAATTTTTCCATTTTTCTATATTGTGGGTCCTGATATATTTTAGGTTGTAGTATCTTTAGAACACCTAACCCATAAGAAATTGTTCCTTGTAAATTTTACTTTCAAGACACAAACATTAAATGCTAAACATATTCTGTGTGTCTGTTCTCCAGTGCATGAACCTATAAACACAAGTCAGCATTAACATCATGCAGATTGTTCATTTCCAAACATGTTTTGTCAACATGCTGTGTATACTATCGAGAATATGTTGCGTAAGCTCTGTGCATCGATAAGCCCTTCTATCCTATGATATGCCTGTGAGTGTTTCTGTGTCGGGGGAATCTGGTATTAATTTCCTCTCTAGCTGTAGGATGTTGCTGAGTTCCTCTGCTTTCATCCGGCCCAAAAAAGGCTTAATGAAGCCAAGTCTTATGGCTGTGACTGACTGATTTATGGAGTAAAAGGCAGAATGATGAGATTAACCCCATTGAAAAACTTTTTTCCCTTTGCTGACAGAATATTTACATATGAGAATATAAAAGAATTCTAATTTTAATTGTAACTACAATTTTCTTTCTTGTACTTTCTTGCAATTTCTTTCCACTAGCAGTCATGCTTATAATCACACAATAGTAACTTTACTGCTAAAGTGAAGGTCAGCATGTGCATTACTGCTATATGTGTACAGTGGTTTATATGTAAAGTATTTACAGGAGGAAATTGTGGGTTTAAATGACTGAGGGGTTGGAGACATAGCTACATTTAGATACTTTTTTTTTTTTGCATACCTAGAAAGGCTTTTCCTAAATATTATTCAATTGATCTGAAAATACACTAAATCATATCTTAATTTGTTCTTATTCTATCTGACAAACAATCAGTTTTTAAATGAAAATGGAGGCATCTCTATGCACTCAAACGTATAGTCTGGTGTGCCACAAGGCTCCGTTCTAGGGCCAATACGTTTTCACTATATATGGTACTTCTGGTTGGGCTAGAAGGCATGGCATTCAAAAGATGGGTTTTTATTTTTAGTCTATGCAGCTTTTTTTCTGTTCTTGAGGAAAGTCTGAGAGACAGTTTTGAACAAAGCTGAGATAATTGGCTGTGGCATCACTGAACATGTTACAAGTCATGAATTTCTTTGCACCATTATATGGTGAGCAGATATTTCAAGGTATCAGTAACTTATTTCTACAATTTTGACAATTTCCAGTTTGCTTTTTCAGTTCTTACCTTGTCTCCTGGTTGTGGTCTCATGATGGACACTCTGTCATAGCCTTTCTTCAGCAGTACCCACAGGGCATCCAGTTTGCCCTGAAAAACCACAACACAGACACACATACACGCCATTAAACCAGACTGGAGGAACAGGCTCCTCATTGCATTTCACCTGAAAGGCAGATTTCTAGCTAGGCATTATTTTTGGGCACCATTTGTGCTAAGTCATAAGTACTGTCCCAATTGGAAGGCCTACTGAGATACTTTTTTCCCCCCACCAAATTTAATGCCAACAAACAAAGACCAAAAACAACCACTACATACAAGTTGTACAATAGATATAATATGTCTACACACCCCTGTTAAAACAGTAGGTTTTTGTGATGTAAAAAATGAAACAAAGGTAAATATGAGAACATTTCCACCTTTAATGTAAAAATGACAACCTATACAATGCCACTGAAAACCAAAGTGACACATTTCAGAGAAAAAAACAAACCAAACAAAACAAAAAACTTAGAATAATATAATTGCATAAGCGTGCACACCCTATTATAACTGGGTATGTGGCTGTGTTCAGATTCAACCAATCGTCAAGCTTATGTTAAATAGTAGTTAGTACACACTTGTCTTCAACTGACTCTGATTAACTCCAAATAAATCTCAGCTGTTCTTGTAGGATTTTTTCTGACATCTTCTTGGTTGCATCCTACTGCAAGAGCCATGGGCCACAAAGAGCTTACCAAGCATCAACGAGATCTCATTGTTCAAAAGTATCACTACAAAACAATTTCCAAGGCAATAGATATACCATGGAACAGAGTGAAGATGGTCATCAACAAGTGGAGAAAATATGGCACAACAATGACATTATCAAGAACAGGACGTCCCTTCAAAATTCACTGTCAAGAGGCCTACAGCAACATTAAAGGAGCTGCAGCTCTTTCTGGCAAGTACTGGTTGCTCCCTACATGTGACAACTATCTCCTGTAATCTGTTTGGGCCAGGAAGGCAAGGCGCAAGCCTTTTCTGATGAAAAAAATCCAAAAAATCCAAGCTCGGCTAAACTTTGCAAAAACATGTCTCCAGTCTCCCAAAACCATGTTTTATGGTCTGATGAGACCAAGATTGAACTTTTGGCCATAATAATATAAGGTATGTTTGGAGCAAAAACAACACAGCATATCAGCAAAAGAACACCATACCCATGGTGAAACATGGTGGTGGCAGCATCATGCATTGGGGCTGCTTTTCTTCAGCTAGAACTGTGGCTTTAGTGAAGGTGGAGGGAATAGCCCCAAGTACTAGTCAATCTTGGCACAACCTTCTGGCATCTCCTAGAAAGCTAAAGATGAAGAGGACTTTCACCTTTCAGCATGATCATGATCTAAAGCACACATCCTCAGACCTGAGTCCTATAGAACATCTGTGGGGGGACCTGAAGAGGGCTGTGCACAGGAGATGCCCTCGCAATTTGACAGATCTGGAATGTTTTTGCAAAGGAGCGTGGGAAAATATTCCCAAGTCAAGATGTGCCAAACTGATAGACTCTTACCTAAACAATGACAGAGGCAATGATTTCAAGACAGGCAATGAAATAAATCTATTGCCTCTGTCTTTCCTTGGTTAGTCCTTTACAATTTACCTGAGCATGATGGCAAATACTCAAACCTTCCAAAGGCATCAATATTTAGAAGAAGTGTAATATAGTACAGAAGGACAGCACCAGAATTACCAACTACAGCCGTGGCCAAAAGTTTTGAGAATGACACAAATATTATTTTTTACAAAGTCTGACTGCTGCCTCAGTTTTTATGATGGCAATTTGCATATACTCCAGAATGTTATGAAGAGTGATCAGATGAATTGCAATTAATTTCAAAGTCCCTCTTTGCCATGAAAATGAACTTAATCCCAAAAAACATGTCCACTGCATTTCAGCCCTTCCACAAAAGGACCAGCTGACATCATGTCAGTGATTCTCTCGTTAACACAGGTGAGAGTGTTAACGAGGACAAGGCTGGAGATCACTCTGTCATGCTGATTGAGTTAGAATAACAGACTGGAAGCTTTAAAAGGAGGGTGGTGCTTGAAATGATTGTTCTTCCTCTGTTAACTATGGTTACCTGCAAGGAAACACGTGCAGCCATCATTGCTTTGCACAAAAATGGATTCACAGGCAAGGATATTGCTGCTAGTAAGATTGCACCTAAATCAACCGTTTATCGGATCATCAAGACCTTCAAGGAGAGAGGTTCAACTGTTGTGAAGAAGGCTTCAGGGCGCCCAAGAAAGTCCAGCAAGCGCCAGGACCGTCTCCTAAAGTTGATTCAGCTGCGGGATCGGGGCACCACCAGTGCAGAGCTTGCTCAGGAATGGCAGCAGGCAGGTGTGAGTGCATCTGCACGCACAGTAAGGCGAAGACTTTTGGAGGATGCCCTGGTGTCAAGAAGGCCAGCAAAGAAGCCACTTCTCTCCAGGAAAACCATCAGGGACAGACTGCTATTCTGCAAAAAGTACAGGGATTGGACTGCTGAGGACTGGGGTAATGTCATTTTCTCTGCTGAATCCCCTTTCCGATTGTTTGGGGCATCTGGAAAAAAACTTGTCCGGAGAAGAAAAGGTGAGCGCTACCATCATTCCTGTGTCATGCCAACAGTAAAGCATCCTGAGACCACTCATGTGTGGGGTTGCTTCTCAGCCAAGGGAGTGGGCTCACTCACAATTTTGCCTAAGAACACAGCCATGAATAAAGAATGGTACAAAAACATCCTCAGAGAGCAACTTCTCCCAACCATCCAAGAACAGTTTAGTGACGAACAATGCCTTTTCCAGCATGATGGGGCACCTTGACACAAGGCAAAAGTGATAACGAAGTGGCTCGGGGAACAAAACATCGACATTTTGGGTCCATGGCCAGGAAACTCCCCAGACCTTAATCCCATTGAGAATTTGTGGTCAATCCTCAAGAGGCGGGTGGACAAACAAAAACCCACAAACTCTGACAAACTCCAAGCATTGATTATGCAAGAATGGGCTGCCATCAGTCAGGATGTGGCCCAGAAGTTGATTGACAGCATGCCAGGACGAATTGCAGAGGTCTTGAAAAAGAAGGGTCAACACTGCAAATATTGACTCTTTGCATAAACTTCATGTAATTGTCAATAAAAGCCATTGACACTTATGAAATGCTTGTGATTATACTTCAGTAACAGTAACATCTGACAAAAAGATCTAAAAACACTGAAGCAGTAGACTTTGTGAAAATTAATATTTGTGTCATTCTCAAAACTTTTGGCTACGGCTGTAAGTTATTAGTAGGCACTGAAGAAAGACAAAACCTTTTTTTTTTTTTTTTTTATAATACTTTTGCATTGTTTCACAGAGCCCCAGGGCTCTGGCTGCGCCGTCTTGCTCTCTTGGAAGTTACAACTCGGTGTGCTTGCTCTCCATTACTGACAGCATGCATATGGAACAAGAAGCTCCTCATCTTGGGCCAATTCCCTTCACCACATGTGCAACTTAGGTCATGCGTCATAAAGGTGAAAGGTTTCGGTACAGCTATGATAAAGTGTTCAGTTAGCTGGGACGTATTTCTGTCAGCTGAGACCCATGATGTTACATGACTACTTGTAGGCACCTGCCCTCATGGAAAAATCCCATATTACATGAGTAATACATGGGATTACATGTGAAAGACATGTGAACGTGCATTTCAACAAATTATGTCCCTGAAATTACACGTGAGCTGAAGTAAATATGTGACATAATGTGAATAATATGTGAAAAATAAAATGATGTCCTGTATGTGAAAATATATTGATCATATTTCAAATATCACGTGGAAATTTCACACGTGAATCAGGTGATTGCTCACATGTGAAGTTTGTGTGACTTTTTTTTTTGCAAGGGTAAACAGAAGAAGCCGGAAATCATGCCAACTACTTCACTAGATCAACCGTCTATTTCCAAATATTTACACACCATATCCTGTCAGCATTGTTATGTATGATTTGTTCATATCTTTCCCAAACAGAGGCCGCCGGGTCAAACAGTGAACAAAGGCCAACTGCTGACAGAAGAAACGCTGCAGAGGAACCACAAAGCAGGATCCAAAACCTACCACACACAGATTCAAGTGAATTCCAACAGGCTTAGTGGTTAAGGATGTGTTCACAAAGGCTTTATAGTATCCATAACAATGCACTCGCTACATTTATTTTAATGACAGCGGTGCATTGACGGACAACACACACCGACACATTACAGTTTGAAAATACACTATATGGCCAAAAGTATGTGGACAACTGACCATCACACCCAACTTTTGTTGGAAGTAGTTGTAGCATTCATTCATCTTCAGGAAGCGCAATCTCCTGATCAGGGTCACTGGTCCTTTTATCCGAGTCAGGGTCAAGGCACCATGTATACACATTTACACACTACTTCACTGACATGTTTTGGGAGGTGGGAGGAAACCAGAGAACCTGGAGGACACTTGCACGGACACAGGGAGAACATGCAAATCTTCACTCAGGCTCAAACCCTGGAGCTGTGAGCCAGACAGCAATGCTACCTGCTGTGCCACCATGCCACCTTGTTGTATCCTAGTAAACTGACCAAAATGTACTCACCTTAATTGGAGAATACCACTTGCGAGGGCTTGGCGGTTTATGCATGCCATTGTTGAGGACCCGGGACTGTGGAGCTTCAAACTCTTGCTCTGGCATCTTCACCCTGGCGTTCTTTGCCTTTTCAAGTTTAGCGCCCTCTTCAGTTGATCCCTTCTCACCCCAGCGTACCTGGAAGACAAGGATAAAGGACATCCTACTTACAGTATATTCTTCTGATCTGTTGTATTTAGGTGTAAACACATTTACTCATCAGTTCAAAACTGGATCAAACCTGATGGATGATTGGGCAAAACGAATATTTGCTTATGAAAAAGTAGACTTTATGGTGTAACAGCATTGCACAGTATATGCTTGGTCATTTGCCATTACAGTAAATTATGTATGTCTTCGCATGTAATAATATTTTCTTGGGCTGTAGTTTGATCACACATCTGGATGAAAGCAGCTGGATATTTCAGACATACTTTTTGAATTTAGCACTGTAAATAGAAGTTTTATGTCTGTGTAGTAGAATGTTATATTTTAGTATCTTTCTGTAAACTGCAGTATCTGGTCTTGGCTAGTCCCTGAGGTTAGTTTTGTTTCCAGCAGACTAAAAAGTATGTACAGTCTGATCTAACATTCCGTCATGCGTGTGTATATTTCTTTGGATATATATTATCATGTGTTCTCACCTCCATCCTTTTAATGCCCCCGACTCCACGCCCTCCATAGTAGGAAGCATCTACTGTTGGCCACTTCTTCTTTGGTGCTCCGTCATCCTCCTCATCCTTCAAGAATATGATTACTAGTTAACAATACGAGACTTATTGTTTGTGCAAAACAATTCTAAGACAATGGAGTCACTTTTCAGCCAGCGTGGGATTTTATGGCTTCATTTATTTTATGGTTCATGTTTTTTGGGCTCTTCATCCAAATGGCCCCAGCATGTTGCCAGAAATGAGGTGTGACTCTTTCTCGTTGACATTTTCATTTGTTAGCCCTTTATTCCGAGGCCGAGCCACACGGCCCGCTGCTCTCCCTCCCTGACGCAGTAAACGCAACTCGACGTGACTCGCCCAAGTCATGACTTCATTTTTTCCAGAGTTTAACAGGCTTCATTCCACCATTTGTGCCTCATATGTAATTTCAACCTCTTCTCGTTTTTAACCCTTTTCTCCCTCAACGGGCTCCACCTGCCCACCGATCTTCACATCTTTAATTCTTCCTTAATGGAATGCTTACTTAGCCAACAATTATTCACAACTCATTCAGATACGTGGCTTTTGGATAATTATCGTCAGCAATCATTATTAGCAACATTAAACCTTTTTAACGGAGCTATTCTTTCTATTGTCTCTAGAAGCTAAAAGCTTTGCCATTTCTTGCGTTGCCTCTTCTATCGTAATGGTTTAGACCAGACTTTGAGCAATCTCCTGTCTTAAAACCAACTCAGACCTTGCAACATTTTTTATAAAGATCTCATATTACATATTATCTGTAACAAAGCCAAGTCGGAACTAATCCATCTCAGCCCAACAGAGCTAATAAAGTTAGATTGTAGGTTAAAGCAACCTGCCAAGATATGTGATTTATTATATAGAGTTTATTTTGCCATATTTTATTGTACAGAACTAAACTCCGAGCGAAGCAGAGTTACTACTACCACCCTGAAGTTGATTATTTTCCAATAACAGCACATTCCTGAAGTGTTTCATTACTCTTAGAGTATACTACAGTAGTCACTAATTACTTTTTATTGTTTCTAGTTACATTTAATGTTGTGGAACATCCACGAAACCAGTGAGTTCCTGTTATCACTTGTGTCAGAGCAGCTATTAACAGTCATTTGCTCACATAAAATAAAAGCAGCATGTCATGTTACTGAGAAACCAGAAAGTGTAAACTCTTCTGTCCTGAAGACGTTCCTGTGTCCTCTGACCTCGGACAAAAATGTTGGTTCCTTTCATAAATGTTAGATAAAGGTCTCCTTACATAAAATGTCAACAATTAAACACGTTAAAAAAAACATGTTTATGTGGAGCATCCACCATACAAGTCCCTGTGTAAGTTGTTACTATAGAAACGATAACATATTAGAACGAGTGCCTTAATATAACCCTGTGATCGGTCTTATAGGCGGAACTATGAGTCAGAGTTGCTGTTATAGAAAATGAATCAATACCTTCTGACCAGAATCGGGTATTCATCAGCACTATAGTATAACGTTTAAATTGTCAATAGAGTGTTGAGTTTATATCTTTTAAAAAAATGCCTTTAATTACTAAATACCTTGGATCCATCTAGCATTAAAATGATTAGTGTGTTTTTTAATAAACAAGTCCCCTCCTATAGTTTATAGTATAAAGATCAGATAGAAAGAACCACAATAAACTTGTAGCAGTGACAATCATTTAGCTTGTTTCTCTGTAGTAACTTCATCTCCATCTGTCCATCTCCATCCAAAGAGTCTCATAAATGAAATTCTTTGATTTGTTTCATTTGAGCAGAAAGTAGGTCCTCTTTGTTCAACGAAACTCCAAACCACATGCTCTGAACTGGAGTTCTTAACTTTTCACAAGAGACACGGTTCGCTTGTTTGTTATGATGCTTTACTGTGCTGTGAGGAAAATGATTACTGTAGGCCTTACTGGTCCCATTTATCCATTTTTAATATCACAGCTCTGAGTGTCTCTGAGATTCGTGTTACCTGACAGTAAATAAGATAGAAAAATCCATACCAGTTCACCATTTGATACCAACATTGGCCTATATTCAGTCTCGGTTTGGTGCATCCAGAGATTGATTATTAAAAAGCTCTGTAACTAATTTGAACTGGTCAACTGCTTTGTAATGTATGCATTAAGCAAGAGGTTTTACGCGTCCGTAGTAAGTGGAGAGAAAACATATTTCATGCTTACTGTATCACAGTATGACTGGCTGTGATAGATCTGCATAAACTTGTTGCTGGTCCAAATAATATGTTAAAGGCAAGATTTCTAAATGTCTACCAGTTTAAACGTACCTCACTGCATAACATCACTTTAACAGGACTGCCTTAGTTGAGGAAGAGTTAGCTAATCTTTTCCAAATGTTCGAAATGCATGGCGTTCCAGAAGAAATCAGTAGTTTTCTAAATGTCATCCTCCATTATTCTTGTAGAAATGTGACTAAAACCAGCCATGAATCTCAAGTGTAGTATAGCATTAAAACTAAACACCAATCTCCAGACTAATCTTAATCATATGTAGCCCTCTCAGATGATTAGGTTATGTGAAAAATATTCGTATCCTCTGGAAGTGTGGGCTTAAATAAGCAAAGCTGGGCATTAAAGAATTTTATTGTTATAAAGAAATATTCTCATGATCATCTTATGACCCTATCACCTTATTGTTTGGCCAAGAGACTCATGTGATAGATTAGGAATAAAACATAATGTTTATCCACATCATGGATTATTTTCCTGTGACACATCGTGAAGTTACTGTTACCACCGTGAAGTTGATTATTTTCCTTTAACAGCACACCCTGAAGTGTGTTTTATTCCTCTTATACCCAAGAAATGTGCCAATAACTACACTGTTTGCAAGGCACAATACTTCCTGTTATCTGTTAAAGCAGCTATAAACAGTCGTTCCCTCACAAGCCTCTCTTTCCCCCGTCTTTCTTGTGAAGCTAATCGGACAAAAGAAACCCTACTGTACGCTCATATCAGTCCGTACAGGATTTTGCTGAGTTTTTTGTGATTGTTGTGGCCAAAAATGCTTGATTTTGATGCACCTTTTTTCAATAATTTATTTTGTTTGTGCTTTGTGCAGAAATCAACTTGAATTGGCGAAATTGCAATAGCATGAAATTGTTTTGCACGGTCTTTCGCAACCTTTTTGCTGTACTCATGTTCAACGCACGCAAACCGAAGAGGGCTTTAGCTGATTGCGCGTTGTGATGATGTCACATGAGGCATCTTGGCCCAAAGCTGCGGAAAACCTGCAGTAATTTTGAAAAATTGCCAGCTCCCCCGAATACTGCGGTGTTTGCTTGATTTTGCGTTCATTTCTGCGATCGCAAAATCGCGAAACCCTGGAGGGACGGTCCTGTGTTGTATTGTTAAATAACAACACATTTTGTTTATTATTTGTTTATCAGGCTTAGCGTCTGGTATACAAGTCCCTGGGAATCAGTTGTGAATAATTAAATAAATTAGTAGTAGATAAAGGACTAAACAATCGTCAGCGCTGCTGTTCTAGAAGATTAATCCACACTTTCTGACCAATCAGAATCAAGAATTCAAAATCACTGATCTCCAAAAACACAGGCTGATATAAGAGACTTACCGAACTGTCCTCTTTTGGAGGTGGTGGGGGTTCATGGATGATCTGGAGAGACAGAGAAGGTGAGGAGGAGAGAGAATAAATGGAAGGGGTGAGAGGAGAGATAGATAAACAACCTCACGTGAATACTCTTGCTCTACTGTGTCAGATCACATGTTCCCTGAAGGCAAAACACGTTTTATATCTTTTGCACCAACATGTCAAATGTGTTCAGTATGTGCCAGAAAACCGGACTGCACAAAACACACGGCCAAAGAATTCTCTTCCTCGTTTTTTTTTTTTTTTTTCAAGATATTTACAAGCAAGTTGGAGTAACCCAAAAATGTGCAGGCCAGATCAGAGAACCTGGAGACTGCACTGCTGGTGAAGGAAGGGGGGGGGGGGGGGGAGGGTGGTTGAGAGATGAGAGGAGGTTGGGATTAAACTCTTCCGCACGCGAGCTCTGTTGTGAGTAAATCACATGATACCTGTGTGAGTCTATCCAATCTGCTTTTGTTTTGGAGGACTTCAGAGAATCACACTTGAGCAATGGTTCAGAGAATCAGACGTATTTTTGAAAACATGTTATGGTGGTAGAAGCACGTCTGCTCTGTGTTGTCTTTTTTCCACTGGGCTTTGAAGGCAAGCTATTTAGACTAATTGAAATATTTACTTTACAAACCCTGGGTTTACTGTGGACATGCAGGACTCTTTCTTTCAACAAAGACTATTTAAGTACCAATGTGTGTGTTTTTGCAAGTTATAAGCTTCAAAGGCTTTCTTATACACATTGTGATGTCTCCCGAGTTGCACAGTTAGCTAATGTTAAGGTTCTGCAGGGCATCTGAGCAAAGCCGGTGCTTGCCAATGAAATAAATATCCATGAATGTGAAAATGGACTAAGAAATATTTTCCTTCCAATCCTTCCAAAAGCTAAAACACAACTTTCCGAAACAGTGCTAGGCAATCACGTTCCCTTAAAACAAATGGAAAGGATTCTAGTGGCAGAAAAACACTTTTTAAAACAGCACAAAGATTACTTTAAGTAAGTAGAGATGAGCTCCTGTAAATGTGGATTGGAGAAACTGATCGGCGTGTAACATGGAATGTGTTTTGCTGGTTTGGAAACAGCTTTGGGAATTCGACATGTGGCTTTTTGCTTCTATGGCCTTGTGTGAACTTTGCTCTAAAAACTCTCAGCTAATTTCCAAGTTGTTCTACCACGGGACTGAGCACTTTCTCAGCACATCTTATCTTTCCAAACATGCATTCCAAACTTGTATGACCTCTGTTTAAGCTATTGGATGAATAAATATCAGGAGAAGATTCAGAATGGGATCTCAAGACAAGTACACCATCTAGATGTACTCTGATGTTCTGAAAACAACACTTCTTTGGTGTAAAAAATATAGGAACAATAATTTTCATACCCTGAACCTTTCATTGCCAAGTTAAGCATCTTATTTAGGTGTGCAATTTCTGAGCAAAGTCTGAGAATTTTGAAACTATGAACTTGGTTTTCCTTTGTTTTCCTTACTCCTAAAATAGCAAAAGCAGATACACATTCGCTTTGACTTTGACCTTAATCACCTCGACTAGTCAAAGGTGAAAAGGAATCCATAAAACACCAGGAATAGTCACACACTAGTCCTTGTATGGGTCTAATAGACTCAGCGGCATCTTAACAACCTGTTTAATGGTAAAAGGGCATGAAATTGAGTCTCATTTCACTTGCTAAGGCTCATGACAATTCAGGTTAGCAGAATTCAGGCCATGTGCCATGGCAAGACCAAAACAAACCTGGATTAAATCAGTTAAGCTTTTGGCACCGGACATCATTCAAAGCCATAATATACCCATGACTAACTGCTCTTCTTTTAATGCTAGAGTCTGACTTCCCTTCGCTCAGTGGAGCACCCAATGGCAAACACCTAGCATGATGTACCTAAACTAGACATATGTTATTTCATGCATTTTAATTTGTCCATTTGGACAAAGACCTCTCATAGACCTTAATTGTGTCTCACAGCAGGAGTGTCAACTTGGATTGGGGGACACATTAGAGGGTGGCAAAACATTGTACAAGAATTAAATGATAGCTTCAATAAAATGGACAATCATGAGCTCCATGTTCATTCGTTTGGCAGGGCTTGGGGTACCATGATTGCAATCGTCATTAGTGCCATTAGCTTCTGCATTGTGAATGCTACAACTGCAGGATTGTGACAAATAATTCACTTGCATTCATTCAATCATTTCAGCCATGACAACTCTCAGAGTGAAACTGTGAGCTTTTATAGATGGGGATGGAGTGTGAGTAGGTTTGGTCTGGCGAACTAGATCTGCTACACTGCTGCTGCTGCTGCTGCTGCTGCTGAGCGAGTACGGATACTTGCTCTGATAGACATGGACAGATATAGAAAGAAGAGAAGCATGCTGCTGCTGCAAAAGGTGTTTAAGGAGGAACAAGTGGACACTGTTAACACATACTTTTTAAAGTAATTTCATGACCTGATGAAAGACGTTTAAATTGAGGTGGAGTGTCATGGATTCCCCCTTTGTGTCTCGGTCCTTTATGCTCGTGTTTGTTTTTGTTTTGGTCCTGTCTCCCCCTCCAGTTCCATCATTTGCTTGTTACCTGATTGTTTCCAGCTGTTGTATTAGCTTTTGATTAATTTGTCCATTTATACCTCATTTTGTCTTAGAATCCTTGTGAAGTCTTATTGTGCTTTTGTGTGTTTAATCTGAGCCTTATTTCCAATTTCTGGTTTCATGGTTTTGATTCTTCAGTTAATTACTCTGTCTGATTACTCTTGTCTTGTTTCGCCTGCCTGCGTTCTGACCCTAAATAAATTACACACAGAGTATACGCACTTGTGTCCTGCCTATCTCTTCCTCGCATTTACATGGAGTGGTATGGACATATAAACAGGAATTGTTTTGTTGAATTAATTTCAAGGACTGTTTTGCCATGTGCAACCTTTCTCTAGTTTGGCTTTGGATGCTTTAGTTTTGAGGCGGACAACGACCCAATGCCCCCCTCATAGACAGTGCCTATGCTTGCAGGCATCAACAAATCAGAGTCAGAAAACAATGTCTGGAGTAAACCACTCAATTCAAAAAAGCAAATACTACAGTCAAGACTCCATACCACTGTGCAGCAAAGAGGCCAGAACCACCAGAGAAGAGCCAACACTAGCAGGAGCATCAGAATCAGCAGAGCTATAGCCAGGATTGTACCATCAGACTGTAAAGACAAACGATGGACATCTGTCTTAGTGAAATTTAATGGTTAGGAGTAGAGAGTTTAAAAACAATATGGTTTGAGTGAAACAAAAAAGAAAATGCAATGAAGTCCATCTAAAGAGATGATTAGCTTAGAAACAACATTATTCTGAAGATAATTGCAGAAGCATTTAATTGTTAAACGAGGTGGTTGTTAAACCAGTGACTTAGCAGAGCTTATGAGCTTAATCGAAACAGTTGGTGTTCTTATTTTTGGCATGTGAAAAACCCATTGTGCTTCTCCAAAAACATACAAAAAGCACTGATTTACAAGCATTATAAATGTCAGAGACCCATTTATTTGTTATTGTTGATTTCCAGCAAGCTTTAGTTTAGAAATCTGGTGTATTTTTTTTTTTTTTTTTTTTTTAAACAAAATCTCTTCTGATGGACGTAGTAAAACATTTTTAAGAATGGTTTGTTCAAAGTTAGTTTCAAAGACAACTGTAATTTGAAATTTTTTTGTTGAAAGATTACATCTGCATTTCCCCCAGACCCTGAAGAAGACATGTTTGTAAAATGACTTACACAGCTCACAGTGGTGATGGTCACAGAGCTGGAGATGAAACTAAGGCCTTCGTTCATGCTCACATAAAGGGAAGCCGCCCTACAATAACACACACATTACATCAGAGAATCATTTGGTTTGGTGATAATCAAAGCATGTTAAATTTAACATTCTCTTTTCTTGATTTTGTGGAAAATGACTTACGTTCCTTCTTCTCTAAGTACTGGAGCAGGACACAGCAGGTATGTGTCCTCCACTACCAATGGCTTTACCACTGGAAAATACGTTTAAAAGAACGGTAAGATTTTAGAGCTTGGATTGATTAAGGCTAACAATATAAATTGCTCATATGGAACCTTTAGGCTTGATGATATTAACTATCTAGTCATATGAACCAAAATGACTTCTGCAGTTGTTGTGTCGCTATCAGCTTAATAACCATGATGGAAAATGATTCCCTCACTTTTGTAGCCCACGACTTAGCTGTTTATTCTGGCCAGAGTTTGACATACCACACCTCTGAGGAAACGACACGTTGCCTCTTTCCCCCTCTGAATGATCAGGCCAGATAAAGAGCTCCAGAGAGAAAATTTTCGAAGAGGAGGAACTGTCTCGCTTTCAGAGATACAGAGCACCAAAGGATCATGTGGGCCAAGACAAACTGTGTGAGATATTAGGTTCTCGAGTTCATCCCCTCACACACATGAACTGGGTAAAGGGAAAGACTGGGGTGGTGGGGGGTCCGAGTGTCATGTCCCAAAACATGTATTTATGCAGATTGTTGTCTGGCTTCAAGAGGATGGGATCATGTCATTGGGTTGCTTTGATGCAATGCCAGAAGGATTTGGCACAAAGTCTTGTACTGTGCTGCTCTGCTTTATTGAACTGTTTACTCACAACACAGGAGGGAATGTCCTATTTTACTGTTAAGTAAAAACATGTGTACAGGCTTGCTAGATAAATGACTGAGAATGACTGACAATGCAAAATTTCACCACAGTCTGTTTACTGAGTTTCCTGTGATGCACCAAAGTGAGCCCAGATCCTAAACTGTGTATGTCAGTAGTGTGCATAATGTAAGCTTCTGCTTTTTGAGCAATGAGATTTTTATGAACACAGTGATTATGGTCAGTAGAGTTTTACTGAACATTTTTCACTACCTGATAACAATCGAGCTGTTGGTGACCATACTAAGTTTTTCTAATATCATCAGTCTCATTTATTTTATTTCTGAACACGTGTATGCCGATAGAGGTGTGCTTCTCATGTCTTTTACTGCACCTTCTCATTTGCTTCCCTTCCTTACCTTTTAGCTCCTCCCTTTAAGGAAGTGGAGAATGAAGGCAAGAAAAGGAAATCGAGAACAAATGTGTTTACCAAATGAACGTGACTCCTGCACATACACAACAGTGCTTACACACTAAATTAGCCTTAATTAACGTTATTGCATGTGTATATCACGTGTTTATTTAATTAAGGTAATTAATTAGGGCAGTGGTAGCTCAGTGATTAAGATGTTAGGCTACTGATCGGAAGGTTGTGAGTTCAAACCCCAGCACTGCCACTGTTGGGCCCTTGAGCAAGGCCCTTAACCCTCAATTGCTCAGATGTATAAATGAAATAAAATGTAAGTCACTCCGGATAAGGGCATCTGCCAAGTGCCATAAACGTAATTATTAGTGTATCACTAATCATAATTTGTTCTATTTGGGAGAGGTGGAGCATTCTTACTACAAGCCTTCCTGAAGTATATCTAAAAAGCTTCCTCTCTCCTAGTTCCTTGATTCCTCTGAGCCTGTTTTAAGAATCGGTACTTCCTTAAAAATGGCAGGCTTAGATTGATTTCCAGAGCCCAAGCTGAAGGATGTAGGATCAAGGAATCACGGTGGCGGCAGTGAGAGTTTTGTGATGCAACCTTGGTCATTAATTATTATTAAGGTGAATTAAGTATTTAGGTATTAACTATTTAAAAGGGGAAGAGGGAGAGGCAAGTACTGTGTTAGTGGGAAAGTATCATGGATTTCAGGAATACATTACCTTACATTTTTGCAAGATCTGATGTTAAAACTTTCTCAAAGAAAAACTGCTCTTCACCCAGCTTGAACCTTATAATACTAAATAAATTATAATGTATAACAATATTACAATATTAAGTAGGTACACAATTGCATGATGGTGATTTTGGAGAAGTTTATTTAGAGTCATTTAAAGAAGCCATCGTATTGCAGGTTATCTATCTATATCTATTTTTTAATCCTATGATTAATTTTGTAATCAACACTATTGATTTATTTATCACATTGTTACTTATTGTCAATATTATTATTATTATTATTATAATTATTAGCATTATTTTACAGCAGGAATACGCAGGATGAGTCGACTTACTCCTAGTGAGGGTGTCATTAATTCTGAAGCTGCACAGGACTTTATCCACATTCCTGGCATGGAGGAAGCCATTCCCCCTCACGACAACCTGGAATGACTCTGTGGAAGAAGGAGATATGGAGCGCAAAGGCATTATATAATTTGTTTTTCATCAATCCCTTATATGAGAATATAAAGAAATTTGGCTGATAAATATTGCTGTTTAATAAATATCGCTGTGTACATTATTGCATTGAGGTGTGTAGAGGAAAGCAAGCTGTCAGAACAAGCTGATGCTTCCGGTCTTGTCTTGTAAAGTAAGATGGTAGTTAAACAAGTATGCTAATGAATTGACATTATTTTGGTACTTTCAGGATCAGCGGCTTGTGGCCCTAAATTTTTGTGCGGCAGGACGACATTAATAATGACACGGATATAAACACACACCTGACTTATGCTATAGGCTATATACCAAAGCAGCATAGAGGTATGGAAGTATCTTTGTTCAGCTGTGTTTGAGCTAATATCATTAACCAGGGTTGACAGGTTAGGCTAATTTGGTGTAAAGCCATGACCTGGGCAACCCTGTCATTAACTGCCCTGTGTGCTGCTCCTCCCATGAGAATGGGACAATGTGATTCCTGCCCCAATGAACCTCTATTAGTGCTTGTTGTAGTTCCTGTTTTGGCCACTAGGTATCTCTAGCTTGCCCAATGGCCCACAACTGCGCAGGATCTAAAAAGGCGAGCAAATTAATGGAACAGCTTATATCAAATAACATTTTTTTTTTATACAAAAACTGTTGGTCACTCAAAAGAGGTAATTAGTATTTTAACAGAATTTAAAATGTATGGAGTTGTGAATGAGGACGTCTGTTGATATACAGTATACTGTATATGTAGTGCTCGGCCCCACCTGCCCCTGTGGACAAGCCGCCACAACTGCCTTGGACTTTCGCTTGTGTGTTGGCTTTCAGTCCAAATTTCCAGCATTCTTCAAGGTCAGGAACATTAGTACGATCCCCTGAAACCTCACCATTCTGACCATAGTGGTTTTGAAAAAGAGTCTTTTTCACCAGAGACTTTGAGAGGCACTTTGTGGTGAGTGACGTTTGTAGTTCCCCTGACAATGTAACAAATTCAACATAACCAAAGCCAAACAACACAAACCCCTGAGTAGGGTGCAATTTTCAGAGAATTATCAAACAGGAGTGATAGCAGCTGCTGTCCATATTGCTGACTACACATATCTATTTGAGGAATATGAATCAAATGGCGACAGTTTGTTTTTGATTTAGTTTCTTATCTTGGCCCAAAGCACTGCACAACCAAGCACTCAAGCATAGACATGCAGAATCCATGATAATAATCCATCTATAAAAAAACCCTTCACTTGCAGCTCACTCCATCCAGCTGTCTCTGATTGAAGATCCTCGATTTAGTTTTGTTCCAACCTTTATGTTCTTTGTAGTCAGCGTTTTCCTGCTAACTTGAAACAAAATGGGTCTTTAAGGCTTCTTTTATAGCAAGCTTGCTTTCAAGAGTTCAACCCATAAACGTACTTCGCACATTCTTCACCACAGAACTTCACTGAAGCATCTCATCATCTGCGACAGCCATAAAATCAGACAGGAAGCTCTATCTGAGGTCATATTTATCCCTCTGCTGCCAGAACAGTGACTGCGACTGTCCTATGAGTTGGCATTTGATTTTGAGTGAACTAAAATTCACACCGATTATGTCGACCTCAGCCATGTCTCAGCTATGTTTCTCTACTCTGGCAGGAGAAAATAGCAACACCGCACTTTATTTTACACAGATTTTAATCCGTTTTTGGCAACTGCGACATTCCTGCTGAATGTTGAGAAAGATATTAACTATAATTAGAGAAATGTAGTATTTAATTAATGAAATTAAAGCCTAGTCAGAGAGCTGCCAGAATCCCCCACCGACAACCACGCCCCCTTCTTAGCCACACCCCCTCTCAGCCAAGCTGTGCAAACTCTCCTGATTACTAATTACACTCAACTGCTGCTCATTAACTTACTAACTTACTTTTCTGTATAAATGTCCCTCAGTAGCTATGTTTCCATCCACATATGTTTATGCGTATTTTGGCATATCGCTTAAAAAAACGCTGGATGGAAACACCAGATGCAAATAAAGTCTCCAAAAGCCACATAAAAATCTTATGCGCTCAATTGAGGCGGATCATTTTTTGCATTTGATAAGAAGACATGCGCTTACACTACGATGGAAACACATTTACCAAATAAATTCTTCATTTATTCAACTGCAATGTTACATGAGAAAGTGAGACAGTAAATAATCAGTATAGTGTTGTGTTTATTTCATTTCCCTATGTTGGTGTAAAAGGAGTATCATAGCATGCCATCAGTTTGCTATGCAGCTACAGGTTGCACAATCATGGCATCTTTTTAGTTTTGCGTTTTAGAGTGCTGACAATGTGGTTTTGTGATTTCAGTTTGTGATTTCTATGGAGTTAGAAATGGCCTATGGAGACACAAAGCATAAAACAAGCACACTGCAATGCAAGGACTCATGTTTGTTGGGCCACTAATGCACCTCTGACATGGCCAGTGTGGATTAAAACACGTGCTAAAATGGAATTGAATAAGGTCTAATCATGACGCTTAATGTGGCGTGTGAAAAAAAATAGCCCGATGAATGGAGGTTGGACACCCAGATACACAAAACCACTCACCTCCTGCACAGATACTGGAAGGTTCTGCTGCAAGGATCTCAATGCAAGATCTTCTCAGGATCTGATGGGAACAAAGACAGAAGTATAAGTGGAGAGTGGATTTTGAACCATTAAACATCTTCAGTGGCAGACACGAGGTCCTTTTAGCACCCTGGTTATAAATTTACACCATCCCCTGAAACCCTCTCATTTCATTTTATTCATATATTGTAACCTTTGCATCCTGGCTTCAGAATTCATGTGTAGTATGTTGCAAGTTAGTAATGATTCCTTGTAAACCTTTTATAAAATCTAAAAATGCCTCATAAACCTCAAAAAAAGTGCTAAAACAAATTCCTTGTTACCTTACAGATCTATAACTATTCATAACTATAATGCCATGTGCCACACTGCACAAATGTCATGCATTTCTTACACTGTTTCCAAGCTAAATACATATGTCCTTGTTGGCTCTTGACTTTTATAGCACTGCATTAAATGCACAAGAAATTTCACATGTCCACTGCCAATGCCTTCAGAATTGATTTTGAAGCATTTGGTAGAAATTTCCAAGTTCACTTAATCACAACCGTAGGTCTTAGCTCATGCATTTGTACATTTGTCACCAGTAATGCAGCACAGAAACCCTTACCGAATCGATCACACTCTGCAAAGCCTCAAACCCACCATTCACTGGGAAAACATGATCTTTGCTGTCTGCAATCTTGGCAAGCTGTAATAAAATTACAGTCATATTGTACAGCAACACTCAAAACAAGCTGCAGTACCACATGTCTTATGTTTGGCTCTCACTTTTGTCAGGCCTTCAATTTCCGAATTGTGTCTATTCGAAACCACGGCAAAGCAATACACACCTGTGTCTCATTGAAGTCCTTCACCCCTACACAATACACTGAGGCACCCAGGCTTCGGGAACGATTGGCCTGACAGGCAACACAAAAATAAGAACAAATTAAGATCAGGGAGAACAGATACAAAATGCCTAACAAAGTTATTCCGACCGTGAACGTTCGTGTACGAGAGGGCAAAGGTGATTCCACACAATGTATATGTAACACACAGGTCTTAGGGGAGGTTTGAGGATCCTTGGCCTTGGAGGTTTATTGGACAACAGCCCAATCAGACAGATGAGGTTCATCAAGGTTCAAAACAAAATCGAGCATGAAATACGAAAACAATGGGCCAAAGTGAAGTCAAAGAAAGAGTCACAGGTCAAATCAAACAAAAGGCAATCACTAGATACAAGGCTCCGAACTTACGCACATTCAAGAGTCGGCAAGACTTCACAATATGTGTTAGTTTGAGTTCACATTACAGTATAATTTGTGTAAACAGGAAGAGCTTGTGAAGTAGTTTAGTACTCAGGGGGGGTGAGACATCTGCTGCTGGGGAGGTGTAATGTCAAGACCTGATGCGACAGTATACATTGAGCTAATGGTGATGAGATTAATGAAACTAACTCAGTAATTATTGCTTAGTTCATAATGAACTTCCATCCATCCATGTATCCAGCCATTTTCGGTACCTCTTATCCTACACAGGGTCATGGGGAGCCTGAAGCCTATTCCAGGGGACTCGGGGCACAAGGTGGTGGACACCCTGGACGGGGTGCCAACCTATCACAGGGCCTTCCAAACCATAATTTTATTATTATTAACTGAGTAATTACCCAGTTTTTATTAGTAGTTAATAGAGAACTACTCATTCGTTCCTGCTTTGGCCCTGTATAGTTACCTACAAGATATTGAACAGTATTGTAAAGTGTTACCCAATCACCTTTAAGCACAGGTTTTCATATCTGGCATTTATCAGTTCAGTTACAGTATTTTTCTCATGCCAGCTGGACCTTCACCAATTTTATTTGCATACCCCAATTCTAAATGATAAGTAAGGATAAGTTATGTTAGCAGTTAAATTCTTTGATTTAGTTTCTTGTGTTGTGAATTAGAGTCTTGGACATAGCTGTTTTGAGTTGCACACTAAGGTAATCTCATTGAGATAAATTTCTGTCTGTGCAGATGTGCAATAAGTAGCTCTTTTATTTCATTGCAGACTTGGCAGACGGGCGGAAGGTAAATTGACGAGACTCTCTTTTTATCACGTTTAAAAAAAAGCATCAAAGTGTTGAGCTGGTGATGAATGACAGCTATATTGGTGTTTAGATCATAACTGATTTATTCTTCTCATCATTTCTCTTCTTTCCTCATGTGTGCACATTGGAAAGAAGAGTCCGTGCTTCAGGCAGGTGGAAAAAGTCTGTTAAAGAAGGAATTCTATGCCAACATGAACACGATCTCGATGTGAA
>CM042549.1:4212500-4277500 GCA_023630585.1 Cranoglanis bouderius
TTGTCGATATTATGTAAAACATAACCCAGCTTCTGTATATATTCCATAAAGATGAAGCAAAAAAAACAGCCAATTAGAAGGCCATCAGAAATAATAATAGTACGTTAACCTCTGTAAGAACCAGTGATAAAATGGCAAGTGTTTTATTATGTCAATAACATAGTAAGAGGTGTTTCATTTTACACTCATTTAAGTGCTTGCTAAGCAAAGCTACAAACTGCTCCCAGATTTGGAGCATCTTTTGGCCATACAGCTGCAGAACACATTATTATGTGGTGCTCATTTTCTATGTGGCCACATTTTTCATTAATTTATTTTCGTTTCATTGTATCATTGTCATTGTCATTGTCGGGGTGGTGATGGACCTGGGGTATCCTGGGAACACCAGGTGCGAGGTGGGGATACACTCTTAATGGGACACAGAAGCATTGCAGGACACACACACACACACACACACATTGATACCTAGGTCCAATTTATAGTAGCAAATTCTTCTAGCTGTTTTTGGAAAGTGCGAGAGAACATGCAAAATTACCCACAGACGGTAACACAAGCTCAGGGACCATGGAGCTGTGAGGCGGCAACGCCCACTGCGTCAACATGTATAAGTCAAGTCATATTTTTATGAAATGTGTGACATGCACTAAGTGTACAGTAGTGTTTAACGGACTGCATTCATTTACAAATATATGCTGAGCTAACTAAATAGCTGACACTGGAGACTCCTTGCTAAATAAATGCCGAATATGCAAAATAAAAGTCGCCTCAGAGAAATGTTTATGGAGCGTCCATCATAAATATGCATAGAAATGATAACATATTAGAACAAGTGCATTAAAGTCCCCATGAAGTGCACTGAAACATGCAGCATTATTTGATGTGTTGACATAATTTCCACTGAAACAGGAAGTCAGGGTGGGACATATCGAGTGGCTCCTCCCCCCTTTTAAATAGCCCGGGCTAAACTGTACTTGACAGTTAGTACCATGAATTTTTATAGTGTCGGGGGCGGGACACTTCAGATTCTACAGAGCATTTGATTGGACAGAAAATCTGATGAGATGCTGAAGTGCAGAATGATGTCATCAAAATTGTTGATCCGTATTGGTGGTAGAGAGAGACTGTAATTTTGAATGCATATATCTTCTAAATGCGAATGTTGTCATCGTTTTGGAGCACACTAGCTTATAGATCACCTTGAGGCGAACATATTCTTACTAAAAGTCACAAAACTTCACTTTTGATTTCATGGGGACTTTAATATAAACCTATTTACCGATTTAAATTACAGCCAGAATTACTGTCAGAGCTGCTCTTATATTGAAGATTAATCACCACCTTCTGACCAATCAGATTCAATTCAATAGAATCAATGTTATGTCATCAATGTTATGGCATAGTAAAATATGAGTTACTTAATCATTATGTGTTTGGTCTGACAAGGTTCCTTAAATGTATTCTTTACCAAATAGATAACTGATTAGAGTTGTGAACATGAACTTATCGCAGAAACAAGATACCTAAATTCTACTAACGTCTTCTAATATTGTTGTCCTTTTGTGAATCTCTGGTTGAAATGTGATATGCTCATTTCTGATATGAAAGATATGAAAGCGTTGCGGCATAAAGCACTGACTGGCTCCAAGCAGCTTCTGCAAATACAACCAGATGCTGTTCCATTTGTCTATCCATTAATTCAGCCCGTCTCGGGTCCTGGCTTGGGCCTCTGCCCTAATCCTTTGGCTTCTTATTGCCAAAAACAGGCAGTATTAGAGTGCTTATGCAATTAACAATCAACCCTATAATGAAATCAAGATGTTAACTCAGTATGATAATACCAAACCTCAACCAATGCAGAAATGTATTATTTAATCTGAATAAATCCAGTAGTTTTAATAGGCTAGTAAATGTATGCAAAACGAGAGTATGTAAAATAAAGAGAAAGGAAAAGGAAAGAATAACATTTCTGTCTAGTGGGAGGTCTTTATAAGGTTATACCTACCAACAGCAATAGCATACTGGTGAAATTCAAAAATCTCTTTAGATAAAGCTTTACAATGTTTTTTAATGTTCACATACAGTATAGTAAAAGGACTAGATTTCACACAGCAAGCAAAGCTAAAGTAGAGCCTGTTGGGACCCCTAAAGGGTTCTTTGGTTTGTACTTCTCCAGGAACCCTAGAACTGAGGAGTTCCCTTGTAGAGGGTCCCTTGAAAAGGGTCCATGTAGAGCCCCTTTAGAAAGCTGTTAATCATCCAGAGCAGTGTTACAGTTAAGGATGTATGTAAAGGGGGTATGGTGGCTTAGTGCATGTTTGCCTTGCACCTTCAGAGTTGGGGGTTTGAATCCCACCTCCACCCTGTGTGTGTGGAGTGTGCACGTTCTCCCTGTGCTTCGGGGGTTTCCTCTGGGTACTCCAATTTCCTCCCCCAATCCAAAGACATGCCTTTAAACTAGCAAAATGGAATGCATATACACAGCACTTAAAAAGTGGCCATGATTATACCTAAAATTACTGCTGTAAGCATAAAGCCTGTCCTGTGCTCATCCCTGGACTCTTCTCATAATGAACACCCTTTCAACACAATTAATACTGATTAACTTTATACGGTTATAGAAGAGTAATGGTTTATAATCTCACAGAATCGAACCGGGGATCCTGGAGCTGTGAGGTCTCACCCCTGATTGTAGATCAGTAGTTGTCCATGAAAATGGGATCCATGATCAGGGGCCAGGGGCCAAGTCAGTGATTTTTTTTTATTAATTTTTTTTTTTTTTTTTTAATTTGGTTATCACAAACCACATTTATCAAACTTATTATATTTATTATTGACATTATTTACTATAAATTAATAAACAGTGTAAACATGGATCTAATTTCAATGTACAGTTCAGCATTTAAAAAGCTCCAGGGCTCCAATATGAGCCTAATATTTGTAAGAGGATTATTTCCATAAAATAAATCTGTTCTGAGAGGGTCTATTAAATTTATTTTACTGATAATGCGGTCCCTGACTCCAATAGGCTTGAGAACCCTTGCTCTAGATCAATTATTTCCTCAGGTGAAGGTAACGTAATGCATTTTTCTGCATGCAAGGTTTAAGGAGTGTGCCTATTTGAAAAATTACAGCAATCAGGTATTTTATGAGGTTAAAAGGACTTATTAATGTTGGTGGTGTCAATGGTCTGTTCGAAGCTACGGTTGTTCTAAATCATTGTGCAAAATGACTGCATCCTTTGATATCAACCTCCATCTCCAATTACAAATGGTCTTTAGACTTGGTGTTCAGTTATAATAATTGCAGCAAATACAGATAGTCTTTGGAAAGAAATGTTTCCAGTATTCATATCATCAGGATGACAGCTTGGCTATCCTCTAGTCATCTTTACCTGAAGCATAATGATTATACACCACAATCTTAACTCTGGTGCAGAGAACACATGGACCACTTACTTATCCAGGACGAAATAGAGGTCAAAACCTCCATAGCAGGATGGCGATGCTACTTCTTTATCTGGAGATAAACCCACATTCCCATCAGCAATCCACACCAAGAAACCCAGCAGTAGCGCTATCCACCAGCACTTCCACTTAGTGTGAGCCATGGTCTTGATGCAACAAAACAATAGACGATCACCAAAAGGAAAACTCAAACCATAAGTCCCAAACTGTCTGAGAATGATGTCTTCTTCACTGCAGGTACTCCACACTGCAATCTGTGAGCAGGTTAAACCATCCTTGAAAATAGTTTTGCGTGTCTTTAATGTTCCAGAAGCATTTATGGATGAGTAATGGATAAGAAAAAAAAAACACCAGTTTAACAGAAGATGCTTTGGTCCAGGAAGGTGAGCCTAGATGAACGGTTATTTAATTTAATTACTTGGAAAAAAAAAAAAAAAAAAAAAAAAACTTTTTGCATGCACAGATGCACACGTAAACAGACATGTACTGTACTGAATCAAGTACCTCACTGACCCAGTTACTCTATTCGACATTACTAGGAGAGAGAAAGGGGAGGGAGTGTGCGTGTGTATGATTATTCATCACTGTCTTTCAGTCTTTAGCCCCACACTTTCCATGCTCTTTCCAACACAGACTGAAAAAAGTTTAGGCACAAGAATGAGAATGTACAGGCAGTATAGAGCTACTGCCACCTAATGCCAGAGAGCAGCAATGACTGATGGTCAAGACAAAAAACACAATGAAGGCTGCTGGGTTTCGCTGCAAAAATAAGAAGTCAAAGTCTCCAGAAGAACTGTGGCTGGTTCTGCAAGATGCTCAATAAAACTTACCAGCTCATTTCCTTATAAAACTGCACTAATTGTACTGGAGACTACTATTTTTATTTTTATTTGTATTTTTTTGTCACACCAAATATTTACTTTTTTTTTTTAAATGTAGATGAAATGTATACACATATATATATATATATATATATATATATATATATATATATATATATATATATATATATATATATATATATATATATATATATATATATATATATATATATATATATATATATATATATATATATAACATACACACAGTTAGTTCTCGGAGTTGATGTGTGAAAATTGGGGGAAGAAACCAGATTTCCTGCAGGTAACCCCCAAAGCACGGGGAGAACATGCAAACTCTGCAGAGGCAGAGGTGGGACTCGAACCCCCTATTATTATTATCATTATTATTATTATTATTATTATTATTATTATTATTATTATTGCAGAGTCTTTTATCCAAAGCCACTTATTTAAGTGAAGCTCAATCCAAAAAATCTAAGTTGTCAACGAAGCTTACAGTGAAAAGTTAGATGTAAACA
Organism: Cranoglanis bouderius; assembly: GCA_023630585.1. Lineage (NCBI taxonomy): Eukaryota > Metazoa > Chordata > Actinopteri > Siluriformes > Cranoglanididae > Cranoglanis > Cranoglanis bouderius. The sequence continues at coordinate 4,217,328 of CM042549.1, forward strand.
TACATAGTGTGAGGGTGTTTATGTGCTCTGAGATGAGCTTAGCATTCCCTGGTTCATGAATATTGTAAGAGAATCATATGCAGTGCAAATAATACTGGCCAGCTTAATCCACCACTTCTGTTAATATAGAACCCTCAGTCTGTTTCAAAAACACTATACAATTGTTTTGTGTAATGCTTTATTGTACAATCAAACTTCTCAGACTAAACGGCGAAAGGATCACAGTCTACCTCCAAATGATCATTATAATTTTTTTTTGTTTTTTTTTTTTTGCACAATGCAATGGTTTTTAAACTTCGGTCACGTCAACATTAACCCTTTGTGACTCTACATTCAATTGCTGGGTTTTTGCTAATCACTTTATATTTGCATGTTTGAAAGTCTTTTTCCAGGGTGCAGCCAGGGGTCACAGTTTTTGGAAATCTGGAAAATACACAATTAGTATCAACAACACGGTTTCTAAATGATTTGTGTTATTGCATTTACATGTTTTTTTTTATGTATGAGCAATTTGGTCCATTGTGTACTGCTGTTGTGTGTATTTACTCGGAACAGCAGACCATGTTTCCAGAGCTGCAAGTGCATTTAATACAGTAGCGGTTTGTCCAGGTGGATCCAATCGGGTGCCACGATTTATCCGAGTCTTCAAAACACTGATCAGCTAGCAAAAGGTAAAAGTGGAAGTAAGAATAATTGTGGTGTGTGTGTGTGTGTGTGTGTGTGTGTGTGTGTGTATGTATGTGTATACCTCTGCCACTGGAGGATGTCAACCAGCAGGCATGAATCAGAGGAATTAGACCAAACAGGTCAAAACCCACCACTACTGTTTTCTTCAGCACAGCCTTTAAAAATCAAAGAAACAAATTAATTGGAGAAATATCTTTCCAAATAATGATCAGATCAGAACTTCACCTTATGTCAATCATTTATACATTACATAATTCTTTTACATAAATCTACCCTTAATAAAACCTACCCCACCTACCCAACATCAATCTGCTCTTCATGGTCTTTTAAAGAGAAGGGTGGGAAGAGTGGAGAGTTGTGTTCAATGGTGAAATTGGTGGGCCATTGAGGTTGATCATCATCATCAAACCCAAAATGTTTGTGCAGACCTCTTGTTCGTCATAACGCCATTCATAAAACTGAAACCCCTTACACATTCTGCTGTGCTGATTAGAAAAGGTCTGCATACAGTTCTGAAGGGGTTTCAAATTTTGACATTCAGTTTGGGGAGATTCAGTTAGGTCTCTCATTCCCCTAATGGCCTGGTCAGGGTACAAATTAAAATGTGCACAGAGCCCAAGAATCTCTGCTTCGGCATAACCAATACCAGGCTCCGATGGCCACCTGCTTGTGTCCAGAATGCTCAGGTCTTTGAGAATTTCTTCCTCAAAAGGAAAACACTTCTGTAGACTTTCAATTAGGCTTTGCAAAAATTCCTCAGTGTTGATTTTAGGGTTTGATTTCAAGTGTACATCTTTGAATATGTCACACTCTTTTGCCTCCAGGGCATCTGAAAGTTCCCCCCCTGGCTGAGTTTTAAATGATGCTAAAATAGGTGCCGGTACTCTCCTTTGAATGTTGGCAATGTATATATCCTGTATATTAGGGCTGGGTATTGTTGACTAGCTCATATACAGTACCTATTACGATTCATCACAATATAGCACAAAGCATCATATCCTTTCGCACATATTACATCAAGATTGTTACTGCTCTGAAATAGTTTTACTGTTTAAAGGTAATAAAAGTGCAAATTTGAATTAGGAGGTCTAGATATAGGAAGTGCTTTTTTGAATTGTTTCATTTCATCCCCTGTCATGTGATGTAATGATTTTTGTGAAGCCAGTACTAAAAATTGCGATAGATATATAAATAAATCGCAATGCACAGCAATATCATGAATGGATTGTGATTAAAGCAGCTCAGGAGAAAAAGTGAATCCGCGAGTTCACTGTCAATCTCTCTCGAGCAGGGACCGAAGAGAGTAGAATCAGTCCCGGTATTATGTACCGGTGAGCACTGAGTACACTTCAAGCCCACTTCAAGCACTTTTATTCATTTTACCTTAGAAGTTGCTATACAAAAAACAGCCCAGGGGAAAAAATGAGCATACAGCATATACATGCGTATGGCCCTGACTACACCACTGGACCAAACAAAACAAAACATTTTATTGGTGTGTTTTACACACTTTGCACACACTTAATTCAAGGATGATCTACTAAACTTCAACAAAAGCCTGTTTAGAAACAGACTGGTTCATGACAGTGACATAACTGTATCATATGCGTTACATGTCAATTCAATTAAGAACTCACAACACCAAAAGAGGTCACAATAATATTGGAAAGTGAACTTACCATGTTTGCAAGTTGGGATATTTTCAGTGTTGTAAACTCTGCAACCAGCAGCAGATGCGTCATTTTAAATAAAGCAGAAAGAGGGGCTGGGTTAATTGTGACATCATACACACTGATCGTTTAGATCGCTTGTAAATATTATATCAATCCCCGTGTATCAATCCCATTTTTGAGGCTATTTACAAAGTATCTTTATTCAGGATATTTGCAAATATTGCCAGATACACAAAGGAACAAGAGCAAACAGACCTGAAGCAGGTTTCACATAGCTTGAGATCAAATAATAGACATTAGGTACTATATGAGAATAGAGAAACAAGTATAGAGAAACATACAGGGTGTGTACACTAAGAATGTTACACTAAGAATAAAAAAAATCAAATTGTAGATGTATCAGCTGTCATATATTAAGACCCAGAATTATTTTATGAGGTGTTTCTTCTGAGGATTTGTTCTTCTCAAAACGCAAGCAGTGCCACAAACTGATCACCTCCATGCCACGCCGAATTGAGGCAGTAATTAAAGCAAAAGGAGCCCCTACCAAGTATTGAGTACATGTACAGTAAATGAACATACTTTCCAGAAGGCCAACAGTTCACTAAAAATGTTTTTTTTTGGTCTTATGAAGTATTCTAATTTGTTGAGATAGTAAATTGGTGGGTTTTTGTTAAATGTGAGCCAAAATCATCACAATTAAAAGAACCAAAGACTTAAACTACTTCAGTCTGTGTGCACTGAATTTATTTAATACACGAGTTTCACAATTTGAGTTGAATTACTGAAATAAATGAACTTTTCCACGACATTCTAATTTATTGAGATGCACCTGTACATGATATCTTTCAGTCGGGATTTAGGCCTCATCACAGTACAGAGACAGCGCTGGTTAAAGTGGTAAATGACCAACTCCTGGTCTCTGATTAAGGTTCTATCTCTTGCTTGTGTTGTTTGATTTTAGTATAGCTTTTGATACTATAGGTCATAATATTCTTCTAAACATACTAGAAAATGTTGGAGTTATGTGAACCGTTTTTTTCTGAATAGGTCATATTTGACGCAGCGTTATCAGTTTGTAAATATTAATGGTGGCTTCTCTAAGCAGACAAAAGTAAAGCTTGGTGTACCACAAGGCTCTGTTCTAGGTCCACTGCTCTGTTCTATACATATGCTACCTCTGGTTACAATTATTTGTAAACATTTGCTTCCAACCTCTGATGCTCTACTTTTTCTTGGAACTGGTTTTATAAGGTAAAATATTATTTTCCTATATTACTAGCATGTTATTTTAACTATTTTCCATGGAACTGTCATAATGGTCCTTGTTTATATCAGTGTTATTAATATAGCAAGATTGGTTGATGGTAGATTGTGCCTTAAATGATTAAGTAACAAAGTTGTGCCATCACCATTCTTATTATGTAAGACTAAACAGAACAAAATCATTGGCTAAAATTTATTAATATATATTATTCATCATTAAATGATTGGTACAGCCTATAACACCATTATGAATATTCATAAAACCATTGCCTGTCCATTACATCTGAGCAACAGGATGACCAGGATGATGAAGAGCAAAACTGATTCAAACCAGAATAGTTGGTATCTTTACTTTAGGCCTAGTATATCTGGGTTTACTGGGCAAGAGGTTTTTCAGAAAGAAGCCCTGTGTTATGAAGACCTTGAAGTACTTCCTATCCTTATCAACAAAGATGAGGTCAAATAAGTTTGAAGCAAAAGTTAATTAATATAACAATAAAGATTTGTCGCAAGCTGACCTCAAATACAAGTCCATCACTTATATATATAAAACTGAATTGAATTGAAGATCATTGAAGTTCAAAATGTAGTGTTGTAGATATTGGTCCACATACCTACATGACAGTGATGTAAATAAGCCTGAGCTAGGTTTGACTCTTTAGGTCTGAATTAATTGCACAGAAGTAAATCATTTCTCAGACATATGATTAGAGATGATTAGAGGTCAACGTCAAGGCAATTCAAGGTTGGCAGCCATCACCCACTGCCATCTATGTGACTACACCCCTGATGGTATGTTAATAGAGATAAACAGGCCAACCAAGGTGTAAAATAATGGCCCGCCTTAGTTGGGTAAAAGAGAAACCTGCAGACAGGGGTATGTCACTGACAAGTTCAGTGATACAATACATGGACACAGCTACACAAGTCACTAGAAACATGTCTCATCCATATGCATGGTTTGAATCCCATCTACAGCTGCCAAAAAATTCTCATCAATAAGTGTGCATGTGTGATCAGCCAATACTTTTCAGAGCCAAGTGGCCAGGGAGTACTCCCTACCAGTGAGGTGACTTGAATACATAAATAAAGTGTCCTAGTGAGGTTATGAGCCACCAGAACAGCTACAGTGCACCTTTGCATTCATTCTAAAAGTCTATGGAACTGTATTGGAGCAATGAACACTGTTCTTCCAAAGTATATTTCCTCAGTTGGTGTCATGGTGATGGTGGTAGAAAGCGCTGCCTAACACGTTGCTCCAAAATCTCCCGTTATGTTCAACAGCGTTGAGATCTCATGACTGTGAAGGTCATCGTATTTGATTTGACATAATTTTCATTTTCAGTGAGGCTCTCGTGCCCTTTGGATGGGGGCGGGGCCATCCTGGTAGAGACCACGTCCATCAGGATTAAAAATGCTTCATCATAAGATGAAGGTGATCAGTCAGAAGAACTTTGTATTGATTTGCAGGGATGCTTGACTCTAAGGGCACAAGTGGACACAAACCACGCTAATGACAATGGCATTAACTACATGCAGTTAATTTGTATGATCATATAGCGCGCTTAACCGATCTCTGAATACAAGTAACTTTCCCAGCAAAAACATCGACGTACCTTTTAGGCTTAAGCTGCCGACCCTGAATACAGTCCTGTGTGTTTAAGGACATGTTCCATGACAGGAAAAAAATTACGTTATATTCTTAACAAAAGAAAAAATAATAATAAAACAACATTTTCAAAGTATTCATTCAATTGGATTATATTTCACTGCATTACATTATTATTATTATTATTATTATTATTATTATTATTATTATTACAGGTAAAACAGATTTATAGCTAATAGCATAGTATTAAAATGTACCAACTCCTCACTGAACTGAAAAATCTAGTTTTCCCACAATATGAGTTGTTTAATATTCTACCTAAAATTGATTGCAAGTCAAGCCACAACCCAGGTTATCAAAGACTGTATTATTCATGTTTAAAAAAAAAAAAAACTATGCTAACACTGGCTTATGTTTGTTCTTATTACATAATCAGACCCACCGAAATAATCACGCTTTTATTATGTGTCCTAATTTCTCTATCCGTGAACCACCCATGTTTTTCTTCTCATATCTCTTCATGTCAAATGAACTGACCTCTATAAGGAACTGATTGTTCATTTTATCAAGTCCTTTATTTGTCCACTTCTGCTGCTTCTGGCAAGTATAAAGGCAGGGAATTTGGCAATCTAAATTCACTTGATGCCTCAAGGTCTGAGAGAACTACTGTACAAGCATGGTAAGATTTATGTATGGATTTTAATCATAAACATTTAACCCTGTTCTTATGTTACAGCAGTACAACTGGCGTGAGATTTGGCTTACTGTGTAAATTTGGAAAATACATTTTTGCGAACAAGTGAAACTGTAATTTTGTCTTTGCAGAAGGGTTTGCTGCTCGGTTTGGCCGTGTGTCTGGTTGCTCTTTTGGTCAGGGGAGAATTTCCAGACTGTGAAACAACATTTCTGGACCCAGGTAAAAAAAAAAAACCATAAATAAATAAATAAATAAAAATTTGTCTTCTGGGAAACATGTAAATATCTTATGTAGCTTCTGAATGTCAGTACTAAATGGAAAAATAAAGACCTTTAAACAAAATAATAATAATTTACACCGATCATCCTGCTCAAAAGTTTACACCCCCCTGGCTCTTAATGTATCGTGTTGCCTTCTTGAGCATCAGTGAACGTTTGCACCTTTTGTAATAGTTGTGTACGAGTCCCTCGGTTGTCCTCAGTGTGAAAAGAAGGATCTCAAGATCATTTAGCCGCTGCTGGAAAGGGGTCAAATATGCAGAATATGCTGGTAAAGCAAAGAATTTGCTTAGTGGTTAGCACGTTTGCCTCACACCTCCAGGGTCGAGGGTTTGATTCCCGCCATGTGTGTGCAGAGTTTGCATCTTCTCCCCGTGCCTCGGGGGTCTCCTTCAGGTACTCCAGACTTCCCCAGTCCAAAGACATGTTACCTGTGCCCCATGCTCCCTGGGATAGGCTCCAGGTTCCCCACGACCCAGTAAGGATAAGCAGTATAGAGGATGGATGGATGGATGGATTATTAACATTTTGCAGATTCTGCAAGGCGTATGTAAACTTATGACCTCAACTGTATAGCAAGTAATATGTGCTAATAAATAACTTCTTTTCAGGTCAAACAAACTGCATTGATAACATTGATGGAATACAACATGATATGGATTCCACTTGGACAAACTCGCAGTGCTACAAATGTCACTGCTCGGCCACTGGCATGACCTGTTGTGACACGTAAGGACACCACTTCTCATTTTTGCCCTCACTAATATAGCACTACATACAGCACCCTCTGACACGATGCAATGGATGTCTGCTTTCAGAATTGTACCACCGAGCAACCCAAATCCTCAGCTCTGCACTGTGGCGTTCGACTTTGAGACGTGCCAGGCCAAAGTGGTCAGCAGGGAGGATCCGTCATTACCGTGCTAACACCAGAGTGTGACTCCGACGAGGTTACTGAAGATGATGATTGATACTGAATCTGGATCATTAAACACATAACACCAGAATTCATTTGGTACATTTATTACACTTATCAAAACTGCACCCATAAAACCACACCCAATAAAAACATTTCTTAACACAGATAAGTGTTGTGGTTAAGGTGGAGCTGCTGGAAAGGAAAACACATGACCTAATTATTTGAGTGTTAAAAAAATGTTATTGACAATGCAAATAAAAGCAAGAATTTATATCATCAGTATATTTACATGTTGTAGTGTGTGAGTGTGTGTGCAATTGTGCCCTGCGATGGGCTGGCACGCTGTCCAGGGTGTCCCCCACCTTGTGCCCCGAGACCCCTGGGATAAGCTTCAGGCTCCCTGCGACCCTCTGCAGGATAAACAGTACAGAAAATGGATGGATGGATGGATGGATGAATGGACAGTATGGCCAAATGTTTGGGTTTTTTTTTTTTTTTTTTTTTGCTCTGCTAGCAGAAATAGTGGAAATTCTGAAGAAGCCACACTCACTTTATAGCACATCGGCTACCTCACTAGCTACCTCACACTGAGTTGTACATTCCCATTATTCCAGTAAACTTAGCATCCTTTCTTCTTTTTCATTTTTAACTGACGAGCTTTCATATTTTAAGCCAAAAGTTATATTCCTGAAAAGTACTGTTTGCCTTGTCCGCTGATGATGTCACTAACTCTACTGTAGTAACGGTTTCGAACTAGGAAGTGGAATTTTACACAGTGAAACGTCCCAGTGACATTATAAGAAACATATGCACTCTCGGACTGCCGACTGACCAATCAGATTAGTGGGCCGGAACTAACTGTCTAAGTCTATTAAAATAAACATGTGATTTGATTTTCACTGAAAGACTGTCAGAGCTGCTGTTATAGAAATCTAATCAACACTTTTGGACCAAGCAGATTCGAGAATTCAACAACGCTGTGGTATATTAAGCAATAATAAACATAAACCAGATCCAGGAAAGGTTAGATAAAGGTTAAAGTTCCCGTGAAACACGCAGCGTTATTCCACTGAAACAGGAAGTCAGGGCGGGACATATCGAGTGGCCCCGCCCCCTTCTTAAATAGCCAATAGCGTTTAGCTTATCAACGGCAACTTCGGCAAGGTGATTTTTTTTTATCATGTTAGGGGCGGGACACTTCAGATTCTAGAGAGCATTTGATTGGACAGAAGATCTGATGAGAAGCTGATGTGCAGAATGATGTCATCGAAGTTGTTGATCCGTATTGGTGGTAGAGAGAGATTGTAAAGTTTGAACGCATATATCTTCTAAATGCGACTTTTGTCATTAATAGGAGCACACTAGCTTATAGATAACTTTAAGGCTAACATATTCATACTAAAAGCCACAAAACTTCAATTTTGGTTTTATGTGGGCTTTAATAGGCTATATATATATTTAAAAAAAATAAAATAAAAATCCAGTCCGGGTTTTATGTGCCGCTAATCCGTTATCTTCAGTGTTGTGGAAATCCGGTCCGTGTTTTATGTTTCTCCAAACAGAGGCGCGGTGGCAAAACAAAAGCGAGGCGGCCATGAGCATACCGCGGGGTTAACATCATTACATTTCCTTTTTAAAAGTCGCCTATAGCTTCAGCTAGTTTATAACATCTATATAATCATTCTGTCATCTGAAGGACGTGAGGAAAAAAATGCAATGACGTGAAGTCTCGCGTTGTAATGACGGCGGATTGGGAAAAGAGTAAGTATGCTAACCGAAATGTAGCTACATGCTAGCTGGTTTGCTAGCTAGCATACGCAGAGCTTATTCTCGAGGTTTTTGATTGGTAAAATACTGATTTTGTTTGAAAAATTGTGTTGAAAAGCAACATGTTGACATTTTTTTTTTTTTTAGCCTGAATGTGTCAGGGTAAGTGACAACGTAGGTAAATGGGCGGCGAGTTTTGCTTAATCAGCGATATCGTGTAGTATCGCGATATTTCAGACTGAGGGATTAAATGATAACATCCAGGTAGTTAAAACCGATATAGTTAACACTTATGGTTAAGATGATTTTCATAAATAAGCAGATTAAAGTGTGTAAAAACAGGAATACCCATAATTATGTACTGGATACAATGTCAAGTTAAGTCGAGTGGTTTTTGTCAATGTTGTCAACCCTCTCATCTCATCATCTTCACTTCCATCCCAACTTAACCTCAGCAAAACTGGCAGGATCTTGTGATCTCCCTGGACAGCTCTCACATCTCACCATCTGTCTTACGCTGACCGTGGACAATCAACTGTCCTTCTCATCTGATACGCTCGTTACAACCTCAGAAGGAATCGTCCGTTTTTATCCACACAGGCCACTCAGATGCTTGCTCGGTCCCTTGTCATTTCAAGACTGGACTCCTGTATCTCTGCCTCTGCGCACCATTCGACCTCTGCACCTGACCCAGAATGCAGTCCAGGACTTGTTTTCAACCTTTCAGAATTCTCCTACACACCACCCCATGGCTACTCTCCCTTCACTGGCTTCCTGTAGCTGCCCGCATCAGATTTTAAAAGCCGATTCTTGCCTACAAAGCCAATAACGGACCAGCAAGCACCTACCGTAAAGCAGTTATCACGCCCCGCAACGCACCGCGCTCCTTCCGATCTTCAAGCGTTGCTCGACTGGTCCCACCATCTCTCAGGGTACAAAGAAGACCTGCATCAAGGCTCTTGACTGTTCTGGTGCCCGGGCGGTGGAATGAACTTCCCTTGGATGTCCGAGCAACTGAGTCACTGTTTGTCTTCAAACACCGACAAAAAATCTACATCTTCAGGAAGTACTTAAATTAGCACTTTATTTAAAAAAAAAAACAAAACGTGTGCTGTCTTACTTCCTGAACAGGGTTTTTAGACTGATCGTACTTGACCTAGTGGACCAGTATGATGATGTACTAATAGAGAATTCAAAGCACCTCTGTAAAGGTACGTTCACACTAGGGATGTGCGCTACGACTAATTTGACTGACGTTTAAACAAATTTTAAACAAGTTTTGTAACCGACCAGTCTAAAAGTAAGAAACCCCCAGAAGACAGTCAAAAAATCCATTTGAAACACTTAATCTACGAATCAAAGAGTCAAATCCCATAATTAATGTCCAACAATCCATTGTCATTGCTACAGACTCTGCCTTCTCCATGGTCCCTTTTGTATTCGCGAGCATGTTCTGATGCGCCAGCTCTGACCTTGACGTGATCATTTTCCGCTCTGGTATTGTGTATTCAGGCTCGACGAAGTCCATAAATTTACTGTCAGTCGCTCTGGATAAGGGCGTCTGCCCTTGTACTGCTGTAAATGTAACACATTTCAGGGGAAAGTAGCTAATGCAGGCTGAAAAAGTCACTAGAAGTTGCCAGTTGATGTCATGTGCTCATTTGCGTATTCATTTATTCATTTGCGTATCAGGACCTGTTACATGAAAAAAGGAATACTTTTTGAAGAAACTTAAAATAGAAGAATTTTCTCAGAATAGGAAATATTGTATTAAATATTGAAAGATATTTATATCTTTCAATATTTAATATTTATATCTTTTATAGAAAGAAGTCATCTTCGGTCACTGCAAAAGAGAGATAGAATTAAACCAACTGTTTATTCATTTCCTGAGTATTATCATTTGAAACGAAACGGAGCAGTGGTGGTAAGTAGATTTAAGGGATGTTTATTTGTATCATGTTTGACGGATGAATAAAAGCTGAATGCTTGGTCCTGACGCGGCGACGCTCCTCTCTCCTCCGCAGCTCTGCCGATCTCATGTTTGTGCTGAATGCGCTCCGTTATCGTGGGACCTTTCGCTCTCCCGTTTGCCATTAGAGAACCATGTACCGTGTCGGCGGAGAGCGGGACTTCCAGACGTCGGCCCGCCGCATGGGCACGTCGCTGCTGTTCCAGCTGTCGGTGCACGAGAGAGAACTTGACCTGGTGTTCCTGGACCACAGCTATGCCAAGCCCTGGAACGCACACCCTGACGCCAGCAGCGCCCGGCCCACCCGCATGCTGTTCGTCACCCCGCGCCGCCAGCAGGACTCCTCTGTGTGAGTGATGCTTTTATGTAGACTTTTTTTTTTTTCCTTTCTTTTTTTCTTTCTGTTGTGTCCTTCGAGGAACTTTTAGTGAGTAAATTCACATAATTAGAAGCCGTAGGTGTCTAATAGAGGTGAATTAGATGGTTTGGTGGTATAAAACTTGACACATAAGCAGAGCTCTTCAGACAATCACATTAAAGAGTATGTAGAAATCATCAAGCCTCACAAGTGTCATTCATAGGATATATATACCAAATAAATACCAATTTATACCAATATAAAAATGTTTTTTTTTTTTTTTTTTAAATGTAGAAACATTTTATTTCATTATTTTGAAGGTGTCTTTGCTCTACGGCATTTCTTTGCATGTGCCTAAAACTTTTGCACAGTACTGTATATATTAATGCCTTTTCCAGGGAGTCTGAGATGTCCATCGACGTCGAGACGGTCACGCCCACTCCCATGCCTCTCTATGACAACCAGAAAGCCCGGAGTGTGATGAACGAGTGCGAACGTCACGTTCTGTTCGCTCGGACCGTTGCAGACGGACCGCTGCCTCCAGACGACTGGGAAGATCATATTAACAAGTAAGAGCAACACATCAATGTCTGCCTCATGCTGCTTGTTGTATCCAGGATCCTTATTACCTGCTTTTGTGATCCAGGTGTGGTTTTTATTATATAAGGCTCTACTTTCTTTCAGGCGCAAATGAAACCAGCGTATTGATAGAGTGACAGGGCATGCTGAAAAGTAATCAGCGATTACCACTTTGAAGTTGATTGTCTTTGAAATAACAGCACGTCCCATGGTGTTTCATGTGCCACACTAATTTGCCGACGATTCAGTCTGTTTTTATGACGGAGAATGACGCATCATATTTTTCATCACTTTTCATTGAGTTTAATGTTTAATACCAAGATTTAAACATTAAACAAACAAATCATTCATGTATTAATTATTCATTGCAGTCATTGTATAGCAGTGTGATGTATGAAGACAGATCATACACTCTATTAATGAGGCCACTGTTGATCTTTTTTTCTTTTAGGACTGGGTGGACGATGGCTCAAAACAAGCTGTTTAATAAAGTCCTGAAGGCGCTGCAGGCGGACAGACTGGCCAGGCTGGCTAATGAAAGTGTGAGCGACCTAAACTAAGTTGGGCGGTACCTGCCGATAACTGATTAATCAACCGATAGTTTTTCAAATTGATACTGAATGAAAACATAACGTTCAGAGTAAAATATTGTTGGACTTTATTACAAAAATAAACAGTACTGACTGTACCATGAAAATGTACTGTCCTTTTTTTTTTTTTTAATAAAATAAATATTAATATATTAACTATTAATAAATATTAAAGAAAATAAAAGATATACATCCAAACTGAACCAAAAAGTAACACTCCAAATAACAAATAAAAATACAGACATCCAAAATGACTTTAAAAAAAAAAAACACTTCAAATAACACAACAAAATTTGTCAGCGATAGTTTTTATTTCGCCTCTAGAGGCCGCTCTCATACTGTGTAATGACAGCAGACCGCTCCCGCATAGATCGGTTGGCCTCTAGTGGGGAATACACTTTTGAAAAAATGAGCACAATCTAATTAGGCACTATGATCTATACACTATAATGGATTTTTTTTTTTTTTTTTTTTTTTTTTTTTTTTTGCTGTTGGTCATTTTATAGAAGGTCAATCATTCCAGACGTGTGCACAAAATCCATAAAAAGTACTGACATGACCAATTCAGATTCACTAAAAATCTCCAATTTGCAACATCAGTATTTGGATCTTTTCCCTCTGTATGAGACTTTAAACCTGCGCGTGTGTGTCCAATCCTCTGTCAGGTGTGTAACGAGCCCGTCCTGCGCAGGATTGCGGTGGATAAATGTGCCCGTAAGGTTCGGTACGCGCTGGCCAGCGTGAACTGGGATGCTAAGCTAACTCAGTGGCTACACAACACCCTGGTGGAGTCTCTGAGCCTGGCCATGCTGGCCGCCTACCTGGACGTCCTGCAGACCCTCAAGAGCAAGGTGGAAACGCTTAACCGTTCTCCAAAGTGTCCTGAAATCCACCTTAAAGACTTCGGCTCACTTAGCTTCCCTGTGATTCCTCAGGTTCCTTCTCTGATTGAGCGGATGCTGCCGGCATCGTCCACTAAATCGGGTGCAGCGGGGGCCGAGGCGCTCTCTCTGCTCCTGAAGCGCCCCTGGGATCCAGCCGTGGGTGTGCTGTCCCAGAACAAACCGGTACGTGTAAAACGTCTAACGTTATAACGGTGGGGTTTGTATCATTTAAAAAAAATTGGCTGCTGGTCGATGTTTGTTCATTTCATTAAGCCGTTGCAGCATGTTTGCTTTCTGATGTGCGTGTGTGTTTTGATGTATTTAGAGTAAACTTCCTGGTTCGCCTCTGATCCTGATTTGTCCATCAGGACCGACGGTGCCCACCTTCTCTACCTCCCGCAGAATGAGATTCTGGCAATCACAGCTCTCCTGTTTAGGCAAGGCAAGTCTTCTCACACACAAACATTTTCTCTTTTCTCTCTACCTCTCTATGACTTTATCTCTCTCCGTCTCTCTTCTGCTATCTGTCTGTATCTCTCTTTCTTGTGTCTGTCTATCTCTCTCTGCTTCTGTTTCTTTTGTTCTCTCTCTCTCTTTCTCTCTCCAGTTCACAAAATCACCCACACTGATTTCTACAATTTGAATCAAATCAAAACTAAATAAGTATCATGATTTCCTTGTGTCAGGTCATTCCCATAAGCACTCATGTGGGCAGCGGTGCTAACATCGGCATCAGTCAATGTCTGGAGCACCTGATTGGCACCATCAGGGGGAAAGTCATCGAGGTGAGAGTTTGCCCAGGTGAAGGTCTGAAAGGGAGACCCACAGTTCTGACTCATGCAGCACTACAGCTTAAGGCTGCTATATGCTCACCTTGGAATAGGCTTCAGAAATGATTCGGTTAATTGGTTTCAGGTTCACAGTCACTTCCCTCACAAGCCCATCATCCTGGTCGGCTGGAACGTGGGTGCGCTGATCGCTTGCCATGTAAGTCAACATAGAGATGCGTTGCAGTTTGTGAAACGCTTAATGTGCCGTGTTTATATGAGTGCTGAGTAAATATTGAGCGTTTGCGATTTTTCTGTGTGGTGTGTGTAGGTGTCTCTTATGGAGCATGTTACGGCAGTCGTGTGTCTGGGTTTCCCTCTGCAAACAGTCAGCGGACCCAGAGGGGTAAATCCTGAGTGGCATCATGTTCTTTTCTTTGTACTAAACAGGGATATTGGGCCTCGGAAAAAACAGCTGATTTAATCCTGCTGTTCCTTACTGTTATTCTTTCTGCTGCAGTGTGTTTAGGATGAGTGTAATATGTTGAAAACTATGCACTTTTATTTTCAGGACGTAGACGACCCCTTGTTGGACATGAAGACCCCTGTGCTGTTTGTGGTGGGCCAGAACGCGCTGCAGTGCGGCGCAGAGAACATGGAGGAGTTCAGGGAGAAGATCCGAGCAGACAACAGCATGGTGGTCGTAGGAGGGGCTGATGACAACCTCAGGTGTGTCTGGGTGTCGGGGTTGTAAATAGTGTTCATTTAATCCTCAATGCTGAATTTATTTTGTAGCTCGTATTAACTAAACTCTTGTGTGTGTGTGTGTGTGTGTGTGTGTGTGTGTGTGTGTGTGTGTGTGTGTGTGTTTTAATAGTCTTGTGCAGGGTTGTTAAGGTCTCTCAGTTTCCTAGTTAGTCACAGTGTATGATGGGATAGATACCTCACCTGCTCACCTTTTCAAAAAACCAAGCAAAGACATTGTGTTTTTGCATTTTTAAAATTTTTTTTTATTTGACACCATCTGTAATTTCCGCGTTAAAAGATTAAAACATTTCGCAGCTGCTCATCTCAGAACCTTTTGTTCTCCCTCATTTTTTCCTCTGTTGCAGGATCGGCTCCTCCAAGATGAAAGCTGAAGGCCTGACACAGACGATGGTGGATCGCTGCATTCAGGTTCACACCTCCCTTTTATTTGTAAAACACAGGAACCAACATTTTAATGCCATGATGCACCATCAGCAACTTAATCCAAAATCTACAAGAGGTTCCTGATAAGCTGAGCAGTTGTCTGATTTTTCTTCGCCTCCGTCAGGATGAGATCGTGGACTTCCTGACGGGCATTTTGATGCGAGCAGAAAGTTCCAGTCTCGCCTCGGGCGAAACGCGGGATCTGGATGCAGAGAAGAAAAAGAAACCACGTCGCGAGTTGCCCTTTGAGACAGAGAGGTCGCGACCGTCGTCACCAGCCATCAGGGTTCCCATCTCCCCCTCTGGATCAGAGGTTAGATCATGAATTAGAGAAGAGGCAATAACTGCTAGGTGTTTATCATTTATTTATTTGCGATTTTGTGCGGTAGTGCTGTTCCACACCCTGTGACTTGTGGCTTTGTTTTCTCATCTACTGTTTCTAAATCAGACATTCCTGTAGCCTTTCTAGTACTTTAAGAGCAAGTTGAAAAAAAGTACTCAGGTACATAATCACAAAGAGAATACAGCTTTGTCAAATTAGATTTCTCAAAAAAAAAAAAAGATGATGTTGAATTACATTGTAAACAAATAACAAGAAGTCGATATTTGTTCTTAGTGACTGAAATACATTTTTTGCTGAGGTTTTGGTAATAAAGCACCATCAGTGGAGCAATGGTAGTTGTTTAGAATAATATTCATGTAAGGAGTAAAACACTAGGGGGCGTGCTATCATAAGAAAATGCATAATCGGTGAAAAGGTGGTGTGATGAGACCCGATGTGAGGCAGGTTTTTTTTTTTATTATTTATTTATTTTTTTTTATTTAAACGTGAAATCAAAAACTCCTCGGTCCTGAAGACTTTCCCATGTAGGAAAACTTACTTACCGTTACAAAGTGCTGACAGTGG
The DNA here is from genome assembly GCA_023630585.1 of Cranoglanis bouderius. Taxonomy (NCBI): domain Eukaryota; kingdom Metazoa; phylum Chordata; class Actinopteri; order Siluriformes; family Cranoglanididae; genus Cranoglanis; species Cranoglanis bouderius. The sequence goes on from CM042549.1 coordinate 4,233,472, forward strand.
AGACTCCTTCCATAAAAGTTAAATAAACTTAACCACAACAACAATTATACATTTTTCTTTGTTCAATAACTGCACATCTTTTTAAAAAGTCATTTATTTATTATTAGTCTTAATAAAGAAAATTAATCAAGCTTTTTGCACCTCACCATAGAAAATAAGGACTGATGTTGGATTTTTATGTTGGTTTCGCCCGCCTGTAGGACATGTCCAGTGTGTGCAGCAGTCCCACAGCCAGTCCCAAACCCAAGACCACCACTCTGTCTCCGGCCCAGAAGTCGAGCCTCATCACCGCCACCCAGCTCCTCAAAACACACATGCAGCGATCCGGAACCGTGCTCACACACAAACAAGCCCAAGGTGCGGGGAGGAAATAAATGTGCACACAGATAAGCACATCATTAACCATACACACGCAAACAGTGTCCGTTCACACAGACTCCTGCTGCATGGACATTGTGTGTGGCTGCATGGACATTGTGTGTGTTTGCATTGTTGAATTTTAGGTCTCTATAATGAGCAGTAGATTAGTTGTTTGTATTGTCCATTGTAAGCATTCAGTCACCTTTCCTCAGTTTTATTCCACCTCCCCATGACATGTATGCGGGAGTGTTTCCTTCTTTCCTGTCCTCTTTTTCTTTTTTTCCCCTTCATCCTGTGTACCTTTGTCTTCCATCCGCTGCAGCTCAGTTCGCTGCCTTTATGAAACAGAACATGCTGGTGAGGAAGAGTGTTCCTCCTGGCAGCTCCTCCTGTCTGTTTGGTGAGTACGTCTCCCTTCTCGCTTGCTCTCTCTCTCTCTCTCTCTCTCTCTCTCTCTCTCTCTCTCTCTCTCTCTCTCTGTGTGTGCGCATCACTCATCTAAACTTTTTCCTTCTTTCTTTTTATCCTTTTGAAATTCTAATCCTCAGTTTTGAAGAAACTTTCATGAAAAAAAAGTAGTCAGAAAGATTGGTGTTGGTCTCATTAATATACATTACGGTTGTCACTGTTGGAACACAGTATCGGTTTTCACAATACGTACATATTTGAAAGGGAAAGAAACCCACTTCCAAAAGTGTAGAGTAGTGTCGGGCAATGTGAGATACAGTATCTCACAAAAGTGAGTACACCCCTCACATTTTTGTAAATATTTTATTATATCTTTTCATGGGACAACACTGAAGAAATGACACTTTGCTACAATGTAAAGTAGTGAGTGTACAGCTTGTATAACAGTGTAAATTTGCTGTCCCCTCAAAATAACTCAACACACAGCCATTAATGTCTAAACCGCAGGCAACAAAAGTGAGTACACCCCTAAGTGAAAATGTCCAAATTGGGCCGAATTAGCCATTTTACCGCCCCGGTGTCATGTGACTCGTTAGTGTTACAAGGTCTCAGGTGTGAATGGGGAGCAGGTGTGTTAAGTTTGGTGTTATCGCTCTCACACTCTCTCATAGTGGTCACTGGAAGTTCAACATGGCACCTCATGGCAAAGAACTCTCTGAGGATCTGAAAAAAAGAATTGTTGCTCTACATAAAGATGGCCTAGGCTGTAAGAAGATTGCCAACACCCTGAAACTGAGCTGCAGCACGGTGGCCAAGACCATACAGCGGTTTAACAGGACAGGTTCCACTCAGAACAGGCCTCGCCATGGTCGACCAAAGAAGTTGAGTGCACGTGCTCAGCATCATATCCAGAGGTTGGCTTTGCAGAATAGACGTATGAGTGCTGCCAGCATTGCTGCAGAAGTTGAAGGGGTGGGGGGTCAGCCTGTCAGTGCTCAGACCATACGCTGCACACTGCATCAAATTGGTCTGCACGGCTGTCGTCCCAGAAGGAAGCCTCTTCTAAAGATGATGCACAAGAAAGCCCGCAAACAGTTTGCTGAAGACAAGCAGACTAAGGACATGGATTACTGAAACCATGTCCTGTGGTCTGATGAGACCAAGATAAACTTATTTGGTTCAGATGATGTCAAGCGTGTGTGGCGGCAACCAGGTGAGGAGTACAAACACAAGTGTGTCTACAGTCAAGCATGGTGGTGGGAGTGTCATGGTCTGGGGCTGCATGAGTGCTGCCGGCACTGGGGAGCTACAGTTCATTGAGGGAATGCCAACATGTACTGTGACATACTGAAGCAGAGCATGATCCCCTCCCTTCGGAAACTGGGCCGCAGGGCAGTATTCCAACATGTTAACGACCCCAAACTCACCTCCAAGACAACCATGCTTTGCTAAAGAAGCTGAGGGTAAAGGTGATTGATTGGCCAAGCATGTCTCCAGACCTAAACCCTATTGAGCATCTGTGGGGCGTCCTCCACATTTTCACTTGGGGGTGTACTCACTTTTGTTGCCTGCGGTTTAGACATTAATGGCTGTGTGTTGAGTTATTTTGAGGGGACAGCAAATTTACACTGTTATACAAGCTGTACACTCACTACTTTACATTGTAGCAAAGTGTCATTTCTTCAGTGTTGTCCCATGAAAAGATATAATAAAATATTTACAAAAATGTGAGGGGTGTACTCACTTTTGTGAGATACTGTATATAAAAGCGTAACGGTTTACATTGATGCCGTTTTTTTAAGTATCATCTATACCACTGGGTGATGGTGATTAGACATTAAAAACTATTTTGATCCGGTTCAAGTGTCACCCTTCACAGGCACTGACAGTCGTGGAAAAAAGAGAGGACGAGACACGAACGAAGCCATATCATAAATGTTGAGATCTGAAATGTAATAATCTTTAAACGCTTAATTTAAAATTGCTCATGCAGAGAAACTTGGCAAGTCTTTTTGTCAGTTTATATGTTGATTATTAGTAAAAACCCACTCATGGTTGGATTTCAGGTGTGTGTGTGCACCTCTCTGACCCTCGCCCTGTTCTTTGTGTGCCACAGTGCCCGTGTCCGGCGAACAGGTGGAAAGTTTGGAGCAGAACGAACAGCGGCTCCATTTGAAGAGGAGGCAGACGCCGAGTCCCACGATCCCTACAAAACCCTCCAAACGGGCCAAGATCAAAGTCACCATCGTCTCCCATGGTGACACACCCGGGGCCATGGTGCCTTCCGGCATGCAGGAAGGTAAATGCACAGAAAGTGTTAATATACCTTTCTTTTCAGTAAACTAAAGACTATCATGAGTAAAACAGGACATAAAAAGAATGTAAGTAAGTAATTTAACATGTATTTTTACAATAGGCGTGTCCGGAAAGCCCCTTACAGTCACCATGGGCCAAACTGTATCGGGTGCCAAAGATCTTTCCGGGCTGTTGACCGCACAAAGGTTTGTACGTTTTTGAACTTGCCGACACAAACGTACATCGACTCACAGGCTTACAGTACAGTAAATTTTAAAGACGTGGCTGATGGTGGTTCCAGAACAGGAAATACAAACCAAGTCAATGCAGCTGTATTGTTTCACTGTGAATGTTGTGCCATTCAGGTCGATCTCATTATGTCGTCGATGTGTTGTTGATTAGTCATCGGCAGGTGTGGATTTGTGTGTTGTGTGGCTATTATAGATTCAATTGACTATTTCAAAGAATTCAGGGGTCTAGTTTAAAGAAGCAAGATATTTTTATGAGTAAGAACATCACACACAAAAAGTGCTCCGTATTACAGTGAATGGTAAATTAATGTATTTTTCCCCCACTGATTTTGTCTTTAACACCTGATTTTAACCGATTGATGGTTTAAATGCTCAAAACTCAAATTTACTGCTAATCAGAGCTGAATGAATGTCTGATCGTCTAGGGTCGTAGGTAGTATTGCGATTTCCGTGCCCTCGACTGCCGTGATTTAATTGGTTAACTAGCTGTAATGCTGCACCTCTACTAGTAGTGGGCGGTATGAGGGCTAATTCGGTATACTAGTTATAATTTTTTATATTGAGGGCCAAACACTGTGAATTGGTGTCTAGTGAGAGATATTTGTAAAATGTACTGATTCGTTTTTTGGTGTGTGTGGGTAGGTCTGGCGCTTTGACTGACGTCTCTGGAGGGCTCAGCTCAGGCGGAGCTTCCTTCCACAGCCTGCAGGGCGGAGTCATATCTGGCTCCTCCTCCACCCCAGCACAGGTCCAGACTTCTGCACAAGGTAAAAAGGAGATACTGCAGAACCAAAAGTCCAGGGGGTGAAGTCCCTCTGGAGGGGTATTTGGCCCCTGAGGGATATTTGGCTTAAAAGTGCATTGTAGTGTTGTAATGCTTATTTCTGGCACTTATCGACTGTGGTGTGTGTGTAGCTACCTCTGCCAGTAGCCTGTTGCAGGGCCTGAGCTTCAGCCTGCAGGAGATCAGCTCTAAGTCCCAAGTTCTACCCTCCAGCACACAGGTATGAGCCCAGAAGATATTGTCCCACAGCTTTGCACTGCACTCTTTGCGGAATATACGTTATACAGATGTGTATTTTTCTAACACACTCTCTCTCTCTCTCTCTCTCAGGCTTCAGTGGGGAAGGCTCAGGCTCATGGGCAGATGTTAACCTCACTCAGTCCAGCAGGTGGCACTCTGGTGCGTGCCGTTCCTGTCGTCTCCACAGGCTCTGGAGTGACCAAAGGCACAGCCATCCATCAGCTCCTCACCAACGGAGGCCTGGCCAAGCTGGCCAATAGCCTGCCAGGACTGGCCCACGTAGCCAATCAGAGCGCGGGTACGTCCTTATCGACACCGCGCTCCACCAAACAGAGGCGACCACGCTGAGTAGGGTTCAGGGAAATGTTACCATGACTACTGGCTGTAGCCCAGCTTAGCAAAGCGACCAGCAACCATCAAGCAGTGAGATGACAGAAAAAGTGCTTACTGATAGACGGAGGAGAAAAAAAAGTGTGTTGTATTTAAATCAGCGATACGTTCCAGAGAAAATAAGATGTATAAATCCACGTTTGTAAATATGTACCATAAGGGAAGATTACTTACGTTATAGAAAAGCAACGTGCAGGCTAGGTCACACAGAACGTCACAAACGCTGTTTAGATTCACAAATGGAGGTTAGAAGAACTATATCTCGATTGATTTTGTAGTTCTCATGTCACCAGCTGTTTTTGTCTGTTTCCGCATTCTCATTATGTTTGTTCTTATTTGTTTTGTCTGTTTGTTGTTGTTTTTTTTCTTCGTGTGAACATACAGTTTTTGACATACACTCACAAATGCATTCATTAAACAAAAACAACAAACCAGCCTGTCAAGCTTGTTCATTTTTCCTCATCTTTTTCCTTATTTTAGTATGGGGGGAATATATATATATATATATATATATATATATATATATATATATATATATATATATATATACATACATATACATATACATTTTTTATTTGTTTTATTCTCAGAAGTGCACACATTACGTTTCTATTTTTAATTAAAGGGGACATTAGTAATATATCAGTGTTTCCTGACCTGTATTAATCATATATTTTTAAAGATACTTTACAAAAACTGCCATATCGCCATGCAGTAGTTTCTTGATTTGGTTGTTAGTTTTAGGATTCTGTTTGCATTTTTACAGCCCAGAAATGAGCTCTGTCTCCTTTCCCTAATAACAGAAACAACAAAGGGGTCGAAGATTAAAGGGAAAGCATATTTGTTTTGATTGCAATTGCAGATCACTTTGCACTTTGCAACCTTTATATTATTATCTTTACGTAATCTTTGTATCATGACTTACTCTCATTTCTTTATGAACTGATTCTAAGATCACATTTATTTACATAGATTTTAAAAAAAAAATCATTTTTGTTCATTCTGGTTTAGTTTTTGTCCATTATGCCTGTGTTTCCCCTTAAGCCATTCATTTCTCCAGTACGTTCAGACATTCAGGTGTATAATCTGTCCGAAATCCAACCACATCATACTTCATCATATTCATGATATGAATGAAAGTAATAATCATAGAATAATCAATTATATCCAGTTACACCTTTTTAAACATTAAATTATAAATATTACATTATTGATGTGTGAAAACATAAAAACAGCACGTTTGCCTCACACCTCCAGGGTTGGGGATTCAAATCCTGCCTCGTCCCTGTGTGTGCACGGAGTTTGCATGTTCTCCCTGTGCTTCAGGGGTTTCCTCCGGGTACTTCGGTTTTCTCCCCAAGTCCAAAGACATGCATTGTAGGCTGATTGGCATTCCCAAATTATCCGTAGTGTATGAATGTGTGTGTCTGTGATGTATTGGCACCCCGTCCAGGGTGGCTCCCCCCCCCCCCCCCCCCCCCGCACCAAAAAAGATGTTTAATAAGGTTACTAGTTTTGTAAAACCATGCTGTACTTCCTCCTCTTGATATTGTCACAGAGCAGTTTGCAGTCTGCTTAGCTACGATCCTGAAATCTGAACTATGTCCAGATCACTGATTTTTTTTTAATTAATTTATTTATTTTAGTTTATTATGTTTTTTTAGTTCATTATAGTATGATGTGGTGGTGTTGGTCTTGGAGCATTTTTTTATGAGCAAATAAGTGTGGTAGTGGACCTACGGCAGATACCAGTATTGGTACCTGGTAAACTTTTTTTTTTTTTTTCCAAACGCAACGTTTTTTAAAATTATTGACACCCTTGCAGTTAATATTTCTGGAAAAATAGCACAGAGTCTCTTCCTGTAATGTCTAACAGGCTTGGAGACACTTGTAGAAGGATCTTGGTCCACTCCTCCATGCAGAACTCCTTTCTATTCTAAGGTTTGTATCGTGGAATTTCTCTCTTCGATTCAGACCGCAGGTTTTCAGTAAGGTTCAAACCCGGAGACCGAGATAATTGCAAAGCAGTGATTCTTTTTTTTTTTTTTTCCTTTTCTTTCTTTAACCATTTCTGTGTTGATTTGAAAGTACTATAGTTTTGGCTTATTATCTTCTTGAGAGCTCTATTAATGGCAAGGTTTTAACCTTCTGGCAGAGGAAACCAAGTTTTGAGATGAAATTTCCTCTGTGTGTGTGTGTGTGTGTGTGTGTGTGTGTGTGTGTGTGTGTGTGTGTGTGTGTGTGTGTGTTGAACAGGTCTGAAAGCCCCCACTACTATCACAGTGACATTGCGAGGTCAGCCGAGTCGAGTTCCAGCTCTGGGCCACGCTGGAGCTGTACTGCCGCCTCACAACACATCCGAGCAACAGGTGAGGGTGCGGCTTTAAATTTAAGCAGTATCGCCCAAGCAAGTATGTGGTTATACTGAATACCGGCACGGCTGTGATTCGCCACACGCATGAGCTTGCAGGAAATAGATCCTCAAAAAGCCACACTCATTTTATACCACATTCTCGTTAATGGTGCTTCCCATAAAATTGGCATCCCCTCTTCCTCTTCATTGGACGACCTTTCATGTTTTATACCAAAAGTTATATTCCTGAAAAGTATCGTTTGCCATGTCCGCTGATGATGTCACTGACACTACTGTAGTAACCGTTTCAAACTGGAATTTTATGTGGCGAACACAGACAAGTGGAGTGATGCACACAGTGAAACGCCCCAGTGTGATTATAGGAAATAAAGGCCCTCTTGGAATAACTCGTATACACATCAGTCCAGCTAAAAGGGTCACTTTGATCTCTAACCCTTAACTGCATTTTGTTGCCATATGGCAACATTTAATTTACTTCCAATTTTTGATAGGCAATAATACAAAATTATTATTTTCCTATGTAAATGGATAAGGGGGGTTTAACTTTGACATGACATTAAAAAAAAACAAAAAACAGCATGTCACATGACCAGGAAGTGCTGTTTGCACTTCCTTTTCTGCAATCATATAGCATGGTGAGGGTCATCATCGGAGGGCTCTTAAAATTGGGTTTAATTTTTCAATATTCAGGCAAAACTACTTAAAGTGGGAAAAAAACACTATCTGAGCTAAGTTAACATTTATTTTTTGTCATTTAAAGTTTATATATTTTGAGTATTCTGTTAAATGGTAAAATATAATTGTTACCATATAGCAACAACATGCGATAATGGAACCATGGTGTGTGCATTCAAGAATTGAAACAGGACTACACATCAAAAAAGGCTTCTCTAGGCTTCTCTGATAGTATATTTTCATTTTTCACATTCAAAGAAAGAAAAACTGACATTTTGCAATTTTGTATGTATTTTGATTGAATAAATCCATCCATATACTTTTTCTTTTTCTGTAATTCCTTTCTAGAAGATATACCTTTTACATGCTTACTAGGTGGCAAAAAACTCTGTAACTTATAGTCTGGAAAATGAAGTAATTGGAATTGTAATCTTATATAAGTCTCATATATTTTGTATTATTTTTGACTATATGATACTTTCCACCATTGCACATTGTTGCCGTACAGCAACAATTTACACTACAACCCTAAAAAAAAAAAAAAAAAAAGAATTTTTTAAATATATTTTTTATTGTGGTGTAAACATTTTATAGTATTACAACCAGGAAATAAAATGTACTTAGTTAGGATTATATCTAGTGGTTTCACACCAGTGGGGGTGAATATTTATGCAATCACATTTATAGTGAAAATTTTCTCTTAAGCTGCACACACACTTGTTCACTTTGCTATTTTTTGGCAGAGTATAATGTTATACCGTTTTAAAAAAAAAATATTATTGAAAAAACATATCAAATACTAGCGGAGGATGTACCACAGAAACATGCTCCATATTTCAAATTTTATTCACTGGTGACAGCTGTGCAAAATCCTTTCGCTGTTGCCTGTCACTGGTTATTTCATTCAAAATGATCAACTGTCATTATTAATAGTGAAGTGGTGGTGTTTTTCTCTAAAAATTTCCACTCCACACTTGATCACAATTACGGCCTTTTCATTTTCCAGCATTGAAACTGATTGGTTTCATTCGAGTGGTTGCTGTAGGAACAGTCTCTATGATCACAGAGGAATGGAGAGCTAATTAGCTAATTAAAATGCTGACAAGTTTAATTACACACATGCACATTCCAAACCGAGAGGCACATACCCAGTGACTTTTTTTTTTAAGTTTAATTTTAAACAGTAATTTAATTTAAAGCTTTTTTCGAGAGCATTTTCTTTTAAACCAATTTCAGGTGATATTTCAGGTGCAAAATACAAGTCAGTAATTTGTGCATGATGAATCCGATTACATGGCTGTCGTTCTCACTTCTTATTTAGTGAATTAGAAATTGACATTGAAGTTTGGCTTAATTGTGTTTTTTTTCATTGTTAAAGGCTGTAATTCTTGTTTTTAAAAACAGTACAGATATACAGTGGGTACAGAAAAGAATCACCCCCCTTTAAAATAATCACATTTTGTTGCTTTTCAGCCTGAAATGAAGACGGACACATTTTTTGTTTTATCCAGCTGTATTTACTCAGTGCAACTTATAACATCCAAGTGAAAGATACAACACCAACATGTCAGAAAAAAATAAAAAGATTAAAAAACAGAATCACTGAGTTGGAAAAAGGATCACCCCCTTGCTTTAATTTGCCTTATTTTTTTAATTACAGCCTTTAGTCTGTTGGGATATGTCTCTACTAACTTTGCACATCTAGACTTTGCAATATTTGCCCACTCTTCCTTTCAGAACTGCTCAAGTTCAGTTAAATTTGATGATGACCGTTTGTGGACTGCAGTCTTCAAGTCATTCCACAGATTTTCAATGGGGTTTAAGTCTGGGCTCTGACTAGGCCATGCAAGGACATTCACCTTTTTCTCCTTCAACCACTGTGCGGTCAGTTTTGCTGTGTGCTTTGGGTCATTGTCATGTTGGAAGGTAAACCTTCTTCCCATTGACAACTTTCTGGCAGAGGGCAGCAGATTTTCCTCAAGAATTTGATGGTATTTTGCCCCATCCATTTTCCTTCTATCCTGACAAGTGCTCCAGTCCCTGCTGCAGAGAAACACCCCCATAACAGGATATTACCACCTCCATGCTTTACTGTAGGAATGGTGTTATTTGGATGGTGAGCTGTATTAGATTTCCACCAGACACATCGTTTCGTGTTGAGGCCAAATAATTAAATTTTAGTCTCATCTGACCATAACACCTTTTTCCATGTGGCCTCAGAATCTTCAAGGTGCAATTTTTTTTTGTATCCATCTCCTGACTTGTGCCTGTCCATAACTTTATCCCAGAGATCTTTTGACAGTGCCTTGCCACCCATAGTTGATTGTTTGCTTCAGTTGTACTACAAAATGCTCCAGGAAAGCTCTTTTCATGCTGAGCTAATAAAAATGACCACAACTGATCACAGTTGAAAGTCAAATGGCTTTGTGTGCCATTGAGAAGGTGATTAGCTACACCTTGTTGAGTTTACAAGTCATTTTTAGGAGGGGGGTGATCCTTTTTCCAACTCCGTGATTCTGTTTTTTTTATTTAAAAAAAAAAAAATAAATTCAGACGTTGGTGTTATATCTGTCACTTGGATGTTATAAGTTGCACTGAGTAAATACAGCTGGATAAAACAAAAACTGTCTGTGTCTTTATTTCAGGCTGAAAAGCAACAAAATGTGATTATTTTAAAGGGGGGTGATTCTTTTCTATACCCACTGTATTTCAGGAAACTGGAACAGGAAAATGGCATCATCCTTTTATATACAATTTCAACAATTGTACATAATAAAATTACTAAATTCTATAGTAAAAATTACTTGGATACTAATTCCATACCCTGATACTAAGTATGTTATTAAATTATTAAATAGATTTTTTTTTCTACTTCTGAAAATGTGAAATATTTCATTTCACCTGCCACAGTTACACAAATTTTCACCATTACTCATATTGCAGGCCTAAAAATATTAGAAATGTCTCTGTTAAATTTCTCTCTTTTGCAGCGTTTTTTAATGAATTAATTTTGTGAATCAAACACTCAGACACAAGTAACAGTTCATCACTTTTCTTACAGTGAATAGAAACTCCATGGGAAAGGTTCACGGTGTGTGAAGCACCGTTGACACAGAGTGTTGAAACAGAGTGCTGAGGCTCTGGGGAAATGCTGAGATCCTGACCGCATGGCTCATCGGCTTTACCTGCTTTAGCACCACGAACGAGTTTGGAACAGCTGTGGACTCTATTCTGCTTATGACCAGTTGTCTTTATGGCAAGGAGAGGGATATGAATCAGTGTTTTACCGTAAATTTACAGTAGGATGAATGAGTCTAAGAAAAAGGCATTTCATTATCTCATTATTTCATCCTGTACACGTGTGTATACTGTGTGAATGACAATAAATTTGGAAACTGGGCTTCAGTGTGAAGTCGAAATCCTCCCCTGGGCCTCTCCTGAGAGTACATTTGTGCTAAGCTTTGATTTACTTCGGAAATGTGTTCTCACTTACAACCTACTCAATAACATTCAACCCAAAACCATTATCTTAACCACCTCAGTCTATGCATTTTATCTATATGTACTTAAGAATAAAACCACAAAAAAGGTCATTTTTAACTCTATCACTCGTATTGGCCTCCCTGATATTATTGTCTATCTTATTATTAACGTGTCCACCCTGTTATAAGCTAAATACAACTAGAATGTGCTAAAAAAAAAAAAAAAAACCCGTTAGAGATGGTATGCCGATGATAAAACAAGTACCCTGTAGTCAGGCACTTAAACTATCAGCCACACTATATGGCCAGAAATATGTAGACACCTGACCATCTTACCCATTGAGGTCAGGGCTCCGTGCAGGACACTCGAGTTCTTCCACTCCAACCTTGGCAAGCTATGTCTTCATGGAGCATTGTCATGCTGGAACAGGTTTGGGCCGCTTAGTTCCAGGGAAGGGAAATCGTAAAGCTACAACATACAAAGTCATTCTATACAATTGTGTGCTTTCAACTTTTGGGGAAGAACCACATATGGGTGTGATGGCCAGGTGTCCACATCCTTTTGGCCATATTGTGTATATTAAAATTAATTTAAGGGAAGAAATGCTACACACTATAATCTGCCTTAGATAATATCAATATCAGATTTAAGTTTAAGTTGCAGGCAGGGCTGTAGGAATTGCAGGTAGAAATTATTTTCTAGTTTAGACTTATCTTGGATTTATTGACATTTGTACTTGGACTTGTCTCAGTCTTGGGCATTGGTCTCACTAATAGTCTCGACCAAGAGTTTGTTAAAAAAAAAAAAAAAGTGTTTGTGTTATGTTTTTGCATGCACAAAGTTTGACGAGAAGTAATTTCGCAGAGTTTTTTTGTGATTGTTGCGGCCAAAAATGCTTGATTTTGCTGCTGTTTTTTCCCCAAATTTGCAATGTAGTTTGCAGAGTTTTTGTGCTTTTTTTGGGGGGAAAACTACTTGAATTGGCGAAATTGCAGTTGCACGAAATTGTTTTGCACGCTCTTTCGCAGTGATGTTTGTTGGTAGATGAGGCCTTTTAGCTGTAACTCATGTTTGACGCACTTGAATCAAAGAGGGCTTTGGCTGAATGCGCGTTGTGATGACGTCACATGACGCGTCTTGGCCCAGATCTGTGGAAAATCTGTGGTAATTTTGAAAAATTGCAAGCTCCTCAGAATAGTGTGGAGTTTGCTTGATTTTGCATTAATTTCTCGTGTGATCGTTGGCACAATGCACCAATGAAGTGAGTAAAGACTTGGCCTCAAAAATGATTTGATGGTTTTACAGTCTCAATCTTGATTCCATCTTGCTTTCACTTGGCCTTGACCCCCTTAAGACTTGACTCGACCTCAGCTAGTTCGAGAACTTCACAATGGGGGGGGGTCTTCCTACATCTTCCAACTGTTATGAAGTATCCTTAAGTGGAGGACATTTTAGGTGACATTTCATTAAAAATAGGTTGGAAAATTTGATAATTCATACACCTGAGCTTGCTTAGTGCAACGTTCGAAGACCTAAACGTGCCCCTATTGTAATGAAACAAGGATGAAAAGAACTGCAATTTTCTGATCCTTTGAAGGCCCAAATAACAGAAAATAACAGAAAATTGTTCTTTTCAATTCTATCTTTTTCACTGTGGAATAAAAAAAAAAGCGTTATCATAGATTTTTGCTTTCTGTATGTTTATTCATTATATGACTCTCCACTTTCAGCAATAACCCTAGAGCCTAAAATGAAATCTGTAAGGAATAAAATACTTGGGGGTGTATTGTTATAGGAAAATAGTCAATGTCAGGGTGATGGGATGAAGCTCAATATGAAGCAGAATTACTGTTAAAACTCTGTAGTTGATTTCTGATATTTGTTTATAGTTATGTTCAATGTTGTGGAATGTCTGCGAAACAAGTTCGTTCCTGTTATCACTTACGTTATAGCCGCTATAAACAGTCATTCTTTCACCAGCAACTTTTGCTTCTCATTCTTGAAGTTAATATGACAAAAGAAAGAAAACCCCACAGCTTGTCATGTTACTGAGAACCCGGAAAGCACAGACACTGGATGCTCCTTCCATAAATATAAAATATATGTCTATTCACCATATCATGCCATACAAACTATAGCACTATTGTCTGCGGATATGGACAATTAATCAAATCCTTCTGACCAGATTTCATGCCAGTGCTGAGGCATGAAACTAACTTAATGTTCTGAAAAAGGTTTCTGATTCACTGGCTTTACGCTTCTGCTTTATTTCCCTTGGTGCATCTACAGAAAGGGTTGCTTCACGGTCTCCTGCGAGAATGGGAAAATTTGGGGAAGGAGGAGGACGAACGAGTTTCCGCTCTGCTTACAACTCAGCTGTTAAGCAAAAGGTTTTTTCCCCACACACTGTGATTAATAAATGCAAAACATGAGTTAAAACGAAAGCTGAATATGAGAGGACTGTTTGGGTGGCAATTTTTGAAACAGGTCGTACTGAAACTAGATCATTTTTAGAGCTGGGAAAAGACATCCACATGCTGGGTTTGAAACCCAACTCATGCTTTTTAATGTGAATCTAAAAATTTCTTCTTTAAAATAATAATAATAAAAGATATACTTATATATTAAATGGTATCATTTTGAGTACAGGCTTCAGTCTTATTCTGAGTCACTGCTTGTCTGCGTGCTGTGGAACAGAAGCTGTCCTTGAATCATCATAATGATGATGATTAGGATAACAGCAGTGATAACAGCGCTACATGATTATAATAGCACCGCTATGATTGTGGCGTAATTAGGGAGATGGAGAGAGGGAGGACGGTAAATTGCTTTCAACAGGGTTCGATCATACAGCGTTAATCAGGCACTTAACCTGCTGTGTGCCGAATCTACACCATTCATGTGTATCCAGCTGTTTGTATTCTCAATGAGAGTTCTGCATATAGTCATTGCCTATTCCACTACACATTTATTTATTTGTTTATTTATTTGTATGTCAAGGGCTTTTATACCAAGCTAGAATCCAGTCCAAGCATATTAAACAAGATTCAGTTTCCACCAACTTTGTAACAAATGCAAGATAGTTGTAGAAAAAAACAGGAAGTACAACATGTCTAGCATTTAAAGATGCAAAATATTGTTTTCTTGCTGTATTATAGCTGTAATGATACAGTAACTTTACAGTAAGGTCATCTGATACAGTATATTCAGCCAGCATTGTAAACAGTGCATAATATACAGCCTCTTTGAATTTTTCCACATTTTGTAGTGTTACAGCATAGACTTGAAATGGACTTATTTGGGATTCTGTACATTTAATTTTACACTCCATACCGAAAAGTAACACAAACTTCATATGTGAAATTAACACGTGGTTTTTAGACACTTCACATGTTATGAGTCACACATTTTCACAGGTGGGTTTTGTGCACATGTGATTTTTATAGATGATTATTTTCACATTATTGTTTTACTATTCATTTATTTTCACGTGCCTTTTTTATGATTCATTTATTTTCACATGATTTTTTTAATGATGATTAATTTATTCTGGCATGTAATTTTTTACGATTCATTTATTTTCACCTGTTTTTCTATGATTAATTTATTTTCACATGCTTTTTTTTTTTTTTTTTTAAATACATGATTCATTTATTTTGACAATTTATTTATGGTTAATTTATTTTTAAATGTTTTTTACTATTAGTTTATTTTCAAGTGATTTTTTTATGATTCATTTATTTTCACACATGATTTTTTTCACTAGTTTATTTATTCATTTATTTTATTTTTAACAAATGATCAATTGATTTTCACTTCAGTTTCTCACATGGTTTTATTGACCACATATTATTCACATTTCATGTTTTTTCATGCTTGTGTTCACATGTGCAGTTTCAAGGCATAACAGGTTGAAATACTTTTTCACATGTAATCACATATTACTCACAATCACGTAAAATGTGGGTGATATTTCTATAAAGGACAAAATGGCTAACATATTAAGGTGCAAAATATCGTTTTATTATGACTAAAAGATTAATTAAACCATTGCATTCACCCCCTTGGTAGAACCAATTACAGCTGCAAGTCTTCTGGGATACGTCTCGATCAGCTTTGCACATCTGGATCGTGATATCAGTACTGTCAAAATTACAGAAACTGTTTACAGTGTACATTCAAAAGTCTTCTTTCCTTTCGCACAGCTGAATATAGGCAGACAAAAATACACAGTAACACTCTTTCAAAACCCTATTCACTTTCAGCGTGATGATAAGTGATGGAATTTTCAGTCGTCCTGGGAGATTTCTGTCATTTACAGGTGCATCTCAATAGATTAGAATGTCGTGGAAAAGTTCATTTATTTCAGTAATTCAACTCAAATTGTGAAACTCGTGTATTAAATAAATTCAATGCACACAGACTGAAGTAGTTTAAGTCTTTGTTCTTTTAATTGTGATGATTTTGGCTCACATTTAACAAAAACCCACCAATTCACTATCTCAACAAATTAGAATACTTCATAAGAACAATAAAAAAAACATTTTTAGTGAATTGTTGGCCTTCTGGAAAGTATGTTCATTTACTGTACATGTACTCAATACTTGGTAGGGGCTCCTTTTGCTTTAATTACTGCCTCAATTCGGCGTGGCATGGAGGTGATCAGTTTGTGGCACTGCTGAGGTGGTATGGAAGACAGGTTTCTTTGACAGTGGCCTTCAGCTCATCTGCATTTTTTGGTCTCTTGTTTCTCATTTTCCTCTTGACAATACCCCATAGATTCTCTATGGAGTTCAGGTGTGGTGAGTTTGCTGGCCAGTCAAGCACACCAACACCATGGTCATTTAACCAACTTTTGGTGCTTTTGGCAGTGTGGGCAGGTGCCAAATCCTGCTGGAAAATGAAATCAGCATCTTCAAAAAGCTGGTCAGCAGAAGGAAGCATGAAGTGCTCCAAAATTTCTTGGTAAACGGGTGCAGTGACTTTGGTTTTCAAAAAACACAATGGACCAACACCAGCAGATGACATTGCACCCCAAATCATCACAGACTGTGGAAACTTAACACTGGACTTCAAGCAACTTGGGCTATGAGCTTCTCCACCCTTCCTCCAGACTCTAGGACCTTGGTTTCCAAATGAAATACAAAACTTGCTCTCATCTGAAAAGAGGACTTTGGACCACTGGGCAACAGTCCAGTTCTTCTTCTCCTTAGCCCAGGTAAGACGCCTCTGACGTTGTCTGTGGTTCAGGAGTGGCTTAACAAGAGGAATATGACAACTGTAGCCAAATTCCTGACACGTCTGTGTGTGGTGGCTCTTGATGCCTTGACCCCAGCCTCAGTCCATTCCTTGTGAAGTTCACTTAAATTCTTGAATCGATTTTGCTTGACAATCCTCATAAGGCTGCGGTTCTCTCGGTTGGTTGTGCATCTTTTTCTTCCACACTTTTTCCTTCCACTCAACTTTCTGTTAACATGCTTGGATACTGCACTCTGTGAACAGCCAGCTAATTTGGCAGTGAATGTTTGTGATTTACCTAGTGAACCAAACTGAGAGACCATTTTGAAGGCTCAGGAAACCTTTGCAGGTGTTTTGAGTTGATTAGCTGATTGGCATGTCACCATATTCTAATTTGTTGAGATAGTGAATTGGTGGGTTTTTGTTAAATGTGAGCCAAAATCATCACAATTAAAAGAACCAAAGACTTAAACTACTCCAGTCTGTGTGCACTGAATTTATTTAATACACGAGTTTCACAATTTGAGTTGAATTACTGAAATAAATGGACTTTTCCACGACATTCTAATTTATTGAGATGCACCTGTATGTGTGCATGAGGTTGAACACACAGGATGGTTTTATGAAAAAGACTACAGGTGGCGCCCAAATCAATGAAACTGTCAGTGCAGAATAGTCAAGAATATTCTCACACACAAACTTTCAAATGGGACAAATACAAAACAAAAGGTTAAATTGAATTTCATTGAACTGACCAAGAATAACTGATAAAAACCCCTTTCAACTGAAAAAGTTTCATTCATTCATTCATTCATTCATTCAGTTATTTATGTGAAAATTTGTGTATGGTCTGTGAGTTCATTGGCAAGAACCAATGAGCTGCTATTTTATGTTGTAAAAATGTAATTTTTCCCAAAATGCGTATTTGCTCATGACTCATTTTCTCTTGACTTTTGAAGAGACGCGGAAACAAAGTCTTATAAACAGTTACACAATAAACTGTACCAGACCATAGTCCAAAAACGGAGTTACATAAATATATAGAAATTGAAGTACAAACTGTTCACACTTTTGCACGTTTTCTGGTCATCTATGATTCACTATTTATGATTCATCATTCGACAGTATGATTCATTTAATAGTAAATATTGTACGTTCTCAGAACCTCTTTAGTATTGTCTTCTGAAATGAAGCACTGAATAACAGTAATGTCCTGGAGAAACGCTCTTCTGTGAAGCTCATTCCCCTTCCGCCGTGTTAAAACATGACGTGGCGGAATAACACACTGTTCATCCGTCGATGACTCAACATGTTTGAAGATTTGAGAAATAACTCTGGCACCTGGACCGGATGCTTTCGTTCAAGCTGTGCTTCCAAAAAGCCAGGCACATGGGGACATGATTTTCCTCAGCAGGCCGGATTTAGCACAACTCAAAGCAAGCTGTATTTAAGGAATAATTGGTTTTCTGGCTAAAATAGCATTCAGATATACTGGAGATGTCAATGGGTGCTCAGCGGTTAAGATCCTATGCTAGTGACCAGAAGGTTGAATTCAAATCACTGGGCTACTGTTGGGCGCTTCAGCAAAACAAAACGCTTAACCCTTAATTGCTCAGCTCTATTGTTTTTGTTTTCTTTTTGTCTCTTCTGTATGTCACAAACTAAATATAAAATATATAAAACATCAAAAACAATGTAGCATGCTGTTATAAAAAAAAAGTGTGATGCAACCCCAAAATTGATTATTTTCCAATAACATGATGTCACAAAGTGTTTCACGCCTCTCATACCACAGCAATTTGTCAACATTTACAATTTTTTATTTATTAAAAAATGATATGTACATTTTATTAATTTATAGTTACATTTAATGTTGTTGAATGTTCACTGAGAAACCTGAAGACTTTCCTGTCAGGGAAAACTTAAACTTACAGCTTTACCTCTGACTGGTACAAAGCGTTGACACTGGAGACTTTTTCAAACATGCTAAATAGACATCTTACAGAAAACATCTCCATATAACCGATTTCTTTGTTAAATAAAACATTTTTTTTTTCAATCAATTTATTCTTATGCTTAGATTATTTGAAGTACCTATGAATCAAAAACCTATGAATCCCTGTTATTATAGAAATTATCATGTATTAGAATGAGTGCATTAATATAAATTAATGAACAACTTCAACAGCACTATGGTAGAAAATGTTTATTGTGTTTTTTTTTTTTTTTTTTGTGGTGGTATACTTTAGAAATTTATTCATTAACAATTAAGGAATGCATTTTGAACATTTCCTTAAGTAGGACACTTTGCTATACTCTCCCCTAAACATGTATGTAAAATAGGTATACATACGCAAAAATTATCTTACAAAAGTTTCACTATAAAAGTTATCTTACAAAAGTTATACTATAAAAATTATATTACAAAAGTAACACAAAGGTTTTCTTGTAAAGTTACACAATAAAACTTATATTACAAATGTTACACTACAAAAAGTACCTTACAAATGTTATACTATAAAAAAAATACCTTACAAAAGTTACACTATAAAGGTTATATTACAAAAGTAACACTATAAAGGTTTTCTTGTAGTTATACCATAAAAGTTAATTTATAAAAGTTATACTATAAAAGTTACAGTATAGAGGTTATCTTGTAGTTATACCATAAACGTTAATTTATAAAAGTTATATTACAAAAGTTACACTATAAAAGTTATATTACAAAAGTTACACTATAAAGGTTATATTACAAAAGTAACACTATAAAGGTTTTCTTGTAAAGTTATACAATAAAAGTTACATAAAAATTATAGTTATACTATAAAAAATTATATTACAAATGTTACACTATAAAGGTTATCTTACAAAAGTTACACTATAAAAATTATATTACAAATATTACACTATAAAAAGTACCTTACAAAATGTTATACTATAAAAAATATCTTACAAAAATTACACTATAAAGGTAATCTTGTAGTTGTACCATAAAAGTTAATTTATAAAAGTTATACTATAAATGTTATCTTACAAAAGTTACACTATAAAGGTTATCTTGTAGTTATAGCATGAAAGTTTATTTATAAAACTTATACTATAAAAGTTATCTTACAAAAATTATACTATAAAAGTTATCTTACAAAAGGTACAGTATAAAAGTTAATTTACAAATGTTATACTATAAAAGTTATATTACAAACGTTACACTATAAAAAGTACCTTACAAAATGTTATACTATAAAAAATATCTTACAAAAGTTACACTATAAAGGTAATCTTGTAGTTGTACCATAAACGTTAATTTATAAAAGTTATACTATAAATGTTATCTTACAAAAATTATACTATAAAAGTTATCTTACAAAAGTTATACTGTAAAAGTTTCTTACAAAAGTTACACTATAAAGGTTATCTTGTAGTTATACCATAAAAGTTAATTTACAAATGTTATACTATAAAAGTTATCTTACAAAAGTTACACTATAAAAATTATATTACAAATGTTACACTATAAAAAGTACCTTACAAAATCTTATACTATAAAAAATATCTTACAAAAGTTACACTATAAAGGTTATCTTGTAGTTATACCATAAAAGTTAATTTATAAAAGTTATACTATAAGTTATCTTACAAAAGTTATACTGTAAAAGTTTCTTACAAAAGTTACAGTATAAAAGTTAATTTACAAATGTTATACTATAAAAGTTATATTACAATAGTTACACTCTAAAAATTATATTACAAAAGTTACAGTATAAAAGTTATCTTACAAATGTTATACTATAAAAGTTATCTTACAAATGTTGTACTATAAAAATGATCTTAAAAAAGTTACATTATAAAGTTTAGCTAACAAAAATTACACTAAGTATTCATTAACATCAACATTAATACTCATGTATACTGATACTCATGTATACTGATAGTAAACATGTTGCTCCAGATTCAGTTCCACTCTGATTCCATCTGAGTTCGTCTTTTTCTCAAAAAAACGAATTGTTCTCAACTCTGAAAAGTCCCAGAGCTTTCAAACAGCTCTGTTTGTTTTTACAAGTGATTGGGTGAGATGCTGTCGCTGTTGTCATAATCACTTTCAGACCAGGTCATGTCCCAATCGACCAAGGTCACTTTGGGCCTTGAACTTTGAACTTCTTGCCTCAAAGTCAATAAATGGACACGTGTATGTGTGTTCTCTGATCATTGCATCACAGTGGATGTAATGAGAACTTGTCTAATAAGTCAAATAACAGTAAAATGGCTTGCATGATGTGACTGTCGTTAAGCCTTAGTGCCGCATACTGTATAATGAACTTACGGAAGCAAACTGAATGCAGCGTCCTTGCAAATGTGTGTACAAATGTACAAGCCACACTGGAAGCAAATCAGAGGTTGACTATTTTATAAGATAATTATTTTAAGTGAAATTTATCTAAGTTTTGTGTTATCAACAATTATATGTTAATTATTTCATGCTACTATTATACTAGTTTAATCAAAAGAGATCTCTTGATCCTGAAATCGTGCCGTTTAAAACAAACAAACAAAAAAAGTATGCTAATGAAGAATCAGAATCACTCTCATATATTCGAAATGAAAACTACTTCTTTTGGGAAGCTATTAAATAAGTAAAAGTAAAAACTACTTGTTCTTAGTTAAAAACAATGTATTAAAAAGATCAAGAATAAATGTATCCATGGGCATTAACTTCACTTATTATTTGTCTTAGAAGAATTTTTTAAAATGTCTTTAAGCAATGCCATATACACAAATATATATATATATATATATATATATATATATATATATATATATATATATATATATATATATATATATATATATATATATATATATATATATATAAATCATGCATCTCAAAACTTTTGACTGGTAGTGTATACATTTAAAAAAAAAAATAAATAAATCACATGTAGAAGCCTTAAGGGTTCATAAAGATTCAATGTACATAGAACCATATAACAGTTTATATTAGTTTCCTTATCAGAAAACCACCAGTAGCACCCATTTAATTATCAAAAGAAGTAATTCTAGGTGACCTCGTCACTCACTCGAGAGGATTTAAAAGTTTATAAACGTCTTCAAGATTATTATTATTATTTTAATTCCACTTGCCTCTGCTTACTAGTACAACATATTACTCATAGAGCCTACTCAGCTCATTAGTCGACTTTATGCAACAACAAATTTCAAATACAAACAATTTACGTTCATCCAGATTTCCCCATCACTGCTGCCGTCTACTGATCCTGATACTGAAAAAAAAAGGCCCGTTGACTCATTTCACAATAAATCACAACTAAAGTGATTACGCTTGAAATAAGCCACTCTATCGTGATCTAACACAGAACGGAAACAGGAAGGAGACTTTTTGGCATGAAGTATTGACCTAAATAAAGCCTCATTATATAAATTAGATTAGATATAGATTGATAGCAATTATTGATCACAAATATTCTGTTGATTTAGGCTTGATATTCAGTTGATTTAAAAAAAAAAATAGTTACTGCAATTCATCAATTGAACTCACCATAAAACAGCCATTTACCTTACATTTTAACATATATTTGTACTCAAATTACAGCATAGACCAGGTGGATTTGAGTAAATATAAAAATCTACAGTAGTATACTAGAAGACCAATGTGCAGTAATCAGTTAATTATTGCAGTAAGCTTTTTTATTACAAAAAATTAGTCCATTGCGGACTAGTTACTGTCAAATTGCAATAAAATGTTTAATTAGTGAAGGTTAATTAACAGAGGACGTGAAAATCATGATTATGATTAAAATATCAGACTGAATGGTGGTAAAATTCAAGGAAATTTATTATTATTACATTTCTGGAGAAAAATAAGGTAAAGAAGCATTAATTGTAATCAGCAAACACTGACAAGGCTTGAATCTTTATTAAGACAAAGTTCCACACTGTTATACACTACATACAGTATATCGTCAAATGTTTGTGGACCCCTGACCATCAAATCCATGTGTGCTGGTTGAACATCTCATTCTAGATTTATTCCCCTTTGCTGTTACAATAAGCTCCACTCTTCTGGGAAGGCTTTCCACTAGATTGTGGAGTGTGGCTGTGGGGATTTGTGCTCATTCAGCCACAAGAGCATTAGTGAGATCTAGTGCATTGTTGTTGATCCAGATCATCCCAGAGGTGTTCAGTGGGGTTGAGGTCAGGGCTCTGTGCAAGCCACTCGAGTTCTTCTGCACCAACCTTGGTAAGCTTCATGGAGCTTACTTTGTGCACAGGGGCATTGTCATGCTGGAACAGGTTTGGGCCTCTTAGTTCCAGTGAAGGGAAATTGTAATACAACTTTGTGGCAAGTCTGTGGAAGGCTCACATATGGGTGTGATGGTCAGGTGTGCACAAACATTTGGTCACATAGTGTAGCTACAAGGTCATCACTACCACAGTTACAAAGAGATCAATAGGATTTACATAGCAGTTATGCCTCATAACTTTCTAACATTGTTTTTTTTAAGGAGCCTTTCAGTAAAGATGGTCTGACTTTGTAATTCAGACCTAACAGACAGGCGTGGAGAGGACAGTGAACGAGGGAACTGAACAGCACTTACAATCCTAAATTTAATGGTTTTTAGGGTGGGCCAGTACATTATGCATTCTTTTCAGGTTGATTTAAGCTTTGAGGATCGTCTACAGGTGTAAATGGGGTCTATCACTCCTCATTGTTTGACGTATACACACACACCTCAAAGGTTTATTACTAGGAGTTTGGTATCATACCACCATATAAGGAGACATTTTCAGAAGTATTTATACCACACCATGACATCACCTGGCTACTACAGGAAAGTCCATTCACCACTAGTCATCTTGTAGATCGCTAACTAGCTATGCTGGTAACTCAGCACTGTGTTGTATAGCTGCATGACAATCAGAAACTTTGAATCCATTAAACCTAGCCATGTTTCCATCCACTTTGCAAATTTGCCTTATGCGAAAAATTGGAATATCGCATAAAACATTTTCAAATAAAGCACCGTTTCCTTCCCATGTGTTCAAGAGAACAAAATCGTCACTTCCTGGGAAACTGCCGCATCTCACTCTCCACCATTTTTACTTTTCTGAGCCAATTATCCAATCACATGATTTGTTGAGGCAAAGTCGCCTGACTTTTTTTTGATGCGCATCAAGAAATGTATTCAGTAAGTGTGTTTCCGTTGTAGTTTATGCGCATGCCTTCTTATCGAATAAAAAAAGTTATCCGACTGAATTGAGCGCACAAGTTTTTTTATGCACATTTCTGGAGATTTTGGGCGGCTGTGGCTCAGGTGGTAGAGCGGGTTGTCCACTAACCGTAGGGTTGGCGGATTGATTCCCGGCCCACATGACTCCGTGTGCCGAAGTGTCCTTGGGCAAGACGCTGTTTGCTCCCGATGGCAGGCAAGCGCCTTGCATGGTAGTTCTGCTGCCATTGGTGTGTGTGTGTGTGTGCATGAGTCTGTGTCCGTGAATGGGTGAATGGGTGAATGAGACACAGTGTAAAGCGCTTTGCAGAACCGCGAAGGTTAAAAGGCGCTATATAAGTGCAGACCATTTACCATTTTATTCACATCTGGTGTTTCCATCCCAAAATTCAAATAAAAATATGTGGAAACATCCTCACTGAAAAAAAAAACTATAGAATCCATCACAGAAATTCTAATGGTTTCCACTACAATTACCATTACAAACCATCAGCTAGCCAATAAAACCATTACCATTACCATTATTGGTTCTTAACGGTATCCATTAGACATAACATGCCACCGATAGAAGGCAACAAATTACCAGTAGAGACCCACAGGGAGCATTACAGTTTCTGTTAAAAGCAATATAATTCCCATTATAACCATTAAAACCATTACAAATTCTATGAAGGGTTTCTACTGCCCCCCCCTCCCCCTCCTTTTCAGCAGGGATAGCTAATGATAGTAAAAGCTAAAAACAATAGCAAAGTCGCTGAATTTGAACCCATGAAGAGAGATCTCCAAAGTTCAGTTAGCTTTTGGGGAAAGCAGGTTTGGGGCACCTCATGGCCATGAATCAAAAATATCGACACCCGCGTAGTTCGATTCACTTAACCGTGTTGGTTCGAAGGAACCGAATCATTAAAGTGAGTCATCACGAACATCACTAAAGTAAAACCCGCCCTCGAGAGGGAAAAAAAACCTCCCATTTTTTCATCCCCCTCCTCTCCCTCCTTCCTTCTCTCATCTGGCTCTCCAAGTAGTCTTTTCCTCTGAGAGCTGCTGCTGGTGCTGGTGCTGCTGTTGCTGCTGCTGCTGTGTGTCTGTCTCACCGTGTCGTCCCTTCGCTGGTTCTCCGGATCATGGAGCTCGCGACGCGCTGCTTGTTGCTGCTCGCGAGCCTCGGCGCGGCTTCCACGTCCACCGACTGGGACGCGACGGCGGCGGCGGAGCCGAGCTACTACGACGAAGCGATGATGAGTTCTCCAGAAGCGATCGACTACAAAGACCCGTGCAAAGCCGGTGAGAAGAAGCCGCGGCGTTTGTTTACGCTTCGTGCGGTGTTTTCTTTTTTTTTTTTTCCCCCTTCTCCTTCTCTCCTCTCTTTTGCACGAGCCACGTAAGTGCGCGCGGTGACAGCGAGAGATAAAAAAAAAACAAACAAAAACAAAATAAACAACAACAACTCTACTTGTGGCGTGTGTGTGTGTGCGCGCGCGCGTGCGTGAGTGAATGTGCATTTGCAAAATCTTTTTTTTTAAATTTTTTTGCAGTGTTCTTTGAATTTGGCAAAATCACAGCAGTTGCACGTAGCACGAGACACGTAACACAACCGGAAAGTTTTTGCCCCTGTTTTTTTTTTTTTTTTTCTTTGGTGGTGGTGGGGGTGTTTGGCTTAACTTGCCAGTCCGGGTCGTAAAAAGTCTTTGATTCGCTTTTTTCCCCCCACTGGCTGTCAGAGCATGACACTTTGTTACTGTTGCAAGTCAGAAACTTTGCCATGCAGTGACGCAACATCCACTGCATACTGTTTTTTTCTTTGACGCCACAGTCTGGTGGTTGTGGTTTGATCTGGAATATCGTACGCTCTCAGAAATAAAGTACTTTTCCTTGTCGCTGGAGTGGTGCCAAAGGTACCAGAGTGTGCATCTTTTACTTGGGAATGTGCATGTGGTGTATCTTTAATTCACTTTTTAAAAAAAAACAACAATCCCTGCTGAAAAAAACAATAGAAACCCTCACAGAACTTGTAATGGTTTTAATGGGAATTCTATTGGTTTCAATGGTCCCTGTGGGTCTCTACTGGTAATTTGTGTCTGTCTGTTGGTGGCATTTTATGTCTAATGGAGACCATTAAGGACCAGTAATGGTAATAGTTTTAACGGTTAGCTGATGGTTTGTAATGGTGTTTGTAGTGGAAACCATTAGAATTTCTGTAATGCTTTCTGTTGTTTTTTTTTTGTTTTTTTTTCCCCGGCAGGGAAGATGCATACCTGAGATATGACACATGCTTGTGGTTTATTTTCAAGTTTTATTGTCACCAATGTATGATATATAATATCTCATACCAGATGCCAGTGAAGAGATGAAGCCAGGAGGGAAATAGTTATGATAGATGTGGTGTTATTATTGGAACAGGGAATTTGAGGGAGGAATTCCTTTCCTTAAAGTCCAACACAGCTGACTCTTAAGATGAATTGATGTTTGCTAATTAACCTCAATATATCAATTTAAACACGAAACGGTGGCTCTAGGGCTCAAGGGTAGTGATTAACTTTAGTTCCCTGAGGTCCTTGTTACTGTTCTTTCTGTCAGTCAAGGTTTTTTTTTTTAATGGAGTAAATCTTCATATAGTGTCTCGAGGTTCGGTGTTAAAGGATGTTGCTTTGTTATTTGATAGGGTACCGCCCCCCATCTCCTTCCCTCCCTCCCCAACAGGGTCATGGACTTCAGTCGTCTCCGAGATCTCGGCCTCTATTAACTTCTTTCCTGCTCCTGTCCTCCTCTCTGCGTCTTTCCCTCCCTCCCTCTCTTTCATCCTGCTCTTTTTCGCTCTTTCATGGCCCGGCTTTCTGCCTTGTCCTCATTTGCAGCTGAATGGGGGCTCTTGGCTGTTCATTTTTACGTTCTCACCTCTTGGGAAAAAAAACAAAAAAAAACCAGGGTCCTCTATTACGAGTGGCTGTAGGACGAATTGGTATTCTGGTCACATGATGTCGGTCTGACCCATAGACACGCCAAAGACACTGAGATTCTTGGGATTGCTTTCTGGTTCGTTCTCAGCAGTGATTTTTGTAAGTTTGTGTGTTTCCTCAGCTGCTGGAAGTTCGAGGCCGCTCACGTTCAGTCTTTTCTTAGCCATGTTTGTCTATATGTTTGGCTTCGCATGCTGATTCTTGGCTACGTGCCGCAAAAACAATCCGATGTGATGCTTCAGCTGATGCCTAATTTACGTTACAGCTTCATAAGCCATAAACACGTTTGAGGAACTAGCCAAAAGTGAGGCTGCTAAAAGCCTATGACGTTTACACCTTCCTCTGTGTAAACAGGCACATCCTCGCCGAGCATCGCAGCCTCTCTGTCCTCCTCGTGTAGTCAGCTTGACGTGTCCACTCAGAAGCTCAGTATTGCTAAATCTGCACCGATGACGCACAGGAAGAACTGAATTCTGAGTCTTATAGCTCACATGGGGTTACATATCTACATATCTGTTGCTCACAAACACGATAGGGTGTGCTATTAAAGGAAAATAATTAATAACAAGCTTCTGTGATTTTAAGTTATTAATGCATGAAATGCCAAACTTTTTGACTGTTTATAGTTACATTTAATGTCCACAAAGTAAGTTAATTCCTGTTATCGCTTACTTCACAGCAGTTATTAAGTCGTTCTCTCACTACCCTCTCTTTTTGTTTATTTTAAAGTTAATAAAATCAGTCCTTGAACTGGTAAACTGGTGAAATCGCAGTTGCACAAAATTGCCTTTCACGGTGATGTTTGTTGATAAATGAGACTTTGTAGCTGTACTCATGTTCGACGCACGTGAATCGAAGAGGGCTGTAGCTGAATGCGAGTTGTGATGACATCACATGACTCGACTTGGGCCCGAATCCGCGGAAAATTTCGCTCGCAAAATCTCAAAATTCTGGAGGGACTGTAAACCAAACAAACGAACAAACAAACAAACAAACAAAAAAAACCTTGAAGCTTGAAGTCCTGAAGACTTCACTGTGGTGGAAAACTTCACCCTCGCTGAGCGCTGACACTGACGACTCCTCCCAGAAAACCTCACCATACCAACAATTATGTGTTTCTGTTTAAGTAAAAAAACGTTTTCAATTTCCTGTGAATGAGTTGTTACTATAGAAACGACAACGTATAAGAACGACCGCATTGATATAAACCTGTGATTTGAATTACAGCCAGAACTGCTGTCAGAGCTGCTGTTATAGAAAACTAATCAACATCTTCTGACCAAACCGATCCGAGAATTCAGCAGCGCTGTGGTATAATAAACACTTGGCACAAGAGAATCGGAATCAGACCCTGCATGTTTTTAATTTCTTTGTTAGGTTTATGTGAGTACATTAAATAGAAAACTGGCAAACCATCTCGTTGGCTTGGGTATGAGGTTATTCCGTCCTTTCATGTTTCTCCTGTCCCAGGGGGCTGATGGGAAAGTGCTTGAGAGTGTCTGTGCCACGGTGGAGGTTAGGACAGGGCAGCTCAGCATGCCTTGGACATCGAAGCCCAGATGGCGTGCTTACACACATACTCAGGGTTGAGCGGCCCCGAGTTCCTCGTCTCCTGTTTGACAAACAGTCCTCGCACTTGCTGCTCATTGATCTGTTTGTGCAGTGATGTTCCTGTGCTTTCAGAGAAACCAAAACAAGCACTAAAACCCCATTTCCTGAGGTAATTCTTGGTCCCTGTGGATTCGGTTTTAAATCTTTTTTTTTTTTTTTTTTTTTTGCTGACAGACTGACTCATATCCATAGTGTAGCAAAGAACTTGGCTACCATTATATTTCAACACATCTCTGATACTTCGCAAGTTACACCGTTTTGCTCTGGTTACTATGGTGATGCGAACGACATCCTGAATGTCCGACGGTCCAGAAAATGCTAGTTTTGGTTTTGAGTTGCCATATGTTTATATTCGTCAGCCTGTATGTTTTGTACACCTTTTTGGCCACAAGCTTCAGAAGGTTGACGGTTACAATCTGATTGGTTCTCCACTCGTCCGTGACACAATGAGCAAGATGCAGTCAGTGGATGTGAAAGAGTTTTGTGTGAAGCACTTCACGTGCTGAGTAAACCAGAGAATCTTGTGTGTTTGCTGACGGGCTGCAGGAAAGGATGTGTGGTTGGTCAGCTGCCATGTCAGTCCAGTTGCCTGTTTCTGTGAAAGTATGTGGTTTTCTGCCGCGTTTACTGATGAAACATAGCAGACTATCTAGCAAAGAGAGAGAAAGAGAGTGAGACATGTATGTAGAGAGAGAGACGGAGAGAGAGAGACATAAGAGAGACAGTTCGGGTTGTTTTTGCAAGGCTAGAGGTTTAGCTTGTGAGACTGGCATTGTCATAACTGTCACTATATTTTTTTGACTTTATTTATTTATTTAAAATACATATTTCTGTTATTTAGTTTCTCTTCTTTGTGGCTTTCAGTCTCAGTAAAGCTTAACAATTTTTTTTAATAATCATATAAGGTTAGTGTAAGGGTTAGTGAAGTCAAAGCTACACTATTAACATTTTAAAGATCCTGACCTGCTTTCATCTATTTTGCAGATGTTCTCCAAGTGCTTGAGGAAATAGCACTTTAACACACGGACAGCACGCACACACACACATACGCACACACTTCTGTGCAATGCTTCCTGTCCCTATTTAGTGCTCCAGTTCTCAGACGCGCACACACACACACACTCTTTCTTTCCTTGTGTGTGTTTTTTTTAAATAATGGACAGAGGATGAGACACTTTGACCTGAAACTCTGTTACAGCATTCAACCCAAAAATGTATTCCAGTCTCTCTGGATTTCCTCCAGGAGCTCCGGGCACAAGGCAGAAAACCACAAGGGTGAGCAGCTGAGGCCGGTGCCAGGGCGAGTGGCATCATGCAGAGTGGCAAAGGAGAGAGAGAGAGAGAATTTATAACAGTTCTTCATTCCTGTAATGCTTTGGCAATACTGTATATTTATATGGTCATGCCAGTAAAGCCTTTTGAATTGAATTGAATTAGACACACAGACAGTCAGAGACACTTGCATAGAGAGGATTGAGACACAGAGAGAATGCCATTCAGAGAGAGACCCAGAGAAAGAGATAGACACTGAGAGAGAGACAGACAGAGATGGACATGTAGAGAGACACGTATGTAAAGAGACACAGAAAGTGACTGAGAGACATAGATGAATAGTGACCCATAGAGTCATGTAGAGAGAGACACAGAAAGAGACAGGCATGTAGAGACACATTTACATTTATGGCATTTGGCAGACACCCTTATCCAGAGCGACTTACATTTATTTCTGACATTTATACATCAATTGAGGGTTAAGGGCCTTGCTCAAGGGCCCAACACTGGCAGCTTGGCAATGCTGGAATTTGAACTGATGACCTTCCGATCAGTAGCCCAGCGTCTTAGCCACTGAGCTACCGCTGCCCACAGGCGTGTAGAGACAGGCATGTAGAGACGCACAGAGAGAGACAGGCATGTAGATGGACGCACAGAGAGAGACAGGCATGTAGATGGAGACAGAGAGAGAGAGACAGGCATGTAGATAGACACACAGAGAGAGAGACAGGCATGTAGATAGACACACACAGAGAGAGAGACAGGCATGTAGATAGACACACAGAGAGAGAGACAGGCATGTAGATAGACACACAGAGAGAGAGACAGGCATGTAGATAGACACACAGAGAGAGAGACAGGCATGTAGATAGACACACAGAGAGAGAGACAGGCATGTAGATAGACACACAGAGAGAGAGACAGGCATGTAGATAGACACACAGAGAGAGAGACAGGCATGTAGATAGACACACAGAGAGAGAGACAGGCATGTAGATAGACACACAGAGAGAGAGACAGGCATGTAGATAGACACACAGAGAGAGACAGGCATGTAGATAGACACACAGAGAGAGAGACAGGCATGTAGAGACGCACAGAGAGAGACAGGCATGTAGAGGGACGCACAGAGAGACACATGGAGAGAGACATACCCAGAGACACGGAGAAAGATAGACATGTAGAGAGAGACAGAGGTATAGAGAGGCACACACCTGAGAAAAAGAGACAGACAGAGTGAATGGCTAAGTCTTATCCTTACAATCAAGTTGTGTCTTCATGCTTATGTAAAATGTTTAGAGTGACCGTGTCAGAGTGTGATGATCTGCTGGAGGTTAAAGAAGCCTGCCAGTTGGTGTTTCGAGTCCAGAGTGTGAACGAGAGAAACGGTGTGTTCACTATAGAGAGATTATAGGATTAAATAGTAAATGTAAGCATTCCTTTTTCATTCCCAAGAGAATTGCAGCTGCATTCGCAAAGTTAAGCTATTGTCCTCTTCTTGCTCATTTGTCTGCGCCTGATATGGACTGCTGTGAGATAAAGACGGTAGAAAAAAGGAAACCTTAATTACCGCAACACAAGCTTCAAATCATTTAAGAGTTGTTTTATGTGAAATCTCAGCAAACGCAGCGCTACGTCTTCTGCTCCAAAAGCTGAATCCATGATAATGTAGGCTTCCAGGCTGGAGCTCACTCCAGCAGCTCTTTAAAGATCACGCAGGATAAGGAGCTTTCATTTTGTTATGGGGGGGAAATAAATCGGTTTGACTCTTCATCTGATCGTAAAGAGACTTGACCATCGTGTTCTTGTTGATTGTAATCATGGCTAAAATAATTTCTGCACTAAGTAAGGAATAAAACACGTAAGGTCGTTTGGAGGTACAGTGAAGTATTTTTATTTATTTATTTTTTTTCCCCACTTCATGGAGTGTTTCATTCCTCTTGTATCAAAGCGTTTTTCCAATTTGCAATTGTTTATTAACTAAAGAACGACACATCGTGCTATTCATCGGTTTATAGTCACGTTTAATGCTGTTGGACGTCTGTTATCCTGTTATTACTTACGTAATAGCAGCTGTAAACAGTCGCCGACACTGGAGACTCCTTCCAAAAATTCAGAATATATGTGTCCTCGTTGAAAACATCAACTATCTGATGCTTACTAGCCATCAGAGAAGCTGACCAATCGAGCATTCAATAGCGCTGTGGTAATATTCGCATTCTTATTTTTGTTAAACCATTTTTGGGTCTGTCTAGGCAATAATTTAATCGAGTTGTCTCATCCATTTAAGAACGTACTGTGCAAAATGGCTTGCTCGTGTCTAATGTAGTGTTGAGACATCATCGCCTTGTTTCCAGCTGCTCAAATACAATGTGATGTGATTGAGTTTGAACAGAACCACCTGTTTTTGGGTTGTACTCCTTCGCCGAGTGGCATTTCCGATCATTCCTAGCTCTTTTCACCCATCATCCCTTTGCGTCCGCGGAAGTTTTCATTTACTCTTGAGAGATGTAACGTAATGACCACCATGCCCTGGCACTTGTGCAACGGCATTTCCTGTTTGTCTGGATGTTTCCGCAAGGGATTCACTCTCAGCTGGTGTAGTTATGTAAGCCTTTTACAGTAAGTGTTGCTTGGCCTGTACAGTGAATAAAAATGATCCATGAGTGACGGGGCTGCGATGAGTAATGAAGATTTGTTGCATGTAGTAAACAAGCTGAACTAAGGACAACCATCACAACATCTGGCCCTCCTTCCAGGTACTAAGATTAATTTGAGCCTGGGGTTTGTTTGTGCGTCACATATCGCTTTTGTGGAGCCAATTCTAAGAAACTGAGGAAATGGATTACAGTTCTCTTTCCTTCTTTTCTTCTCGTTTGACTCGTCATCTTTTCTAAACAATCAGAGAAGTAGCAAATTGAGTCTTTGTTTCTATAGTAACAACCTAGTTACTAATGGCTAGTGAGAATAATAATAATAAGAATAATAATAAGTGTAACTTTCTAAGGTTAATAATAAATGGATAAAAGCACGCTGTTGTTTGAGAAACAAACCATATAAACATTGATATGGTAAAGTTTCTGTAAGGGGATGTTTATTTAACATTTATATTTATAGAAGGTGTCGGTGTTTGTAACAGTCAGTAAGTTTTCCGCCACGGGAGAGTCCTCAGGACAGAAGACGTTGCACTTTCTGGTTTCTCGGTAACATGACAAGCTGCCTTGTTTGTTTGTTTGTTTGTTTGTTTGTTTATTTATTTATTTATTTATTTATTTATTTATTTGTCTTATTATCTTCAAAAGCGAGGAAAAAAGAGAGGCTGGTTAGGCTAGTCCTTGGCATATTGCTGTGGTATAAGAGGAATAAAACACTTGGCAACATGTTGTTATCAGAAAACGTCCATGTGGTAACAGTAGCTCTGCTTCATCACACCATTCTATTACTGATTATTTTTCTATAACAGCACACCTCCAAGTGTTTTATTCCATACTCATCAACATCTACACATGGCATAAGCAAGCAGAGACAAGAGCTGATGAAAGAGAGAGCGATGAAGAGGTGGAGGTGGAGAAGGAGACGTCTGCAGACTGTAGGTTATTCAGCGTGTGCCAGCTTTGGCCAGTTCAGAGGTCCGAGACTAGCCGGGCCGTGTCTGCTTCGGCCAGCTGACGTGACAGCAGGTCATTCGGGGTTCTCTTGGCTAACTTGCAACAGCTTGTTTACACTGTTTAGAGCTACCGGGACTCTGTCTAGCTGATCCGGGACCAGTTTTTTTTCTTCCTGCTGCTTGAGACTAGGATTAGGACTGGAGGTCTGAACCATGTGTGTAGCCTCTAAGAGGCACTGATACTGGGTTAGCATTTAGAAATACAGTTGGTTGAAAAAGTTTGTATACCCTCAGGGCAGAACAATTAAGAAGGCAAACATGATACATGTCTTGAAGAGAGAGGGGGGAAAAAAGAGAGGCTGGTGAGGGAACGACTGTTTATAGCTGCTATAATGTAAGTGATAAGAGGTACTAACTTTTCTCCCAGACGATCCACAGCATTAAATGTAACTCTAAATGGTAAAAAGCACATCATTTGGTTTATTAGTAATTTTCAAAAATTGGAATCATTGGCAAATTGCTGTGGTGTGAGAAGAGAAGAGAAATGAAACATGCCTGGATGTGCTGTTATAAGAAAATAATCAAGACTTATTGGTCTAGAGGTGTCTGTTTTAGCATCACCATGTTGCTTGGCTAATCCTTGCTCATTCTCAGACTGAGACTTAAAAAAAAAAAAAAAATTATTTATTTATTTATTTTTAAAGTTTTCAAGCTATTTTGCCTTATATTTTGGATCATTGTCGTGTTGTAAGATACTCCCACCTTCCACTTGTAACTTGTATATTCTACATTTGGTGGTTAAATCATTAAATAAAATAAAATGTTTCCTTTCCTCCACCTAAAAACCATTAGTAGGTCCACTGTAAGAAAGGCATGAATGTTTTTCACCCTGGATAAAGGAGTAAGAGTTAACATATTCAGAGGATGACATGTTCTTGGCGAATGCTTTTACAAAACTATGTAAATAAGCTTGTCAGTAAATCTTCTCTTACATCCTGAATCCAAGCCCATACCTCAAAACACATCCACTGGGACAGAAAGACTCCTTCGGGCTGTATGTTTGCATTTTCTTATCTGACAGATGAGAACTCTGTATTATAATGATGTATCGCAAAACACATGCTTTCAGTAAGTCTTGGATTAGACATGGAATTGGCCAGGACTTTAATTAAGTAAATTAAAAAATGGAGTGTCTGAATGATTAAGTTTTAGCCTTAACACCCCTGTTATTCCAGCACAGACACAGCTGGGCCCTAAAAACACTGCGCAGCCCCCTCTGATAAAGCATGTGTTTGCATGATTAATCAGGATAAAAAAATAGACATACCTATCTTGCAAAAGTTTACACCCCTGTGGTTTCAACCTCGAAAAAGGACAAAGTTTTACTAAGTCGTTCGGACACTTCACTCTCTACACTGACTAATTCACCCATAACACGTGCATAAATTCCCATGCGATACAAGCCTGAGGATTTTCCTGTTCTCTACATCATCACAGAAACGAGAGAGAGTGCAGTGGCTGGTAAGTTAAGTTTATTCTATTCTTCCTGCTCTAATTTATGTCCTACTGAAACACTGATTCAGTGAAGGCTAAGAATTTTGCAGTAGTGCATTTTCGGCTAAACAAAGACAGGTGCCATGCGGTTCATTAGCAAGAACAATGTGCTTTGTTGTCAGTGGGGAAACAACCCTGAAAGCCATGGGACTGCACAAATTCACTCACCTCTTTTACAGCTAATTAGGCCTAATAATTAGAGTGCAGACTGACAGGGGCCTTGATTTGCAGTGTCAGCCCAAGCTGTGAAAGAAGCCGCCTCTAAACGTATACGCTTTATGTGTGAGAGAATTTAATGTATGGTATGAGGTGTTGTGTGACATCGATACTGATAACAAGTAAAATTTGTAGGCAACTACCTTTTGCCCATTGGGTTGCTCTAAGACAGACAGACAGTTTACTAGCACTTCTGTTAAATAGCTTATTTGCGATGGCAGCCCGTGGTGCTCAAGCTTTAATTCTTTGCTGGCGCAGTGCGTATTGTTGCCTCGCAGATTCAGGATCCCTGGTTTGATCCTGAGCTGAGGTTACTGTCTATCCAGAGATATAGAACCAACCTCACTCCCAGTGTTCTTGGAATAGGCTACGGTCCCATTGCATAAAGCAATTACCAATTAAAGACTTTGAGAGTGTTGAAAGGTACAGTATTAATGGTTCATTCCATAGTACTATTGAAAAATTGTGTAACATTCCATACTTAATGTAAATGGTAGGTACTTTTGCATCTCAGCAATCTCATCTCATGACGCATGTAATAAATTTAAAATCTTGGTCAGGTGTCAGAAACGCATGTGTGTTTAAGTTTAGTTTGATGGTGTGTTGGATCAATAGCTCTTTGTGTTAGCGGTAATTGGGCTGTTCTGCAGTAATGGGGGTGTTATGGCTGGACTGACATCAGCCACTTTTCTGACCCCCTGCTGCTTACACGACACCTGATTCCATTTACGAGCGTGTGTTTGTGCATACGCATAGCAGGTTCTGCCTCATGTTGTTATGTCAGCGTGCTATATATGCCTGCCTCATGGGTCTCAAACAGATGTAATGTGTTAAAACAATTAGTCTGTGTGGTGGGATAAAAACAAGCCAAGGTGGCTAAAAAAGATATTATAGGAAACCGAAGCAAAAGGGATTGGCACTAATGGTCCCAAGTCCTTTTATCGATAGTCTGTCTGTCACCTTTAAAGTCTTTTGACAGCCGCTGAGCCGTGCTGAAAGAAGTTGTCAAACAGCTTCCAAATGACAGACGCCTCTAGGGTCATGCAGTTTCTGCAGCCGTCTTTTCTGCCCTCTGGTAGTCTATTAGTTCAGCCGTCTTTAGTCCACCCCCTTGTCATGACTCTTTCTTCCCTGGTGTCGCTCTGAGAAGCCCTAAAGGCACAAAGTGTTTGCTGTGGAATAATTCTCCCTCCCCAGGGCTTCACCCAGGGCCCATAAGCGTGTGCTTGTACAGCTCTGATAGCCCGGGGTTCAGCCTGCATTGTTAAGAAATGCTGAGGTAAGTATTTACTGAAGAAGAGCAGCTGGAACTGCTTTTTACGTCCAAGACGAGCAAGTTTACAAGACAAACCCATCGTCATGATGGAGAGCGACGGACAAGGACCATAATCAAAAACAAGAAAGGCTATTTTCAGTGTGAGAGCCTGCAATTACTATGATTTGAGTCAAAACCACAAACATTCCAAATTTAAAGTAGGATATACAGAAATCTCCAGCTTGCAAAACCAACAAGCAAGGATCTTTTGAGTTGCCTGTAACTGTCAGCCTTTATTTAGTGATGGCTGAAATGCAAACTCTGGTTCTTTTGTGATCTGTGATGATTGACCCACCTCCGTCTCCTAATACAGTGCAAACATTCAGATGCAAACGTTGCGTTTGTTTTTAATGAGGCTTAACAGGAGTAACTGGTATTGTCATGCGCAATCGGCTTGTAGTCTAACTTGGATCACTTTGTGAGCAGGTCTGTCCTACTCACCCCCACCCACTTTCACCCTCTTTCCCAACAATCTACCTCAAAGACGTCAATGGGGGTAAAAGAAAACCTCTCATTTGGTGGGCAGCATCTTTAAGTACTTGTCTAGACTGTTCACGTTATGCTCATGGGTAATGTAAACCACTCTCAAGGTGTGAGTGGATGGCTTTTGTTCCTGTTCTAAAGCAGCCAAGAAGAAGACAGCTGAGATTGTGTGTGAAATAAACCATAGCCAGTGAGTGAAAGTGACCTGAGGTGAAGGGAAGTGCTGCCAGAGACATCAGGTGTTCTGCCTTGTCTCTCGCCAACAAAGTTCCCAAAGCACTTTCCCTCAAACAACTGGAAGATAATTTGCTTCAGATCCCATTCCACCTCTTTACCTGTTTGTTGGTGTTTGCACTAAGGGCATTATGATGTTGATCAGTGCTTCGATACGGCATTATCCAAGTCGAAACAAGTTATCTGGGTGCTGAATCTGGCTTATTTTGCAAAGGAACTGCTCAAAAGAGATGCATACTTTTTAATCCATGCTAATACAAACTGTCATCATAATCACCATCTATGGAATCATGGAGTACCATCCTTTTTGCTTCAGGAAGGTAAAATATGGCTAAAAGCCAGCCTTCCATGCTCAGGCAATGAGAATGATGTTCCTCGTTCTATACTACTCTCGATCCTGAAATCTGGTGAAATCCATGGATGCCATGGTTAAGCTGCAGCTGTTGAGTTGTTTTATAATGAACGTGTCTGGAAATCAACCAAACAGACCATCTGCCGCTGCACTGCCTTTCATAAAACACTTCATGCGCCATTTCTTTGCAAGGTATTTATTTAAGTTCATTAGTTCATGGCCCTGGTTGGATTTGTTGCTCCGTGTATTTTCAAGGCAATGAATCGCCTCATTCTTGGGCTTTGTTTTGCTGAGACACGTCCGATCTTTCTTGTAACTGAATGTCAGGATTTTAGTTACCATGGTCAAAGGCTGTGGCTGAGGGAATTAACTCAAGGGGGAAAAAAACCACAGTGTCACCACGACAACTGTGCAGAAAGAAAGCGAGGATAGGCTGGCGTTGGGCTGCGCATTTGTTTTCTTAGGTCTTGGCCCCGGACGGAGAACAATTACATGCCAGATTAGGAGCTTGGCCACAGTGGAGATGTGCATTATGGGGTGTCACTTTTTGGGAGGGATGGATTGAGGTTCCCTGGAGTGTTCTGGAAAAAAACAGACTGTGTTGTACAAGCAGACATTTCTATCATCATCACGTGTGGTTCTGTTTCCGCCTGTGTAGTGGCATTGACTCTGCAATCTGTAGATGTTGCTCACTAGTGAATTCAGACTAACAAAAGTGAGCAGGTGGGTTGAACTTTGGCAAGTGTTTGTTTGGGTTATTTTGTTGAAGCGTTGCTAGGATGTGCATCCCTTTTTTTCAGTTCAGTCCTGGCAACCGCATTAACTGAATACGCAATGTGTTTGTCACAGTTAAATGTTTAATCTGAAAGACTTAATTTAAGACACATATTCTCATCGTCCAAGATTTTTAGTATCCAGTTTCAAGAATTATTCAGGGCCTGCAGGCTAGACCGAAAATCTTGAATTCATTTCTCTTCTTGGCTTTTGCACAGGACTCTGTCCTTGATGTCATCAGCGCCTTCCTGATCACATTTCTCTGGAGTGAAATAAGTTTGGAATATCTGTGGAATTTCCTTCTGTGGTGTTACCCTTGTGTTCGGCTTCAGACGTGCGGTAATCTTCTAACTGACGTTGGTATTCAGCCACTTGTTATTTCGATCCTGCTACCCTTGGATGAATTGAGGAGGGAGAAATTTGTCCGGCTGGGGTTAATGCCACAATTGGTCTCATCAGCTTCTCTCACATGTGGCAACAGGCTCTTTCGGCCACTGGTGGAAAGTGCTGGGTTTTCACTTGATTTATTAATGGTGTGTTGGTGTATGTGGTAGAATTCTATAAGGATTTTCGCTAAAGTAACGTAAATAAGAGGATGCTTTGGTCTGCCGTCTATTTTTAAAGGTGTCTCTGTGACAAGTCTGGTCTTGCTGGAAGAAACCTGCTTGTTTTAGCATATGCACTCAATTACTGGTGTACCCTTTTGGGACTTTTTCTGAGTCGCAGTTAGAAACGCATGAGCCTCTTTGGTGTCATGATGCCTCTTGCCTCCGACCCTCTTTCCTTGTATATTCTTCTCTTGCCTTTGTTTTGACAACCTTAAAACCTAGCTATCTTAGCACTATTCAGATTATGAGCAATCTCAAACCTTCCCAGCTGCCCACATTGGGATTAGCCATGATCCACACTGCCTGTCTTTCTTGGCACGCATGCTAGCCTGCAGAAGCAAAACCCTGTCATTTTCAGGCCTTTCAGCCATATTTAGTGAAGGTTTGCTTTCAAGCAGACCTCAGTGAAGCAGAGTCGGTTTGCAGGCTCTGAGATGAGCTTCCCAGGGCTTTTTAAAAAATTTTTGGATTTGATGACAAAATAAAGTGTGTATGTATGTACTTGAATGAGTTTAACAGCAGATATTGGCAATAAAGGTCAGTCATTAATTTTTATTTATTTATTTTTTTTTTACAGGAATACATTTTTGTAAATACAGGAAAATACAGGTCTATTCTACACCCTCAGGCAGAGGGTTGTTGGATGGGCTGGTTTGGTGGTGCCTGTGTACACA
Organism: Cranoglanis bouderius; assembly: GCA_023630585.1. Classification (NCBI taxonomy): domain Eukaryota; kingdom Metazoa; phylum Chordata; class Actinopteri; order Siluriformes; family Cranoglanididae; genus Cranoglanis; species Cranoglanis bouderius. Next base: position 4,272,874 of record CM042549.1, read on the forward strand.
CACACAGATTCCACTGAGGTAGTAAACTCTGCATGCATGTTGGTGTTAAAACTTGTAAAAAGAAACAAGCTTCCTGAAAATCCTGCTCCAGAATGTGTACCTGCACCCACGCATTGCCACTGGCATACAACATTTACAAAACCACCTCATAACTACATCTCCTCCTCATAAAGCGGTAATCTCCACCTTCTTGGCCTCATTAAATTCAGGAATGCAATCTACTTCCCAGGCATTTGCTGACTAAGCACTGTTTATCTTATTTCTTTTATCTAGTCCATCCTTTGTATGGGTACCATTCCTGAAAGGATCTGGCAGCTGATTTAAACTAGGTATGAAGAATCACAAATAAACGAGACTAGGCAAGCCTAGCAAACACTGCCCGTGGGGAATGCTGACTGTGGAAAAACTTAAAACCTTTAACCCTTGACTTTCTTCCCTTTGGGGATTGAGAACGTAAAATCAATTTTTGTCTTTTTGGAGCTCAGATGTTTATGGAAACACAAGATCATTTAACTTTGAACACAAAGGAGAGCACAAACATCCCACAACAGTCCTAGCTAGCCAGCTAGAGGTTAAAGTTAGCTAATTCATGAGACTTAATTCTTAATTCTTCGATGGGTTCGATTATGGTAGGATCTCGTTATTTATTAAAGAATGGCACATCATTCATACATTTTATTTTACATTACATTTACTGTTGTGAAATGTCCATGAGACAGGTTACTTCCTGTTATCACTTACATACTTATACACTTAATGTCTGCTAAAAACAATCGTTCCGTCACATCCACTTTTTTCTCTTTCTTGAAGGTAATAAGACAAAAAAACTTCCGCTTCACCTGTTAACCACAAAGCCCTCCGTCCTGGTGACTCAATGTTACAAAGAACTCGTACTGGAGACTCCTTCCATAAATAAAAGTTTTTAAGACAGAATTAAGAACTTAAAAGAAATAAGGAAGAACTAAAACTTGGGATTTATACTCGATAGTCTTGTATGAAACTCGAAAAAAAAACAAAAAATAGAACCAGCAGCAATATTCTGATATATTAGTAACAAGAACCAGAACTATCTTTTCTCTTCAAAATACATTCTGTTCTCCTTAGAGCTTTTGAATGTTTAGAGCGTTTCTAAGAAAATTTGTATTCTTGAGCTTCAAAAATGATGAAAGGCCAGAAGGAGGGAATGTGGTCAGCAGCTCCTTTTGGCTTCCTGCAAAGAAAAAAAAAAAAAAAACCTATCCAGATGTTCAAGATTAAAAGGCTAGTTATCAGAGCATATTTCCCCTTCTATTACACCATAGTTCAGATTTTGAGCTCTTCATCTCTTTTATTTTAACACTCAGACTTTGGTTCCACGTGATTTCCAAATAGCCGGTTTGTTCAAAACGTCACCTTGTGAAACAAATTGTTTTGAGGTTCCAGCGTTTCTGTGATGAAATGTTCTATTTTCTATTAATTAGAGAAGGTCTAGAGCAGGAAATACATGAGTTACATTTGACAAACCTTATGGGAGAGCCAAAACAAACTTTGACCACACTTTGGCCTGGCTGTGTTAAGTTGAAAATGTGTCCAAGACTGGCTGAATTAAGTGCCGTAATATGATATGTATAACTGTACTTCACCCCAAGAGCCTTACTTACAGTACACCCACTCTCATTCCAAGACCTTTTTATCTTCTGTCTGGGCTGTCTGTTAGCGAGGTCCGAATTTAATCCTCTGTTTCCTGTGGCAGAACGTCTTGTTGTGAATCTGAGATCTTGGCATGTAAAGGCTTTTGCAATTTTGCCAGGTTTTTAGGATCCAAACGAAATTTTAAGTTTTTGAAATTGTTAACATAAATCTGTTTTAAATTTCAGTAAAAATAAGTACAGGAGTTAGTTGTAAAGCAGACAGGCTTTATGCACTGTATGGCTGCCGTGTTGGGGGGTGGGGCTTAATGTTCCTGAGAGAGCTTCTTGTTTTACAAAGTGTAGGTGGAAAAAAAGTCATTTGGAAGAAAAAAGTGCACACGCTAAAGTAAATAGCCTGGCCCAACAGCTTTACATGGACGTTCACCACCTGCAACTTTCATGATGCCTTAACCCTCGCTAAAATTTCAATATGTGACTCTTTGTGATTTTATAATTCCTTCATTCAGTTGTTACAACAAACATCCATGAGCTGTGATGTGAGATTCTGCCATTCATTCAATTCTATGGCGACTATGCAATTCAAATTATAATTACAGTTGAGGTCGTAAGTTTACATACGCCTTGCAGAATCTGCAAAATGTTCATAATTAATAAAAAAAAAATGAGGGAGATCATAAACATTGCATGTTTTTTTAATTAGTTCTGCCCTGAAGAAGCTATTTCACATAACAGATGTTTACCTATAGTCCATAAGACACAATAATAACTGAATTTACACAAATGAACCAGTTCAAAAGTTTACATACGCTTCATTCTTAATCCTGTGTGTTGTTACCTGGATGATCAACGACTGTTTTTATGTTTTGTGATAGTTGTTCACGAGTCCCTTGTTTGTCCTGAGCAGTTAAACTGCCCACTGTTCTTCAGAAAAATCCTCCAGGTCCTGCACATTTTTAACTTTTCCAGCATCTTCTGCATATTTGACCCCTTTCCAACAGCGGCTATATGATGTTGAGATCCATCTTTTCACACTGAGGACAACTGAGGGACTCGTACACGACTATTACAAAAGGTGCAAACATTCACTGATGCTCAAGAAGGCAACACGATACATTAAGGGCCAGGGGGGTGTAAACTTTTGAACAGGATGATCGGTGTAAATGATTATTTTGTCTTCTGGGAAACATAAATATCTTATGTAGCTTCTGAAGGGCGGCACTAACTGAAGAAATTAGATCTTAATAGGTTCTTAATGTATCGTGTTGCCTTCTTGAGCATCAGTGAATGTTTGCACCTTTTGTAATAGTTGTGTACGAGTCCCTCGGTTGTCCTCAGTGTAACTTTTTTATTATTATTATTTTTTTAAAATTATTAACATTTTGCAGATTCTGAAAGGCGTATGTAAACTTATAATCTCAACTGTATAATTATCACAGCGCTGTTAAATTCTCAATCCTGACTGGTTTGCTGAATAATTTTCGAGAACACTATACACAAAGCACATCTCCTATTGGTCTTTATACAGCAGTCTTGGAGCCTGTGTCTATAATTTTCCAATTAGCCTGAAGGACGTTTGCAGGAGACGTATGTCTACTTTGCAGCTGCTCTTTCAGAGATAATTTCAGAAATGAGTCTCTAATGAGCTAATTAAAGTCTATACGTACATTTTTATTAAGGTCAGTGCGGCACTGCAGCTTCGCAGCAATAGCAGAGAGACGCAACAACATTAAAATCTCCGTGCATGATTTATATAAGTGAAATGCTGAACCCATATACGGTGTCTCAGACGATTGCTGGGAGACTCGATATGCGAAAGCATGGCGGACGGGTCTGATTGATGTTTCAATCAAAGGCATTTCATATAACAATCTAGTGGCGTGTGTGTGTGTGTGTGTGTGTGTGTGTGTGTGTGTGTGTGCGTGCGTGTGTGTTTTTCTTTTCTCCAAGATAAGCAACATTAAATGAAACACATTATTATTTGTTTATTGCAGTGGCCTATCTGGGAGACATAGCGCTGGACGAAGAGGACATGCGCATGTTTAAAGTGGACCGCATTGTGGATGCCGTCCAGAAAACGGTGATAAACCTCAACAACACAGACACGGGTAAGTGCGTTTAAAGTCCGGAGTGACGACTTTAGATGTCATAAACAGCTCAAGCTCGAACATCTGCATTAGAATTTCTGTTCTTGTGACATACAGTGCTGTGCAAAAGTTTTAGGCACCCTATTTTTTTTTTTTTTTTTTAGTACAAACTTTGTAATGGATTTTTTTATTTTATGACGTCTACATTATCAAGTCAGTACAAAAAACATTTTCGATTCCCAAACGTTAGTTTTCTAGCACAAAATTAAATGTTACAGAAAAATGTTTGTATGGCATTAAAGAAAGCAGCATTTTACGTAAGAGACACTTTTCAGACAAAAAAAACACAATGAAGGCTGCTGGGTTTTGCTGCAAAAATAAGAAGCGAGTGCGAAAGTCAAAGTCTCCAGAAGAACTGGAGATGCTCAATAAAACTTACCAGCTCATTTCCTTATAAAACTGCACAAACTGTACCGGAGACTACTATTTTTATTTTTATTTTTTTGTCAGACCAAATATTGACTTTGTTTCATTTACTACTGTTTACTGCTCTTTATGGTATTTTTTAAAATGTAGAAACATTTAATTTCATTATTTTGAAGGCATCTTTGCTCTACAGCACTTCTTTGCATGTGCCTAAGACTTTTGCACAGTACTGTACATCCGTGCAGGCGTAAATGCCTACACTTTGTGACTTTTTTTTTTCAGCCACACAGCAGCAATTTGCAACAAGTAGCAACCTAAGTAGCACTGAAAGCATGTAGAAAGATGTCTTAAGCAGAAGAGCTTAGATTACTGCTACAGCTGTATGGACTGTCGGACCATAATTTCCACACACGAGTCTAAAATCTCAACTCATTTTGGCTTATAGAGGAAGAGATGTAGCCAGGCGGCTGATTTGTCAGCTCACTT
>CM042549.1:4282500-4462500 GCA_023630585.1 Cranoglanis bouderius
TTTCGACTTCCGCACAATCGAATTGGGAAAAAAAACATGGATGGCTCCATATCCGTCTTTTATTAGCAACAAGCTAGCCATCTAACTGTAATGAGTGATGTATATCTTCCAGCTCAAAACAGCGAGCTGTATAGTCAGAGTTATACATTTAACAAAAGAATATATCTGTATGTAGATTGATTTAAAGCAAATACTTGTATATACAGTATAACTGATTTAAAGATAAGAAGATAAGAAGCGTGAGCAGCCATGTTGATTTGACATCACTTCCTGAACTGTCCCGAGTTCTTGCGTGGGAATTCCGAGTTGTGATGGTGCTTTCTTTGGTTTTTCCTGGTCAGAGGTCGGGAATTACAAGTTACGACCTCTAGTGTGCAGCTTTAATAACAGGGTTGCCAGGGTTGTTGTTTTCACTCCAAATTGGACCAAGTTTAAAAATACCCTGCCACGGCCAAGATCTTGTTTTATGGCAAATTCTCAGAATTCGATCTATTAAACGTTCTCAAAGAAAGGTAAAGCGTAAGTGCAGACAGTGTGTTTATGATACACACAACTTTTTCTATTGTAAGATATATTGCAAAGATTAGTAGAGTAGGCTTAGTGGTTAGCACACTTGCCTCGCGCCTCCGTGGTTGGGGGTTCAAGTCCCATCTCCGCCCTGTGTGAACACGGAGTTTGTATGTTCTCCCTGTGCTTCGGGGGTTTCCTCCAGGTACTCTTGTTTCCTCCCCCAGTCCAAAGACATGCACTGTAGGCTGATTGGCATCTCTAAATTGTCTGTAGTGCTGTGAATGTCTGTGTGTGCGATTGTACCCTGTGATAGGTTGGCACCCTGTCCAGGGTGTCCCTGACCTCGTGTCCCCCGAGTCCCCTAGGATAGGCTCCAGGCTCCCCATCATTAATGTCGCCCTGCACCACCGAAATCTACGGTCACGATCCGCTGGTAGAAATATTCTTTTTAAAAAATCATTGAGGATATTTACCGTGGTTATCATCAATGTAGCATGACATTAATGCTTTATCTGTTTCAGAGTTCTCTACTTTTATTTTATGACTTTTTCATAGTAAAGTCGATTTATTTCACCTGAAACTACATCACATCACATTCTGCCAGGCTTTGAGTTTGTTTAGCTATAAGATGGATTACTGGAATCGTTGTCCATTAAAAAAAAACAAAAAAAACAATTCTTTGAGCCAGCATTAAAACACAAGCTGAAATAGAACACACGCAGCACTTGAGCCACACATAGCTAATAATAAAGGTGTGTTATTTTTCTGTAGCAGAAGGATTGTGTGTAAGTGTGTGAGCGTGCAGATTTAATGGCTTGGAGCTCGAGTGAGAATCTGGAGGCCGATGTGATAAAGTACAGCAGTGTGTTTTCCGCCTCAGTGTGAGCCTCCCCACTAGTCATTTTTAGCTCTGTGGAGATACAGGGGACCTTTTCTCAAAGTGCAGCCAATAGCAGGGGTGTGTGTGTGTGTGTGTGTGTGTGTGTGTGTGTGTGTGTGTGTGTGTGTGTGTGTGTGTGTGTGTGTGTGTGTGTGTGTGTGTGTGTGTGTGTGTGTGTGTGTGTGTGTGTGTGTGTGTGTGTGTGATTTATACAGAGAACCATTTTCCTTCTATGCAAACGATGGTTGCTAGTAGGAAACCCAGATTCCGATGAGTACTTAGGCGACCCTAGGGTGTATGTGTGTGTGAAAACCTCTGTCTCCTCTGTGCAAAGTTCAAGGCATAGTTCCTGGAGTGAGATACTGGATGCTTAGTAATTAGAGAGCGGCTTGTTACACCCCCAAAAGAACAGACTCTGTGTGTGTGTGTGTGTGTGTGTGTGTGTGTGTCGCTCATGTTATTTATTTCAGCATTATAGCGTTTGTGCTCTGAATAAACACAGACACAACAACACAAAGTGTTTTGAGTTGCTGAAGCTTGTTTGTGTCACAGACGGTCGTTATTGTGTCTGCAGGGTCAGGATTATTTCCAGACTGGGATTAGCATGAAAACGCAGGTGTAAATGCACCCTAAGACACATTTAAAATAGATTTAAAGCCGATCGCTCAGACCACTTCAGGAGTTTGGAGACGCTTTTTAGCCAGATATTACAAATGTAATTATCCAAGCTCTTACAAGTCTTTGCTCCGTGACGCACGGTTTTCCATGACCTCTGTATCTAAACTTCCCAGACAACTTCACCAGGGCGAGCACCTGGGCAAGTGTCATTTATCATAAAACTGGAAGGTCAATTTGTTGTCCAGAGTCTGAAGTTGCTTTTTGTGAGTGATGTTCAGACAAAACACAACACTAAGACTCAGACTTTTCAGAATGACGGCTGTAAGGTGCACAGGGTCTGAACACTGGGACACTTTGGCTGGTCTGCAAAATCATCAGACCACAATCCTGTAGAACACAGGTCCTGGAGAACCCCATGGTCCTGGAGATCCCCATGGTGCTGGAGAACCTTCTGTCTTGCACATTTTAGTGATTTCCCTAGCCGATTAATTGGATTAGGTGTGTTAAAATGTGCAGAACAGGGGATAGTCCAGGACCAGGGTTGGGAACCTGTTCCACAAAAAACATATTTATTTGGAAAAAGGATCAGGAACTCATCACACTGGTGGTGGCATTCTGTTATTAAGCCAAGGGGAGATGTAACCAAGTAGCATTTAGTTGGTGTGCATAGGTTTCTTATTGGCAATATGATACCACAAGGTACCACCTTCCAAAACAAACCACACACATCTTTGTAATCTTATCTAGGCTATCTTCCTGCAGGGCTCATGTTGTCTGAGGAGCTAGTTAATTAAACATCAGTCAACCTACTTAAAGATGTCAAAAACCTTGCTAGCTAGGTGTGTAAATTCCTTACACATGCTTTGATTGTGTTGTTGGATAGTTACGTGCTGTCGTGAAATAGACCCTAACCCTAACCGATTCAGTTTGTAATCAGATACTGGCTGTCAATGAAAACCTCCACCACGATCCACCACCAGCAGACGGTGGTTTCATCATGGTCACTGCTGTATTACACAGCCTAAACTTGTCTTCTTCTAAAAATGGACTGCCAACATCCGCGCCTACGTCTGAGTCTTAGGTCTTGCAAAATTGCGGTTTCCGATTCACCAGCTGTCTTTTGCACAGAACTTGAACTGAGGACTGGCACAGGACATTGATGGTGTAGTGTTACAAGCTGCACATTGTGTGAGATGCAACAATACAATCTTGACTACAAGTGTAAATTCATGTGCTATCATTATACAATCCAGAAGACACATGAGCTGAGCAGGTCATAGTGTAGATTCACGCTTGACTGACCTGGAGAGTTACTTTCATGATAACAGACAAAACAATGATTAGTGCCTCACCTGCCAAGTACTTTGAATGAGTGTTTTGCAAGACGACTCTGAACGCTGTAACTCTTCCACCCTAGGTGTTGCTCATATGTGGGCCGCAGGGGAGGAGGACCCCAGGCCATTTCCATTGGTAAAAACTGCGACAAGTTTGGAATCGTGGTGCATGAGCTCGGTCATGTGATTGGATTCTGGCACGAGCACACGCGGCCGGACCGAGACGACCACGTCAGCATTATACGGGACAACATCCAGCCTGGTAAGATAAACTTCAGAAACAACAACAAACCATGTTTACCAACTTCACTAAGTGTTCACTTTGTGGTGGCTAACTAAGCAAAAAGTCAGCTATAACATTGGTAGAGGTATAAGAGGTTGAAGCAAGAATTTAAAAAAAAAATTGCATCTATAACATCTGCTCATAAACTGTACCAATAAAACTTTCAGAACTCAACTGAAAACTATTTATTTCACTGTTTTGTTTTTGTCCATTCACAACCAGTGCATTACTGAAACTTATTAATTGAAAAAGGATTAAGCTCCACCCACTCATCATAATCACAACAAAGCTTATACGAGAACGGAAGCAAATTAAACCACATTTTCTCAAAATCATTTTTTTCTATATTCAGAACCACAAATCTCAGTTTCTAGATGAACCTGCATTTATGAAAAAATGTTGATTACTGTTTATGCCATGTTAAATTTTCTACTGAAAAACTGCATAACATTCTTTTTTATAACAGTAAATGGTATTTTCTTGATTAAACAAAAAGGAAATGATTTTCCAACAAATAAAAAAAAAAAAAAAAAAAGTATTTATCTTGAGAGTGTCTTCACATTGAACTAGATATTTTCATTCTAACAATATCTAGATTTTTGGTTTTATTTGGTTTAATTTCATACTTGCTTAGATCAAGCCTCATTTGCATAAATAAAGCCACATTAAAGGTAAAAGTTTCAGTACAAAATTAGTTGTAAGAATATTAGCATTCAGCTGGCAAAGACTGATTGTGAATTTATTGTTTTAAAAACTACCCTACTGTTTTTTTTTTTTGCCTGGAAATATTCTAAAAGTTTGTAAAGTTACACAATTTTCCCATCTAAAATGTGCTTCTTTTTGTTCAGGAGCTACAAGGCAAATGTGGCTAACAAGAAAAGGAAGACATTGTTTGGTTTAGGAAACAACTTCATAAAATATCAGAATGACTGGATAGAAATAAAACTGAAATGAAAATTCTAATTAGAATCACTTCTAACATACCATTCAAAGATTCAAACATTGGACCACACTTTCTACTGAGTGAAAACAAATGGTGTGCTGAAGTGATTTGGCTCCAAGATGGCTGCTACTAAGACTTCTTAGCTCTGCTTTCCTTTTGTCTCCCCGCCACCCCCCACCCCCCTCCTTTTTTTTTTTTTTAGATAACAGAGTGTCAGAAACCACATAAGTATTTGAGATCTATTTGAGATAATGATAACTCAGTGAGCTTAACAACTCAACAATTGTATAATTATATGTACAATTTGTTCAGTGTTAAACTGGTAGCTCTAAGCTATAAATGTTAGCTGTGTTAGTGTTGTAGCTTTAGTGTAAAACTAAAGAAGCAGAAAGACACCAAACAAGGTTGGTTTTGAGGTCAATTCATTTCATGTCTGAATTAAAAAGGAGTTTGCAGTTTTTAGAGTCCAAGTTTTTAGCCTGCTAGATGTTCTGGATGGAGGATGTTATGCTAATGTTCCAAGAACACTTCACAGTGTGACACACTACCAGGTCAGGAGTAACATGACTACCTTTATAAGGCTCATTCTTGGCTACAGAGACCAACCCAAATCCAGCTGTGTGCCATTTTCCTGTTGTATGTAATCCTAGTATTTAAGAAGATTGGGTGAAATTTCTGTTCTAGTATTCAAATCTGTCCACGTTGCCCCAGTAGCCTTTTACTCACTGTGATTATGTGCTTTAGTAATGATGCACTGGCAGCTCAGTCACGGATTCACGGCTGCCAGCTTGTGCCAAAATTTCATGCTTTAAATTCTAGGTGTGATCTGACTTCATTTTTCTGAGGGTCTGACTCATGGAGGCGTTGTAACTGAAATCCTTCATGGTGATTTCAGTATATGTGAACATTTGAGATTAACTGTGAATTTACGACTCTCTCGACCACAAGTAAGCTCGCCTGAAAATGAGTGTTTGGACTCGCTGGGCCTCCTTATCTCTTTATACTGATGCTTTCATGAATATTTCCCCGCCGAGACCTAGATCCATTCCACACCTGCCAAACATGAGAATGAAATCTGGGATTTGACGATGATCCCACTATGGAGCCTATTGATTAATACGAGCCAAATAAAACATACAGTCCTCCTGAAATCATCAGCATCTGTTGTCTTCTCTGGTGAGATCATTTTCTGTGGAACCTCTGGAACATTCAGAACATTCATGTCGAGATTTTTTTTCTGTTTTATTACACAGGACAGGAGTACAACTTCTTGAAGATGGAGCCCGGTGAAGTCGACTCTCTAGGGGAAGTCTATGACTTTGACAGCATCATGCACTACGCCAGAAATACATTTTCCAGGTAAGAGGCTAGATTACTTTCTAGGGATCATTGCGATTTTGGTTTTCTTCAGTTAATTAAGCTTGACCGACTGTCAAGAGCTTTAGCTAAAGTTAGCCAATCCCAGCGTTTTAGCCTGAATTTAGCCTCAGTTTATAGTCTATCTTAATTTAACAGATTGGGGCCAATCAAGGTCGATTGTTGGTGGTAGTGTACGAGGGGCACCGACTCAGATTTTCTTCCATCAGATTGAGTTTCAGGCCATTTAGAGGGGGTTTATCCAAAATGTGTATTTTGTTCTACCCAACTCTGGATGTAATCAAGTAGTGTATTCAGGTCAATGACTCAAATATGAACGGATCCTGTCAATATCCAATGAACACCGAAGGTTCGTTTAAAAATGAAGATACGAAATAAAATGGTGGAGAGGCCCACAGTGGAGCTTGTGAATGGAAGAAAACTTATGAAATGGTAGCAGGTGGAAGAAAAATGGCTTGGCTGTAATTTCTGAAGCCTTGAACCATCCAGGTACTGTATGTGAGATGTTAAATGCATATTAATAGCTGGGTAGCTAGCCTACTAATTTCTACTAAGTGCTAATTTGAATGTGTGTTTTTGTGTTATTGCTGTTTCCTAGTTATGGGAAAGCATGTAATTTTACGATGTGATTTCCATTTTGCAAAAAGTCACAAGTTAGATAGTTCTGATCACCAGTCATTGGGATTTTGTTGGAACTTTAAGTCATGTAGTGTAAGACAGGCATAACTGGCTAATATTAATATTAAATCACAATGTTTTCAATGTCTATGGACTGTATTTAGTCCAAAAGTTACTTCAGTATTCATGCAAGGAAAGTTATGCGGATTCATAATTGGGTTATGGGGCTGTTTTCTGGGCTCCCCATAAGGTTGCCAGATTTATTTTCCCTCTAATGAAATGATATGCAGATGAGAAATCAGGGAAAAACTGCGTCTTACTCCAAAATAGCGCATAAGTATGTAGTTATGTAAGCGGTATTTTGGTAATAAATACTTACTACACGTGCATTAGTCAAATCTAAATATGCCCTGTTTTTGTACTTTGCTGGCTTGCGTATTTATTTATTTATAGTCAAATTTGATTAATATTTAGTATTTAAAAGATAGCTTTACCGATTCAATTAAATCTCCTAACCTAATTTTCTGACCAAATCCAGTTCACTGTTGACATTGGAGGTTCTGATAATAGAATGGCATGGTGTCATGGAGGTTAACGTTTATACAGTGAAAATTGTGTTTTGAGACTTTTAACTTTATTACATTGCCTGGATTTGGAAGGAAGCCAACAGTACTTGGTGAATTTCCAGCTGCAGCAATGTTTCAGCTTCCCCTCGGTTGTGTGTGTGTTTAATAGGCTCGTTGACTTTCCACGTCTTCAAAACATATGTCCACGTGTGCTATTACTCAACATTTAAACTAAATAGACAACACGGCTGCATTCAACATAAATGTATACACATAGACAAGTGTACTTGCAACTAAAACCTCGTGACTGGAGACATGCATGCGATATTTATTTTATTTTGGCCTGTAATGCTCAAAAAAACTGGAAAAATTAAATGTGTTTGGTTGAGAACAGTGATTCTGTCATGTTGCACAAAAAAGATCAGTTTCAGCATCGTGTGTTTGTGTGCATGTGTGTGTGTGTGCATGGTTGCATGTGTTTGTAACTAAAGAATCAGATCACTGGAGGTCTGAATCCTCAAACATACACATGCAAAGATATCCACACATATATACGTACAATATAAATGCACAAACACACACATATACATACACATTGTATACACAACAACACATACAGGCACATGCATATAAACCTGAATACACATATACAATATGTATATGTACACACATATACCCACTTGCTTGCGTATACACACATATACATATACTTATGTGCACACGCATATGCATAAAAACATAAACACAAAAAATAAAATAATATAAATAAGCATGCACATTTTGTTCATGTTGGTGACACACACACACACACACACACACACACACACACATTGAAGCTTCAAGCAAGTTTCCACAGGGTGACCTTTATAGATGCAGTGTTAGTGATCCACAGGACTGATATTGTATCCGTGCATCTTTCTCTTCTTACATTTTCAAGCTGAGCTTCCACAATGCAGCTTTTGTCCTCCTCACGTGCCAGGCCACACTGAAGAGTAGGCTAAGCACGAGGGGTTCGGCATTTATATAAACATCTCAAAGTGAGACATAGAGAGATTCTCAGTATTTGAGAAACTTCTGCTCATAGACTTCGGTTTTGGGAACTTCTAATTGCACGCTTTTTCTCTCCGCTGCTTTCTTTTGTTTACTCTTCTGCTCCTTTTGCTTCTCCTTCTTACTTGCTGGAGCCACTGATGGCAAGTGGCCAGTAATCCCAGTTAGGTTTTAATCAACCCCAGTCGCCCTCATTGACACTCGCAGCTGCTGCCGGGGCCCTTCTGGCTTTTTAACGCTTTCTCTCTCTCGCTCTCTCTCTCTTGTATAAAACCAGGCCTAAAAGGAGCAAGTTCACAGCGTGAATAGCTTTGTCTCTGAAGGTAGCCTTTGAAGGCGACCTTTGAAGGTTAGTAGCCTCTGGGCTGTTTTATTTGGCATCTTGAATGGTGGCATGGCCACCATTCGTTTGTCTAATGACTGAGCTTTTGATTCCCTCAGCTGTGATGTTCCGGGATGACTGCTTCATAGACCCTTCTTTCTTTTGTTCTGTGGTTGGCTCGTGAGGGCTGATGATCATTTGGTGTTTTATTGGGATTCTTTTGAAATATGAAACAATCTACACACATTTTTGAGCGGTTTACAGCATTCGTTATTCCCATGTTTATAAGGATTTTGTTTATAAGGATTTTAAAGACCAGACAAAGTAAATCACGTCTGAAGAATTGTTGCTCGTTAATGTCTGCTTTGTGTTTTTTTTTTTTTTTTTTGTCTTTGCGTGAATGTTCAAAAAAAGGATTTTAGTTGGTCAGAGTTGGTTGTGTGCCGTGCGTTTTAGGTCTAGACTTTCAGTACATTTTGTGCTGATAAGAAAACAATATGGAATTGATTGCAGTGTAGACTTGTACTTTACAGAGCCGTAACAGTCCCACTATAAACAAGCAAGACATCCTTGCAAGTGACATCTTAAAGTCATTTGATATCTTACCCTGGCGCTCCTGTGAACACCTCCTCAGTGGAAAGGTGATGATGTAAATCTTTGTCAGATTCTAAAAGCAGAGAAGTGCAGTGGGATTACCATTATTGCTAATTTTAGTTTCTTTAAGCAGGAGCTCTTGTTTCCCCAGGATTCCAGTCAATCAGGGAGCCATTTGAGCATCCCCCCTCATGAAGCCACCACCACTTTTCAGACTCTGGCTCCTGCAACATCATGGAGCAGCTGAAAATACCTGGAGAAAGAGCTAACTGTCCTGTTTTGTATAAAGAGCCTCACAGATGCCCACTTTCAGTGACGTTTGCCTGAAGATGTCTGGATTTAATCTGTTGTCTAATTACTGCCTTGGTTAGAGAACTTGTGTTTGCAAACCTAGGTAATTACAGACATTCAAAGTAATACAGTTTATTATCGTGCACTGATCCTGTTGCCATGGATATGGCTCATAGTATCTGTCCTGAAAAGCATGCACACATCCTTTACCTTGGGTCAAGGCTAGCATGATCAACCACAAATACACCATGCTGTATATGCACTAGAAATTCTAAAGGCCCGAGACCCTAGATCTCAGATTCTTGCTCAGGAATATCGGAGAACAAAAATCTGATCTGTTAAAAGCTTCTCTTTCCTGAACAAAAGTTGGGGAATGAGGACGCAAACATACTGTAGATACGCTATACGGCCATCCCACCCATATGTGGTTCTTCCCCAAACTGTTGCCACAAAGTTGGAAGCACACAATTGTATAGGATGCCCCTGTTGGAGTGGGGCATCCTATACAATTCCATTAGTGCTCTGTGTCATGATCCTCCAGTTTATGAATATACTCAGTTTCAGCAGAAAGAAATCAATGATTGTGGAAAATGACATAATGTTGTGCGGGTGTGACTGTTGTTGTGACACTCTGTCAGAGAGGATGAAGTAATACCTAGTGGAACAGCCGCCAGATTTTGCTGTGACTGTACAGTGTGCGATGATGAACAGCTTTCAGAGAAGCACTCTATTACGTATAAGGCACTAGAGAATAATACTTTACATCATACACACTCGTGAAAATGTTTCTTCCTTGAAAGACTGGCACTGAGTTATCTGGCTTTGTTGTTGTCCTAGCCTAAACCTCTTCTTTTGCTTCTTTGGCTAAAGGAGTATGCTAACACGAATGGGTTTTGTCTTTATGATTCTTCAACCTCATTTCTTGTCCTTGCACACAAAGGCTGTTTTCTACTCTGTTGTTTTGCGAGGTGTCTTATTGGGTCAAGGCATGTTGTATAACACATAGCCATCATTCCTGGAGTTCTTTCATAATTGATGGCTTTCCTTCTGCAGAACCAGTGTTATGTATGCTAATACTAGCATATCAGCTAACAGCTTACTTGATCAGTTTCCCCTGGATCTGCAGTCAACTTCATGATGACACATGGATGGACAGATCAAGTTGGCCATTGGTATTTGGTCCTCTGTTTGCAAGAGTTTGGCCAGGGAAACTCTAAAAAGGCCCAAAGCAAGGAGCTTTCAGGGGATTTCTGCTATGAATGATAGGATTTTATTCCCATGCTATGCTTCTGTCCTGACTTTTCTCAAATCCTGAAAATGAAGGTGAGGGTTTGATTGGAACCAGACACACAAACAGTGCCGGGAACAGGGGGATAATGGGAAGGAGGCTTAATTTCTATGTTGCCGCTGTATGAGAACCAGATGGTTTCTCTTCTTTTGTTCTTGATTTTTAGCCCCTCATTTACTCCCCTTTCTTTATTTTCTCCCTGTGCTTGGGCAGGTGTGCAAAGAAATTGGCATCAGATAAATAAATTGGCAAGGCCATATGAAGGAGGGCGTTTGCACACATCTGTAATTAGGCCAATTGATAACATTACATGGATGATATAAAACAGAGACTGACCATCTGCTGTTGTGGAAGGTTTTTCCACTACCCAAAAACTGTTTATCCCCAAGTCTCATCCTTGCTTCAGTGGATAATCTCACCTGGATACTGTAGATTTGTACCCAAGAACTGCTGCTGTAATCATAAACACTGTCCTGTTCTCATCCCAGGACTCTTATTAACAATATTCGATGCTCCTCTGAATTCTTTCTTTTCGCCATCTCCACAAACTAGCTAGGTAGTTGCTTGAATCTGAGCGCGAGAGGTTACCATAGAAACGTAAGTGGTCTTCTGTTGATTTGTCTGACGACACGTGTGCACAGAACTGCATACATGCACTGGCCGGAACAACATGAAATATATTATTGTAACTGACTTTTCATTAACTTCGGTAGGCTGAACACCAAAAGAATTGTAATTGACTTTGCATTTGTTTTCTGCAGGAAACTGACCTCTAGTGATGTGTCTTAAGTTTTTAATGATGATATGTTGGTGAAGGGTGAAACACCTGGCGAGCCACATGATTTTTTTCAAAGAGCCACATGTGGCTAATCAGCCATAGGTTCCCGACCACTGCTGTAAATTTTTCAACAGTGCTGTTTGACTTTTCTCTTCTACACCTCTATACTGTAATGGTTTATAATCCTGCTATCTGGTGTCACAGAGGGAGTCATCCAGTGTCATCTCAAGGAGTTCTTCATTGCCAGTATTGCCTCTGGCTTGTTCGTTAAGTATCTAAACCTACATCCGGATTTCTGTAAAGCTGCTGGTTACAGATGTCTATAGTTAAAAGCCATAAATTGAATAAAGAGTTCAGGTTTGGATGGCAACGTTATACCAATAAATGGTCTGTAAATTCAGCTTCTCAAACATTTGCACGTCTACCTATTCCAAGGAAGAGCTGAGAACATTTTGCAGATGAGAATTTGAGGATGTTTAACCAAGGAATCCTTAACATACAGTACTCCAAATGTAGGTGACACTATATTAAACGAGTTTAGACAGCAGTGCTGCTGAAAATTCACTCTGGTTATCCTCAAGCTGTCTTTTGGGAGTTTGTTGGAAACTTGAGCTAAGTATAGTAATGGGCTGATGAAACGAGGAAAAAATAATCCCAGAGTCGAGCGTTTATGAAAGCCGGCCTTGTTATATATCTTTGTGCCTTATGAAGATGAAAAAACGAAACAAAAACATTGATAGATCTTCTCTTTTTTTTTTCCTTCCTTTATTTTTTCATTCTATTATGCATAAGCTCAGGATTATACAACGACAGTTTCCAAGCTCCATATTCTCACAAGGCTGACTTTGTTAGCCTTTCTCAGGTTGACGCAAGGTGTCTGATCTCTTTCCCTCTCCTCCACTTTTATTGACTCCTTCTCTTCCAGGGATGTGAACTGGTCTCCAAAATGTTTTCCCATCATACCCTTCTGTGTTTGGAGAGTACTCATACTGTAAATCTCCCTGGGAAGCTGGTTCGTGACTATATTGGGAGGTTTTCAAGGCATGTCCTTATACGTTTGCTTATACCATTCCTTTAGACATGTGGGTTAGCGCTTTCTGGGTGTTTGACTCTCGGGCATGTTTTCCAATCTCCTCGGCAGCCTCTTGCCCCCTCAGAGATACTTTTATTTCTGAGTCTGGGTACATATGGAGTGAAGCCAAAGCAAATAAAGATCTACCCGCTCAACCTTTGTACGAGCTGACACCAGTTAACATGCATTCACTTACATAGCTAGCACCAGGCTTTGAGTAATCCAGTTAATTTGGTTAGCCTGCTAGGATAGAAATCAACAAATGGTGTAGTTTCTGAAATGCTAGTCCTTTTACTGTTTGTTATCTGGTTTATATGTAATGCACATTCTAAAAAAAAAAAAGTTACTTCAGATTTGTCTCTTTTTGACAGGCTAGCTTAAACTTTTGATGTATTTTTCTCTAGCTCTAATGGTTAGCTCAGCCTGCTTGTTTGAACATGCCTGCTGTTGATAGGACGGTTCCCATGGGAACGAACAAATGAGGCAGCCTTTGCAGGCGAGGATGGAGAGCAAAGCAGGACGATAAATTGGCCGAAAGTGTCAAAGTGAGAATTAGAGGGTGAGAAAGGGGACAGTTTTTTTTTTCTTCCTTTTTTTTCTGATACAGAATCATCCTGTTGTACTGTACACATTTGTTCCCAGTGCCAGGCCTTCATGTGATTGTTCTTTTGTGGCTGTTTGTGCGCTTTTCTAGCCCTGATGTATGACTCTTATAAAAAAAAAAAATAAAAAAAAAACCAACAACATAGTTTTGGTATTAGTTAATCAGTGGGAAAACATGTGTCTGGTATCTTCAAGCCACACATCCTCGTTCTCATGATGTCATGAATGACCTTTCAGGAAGTTAGTCATAACCCTAGAGGACGAAATGGACCGTGGTACCACATGGGAAGCCGTGCCTCAAGTTCAACTGTTATGAATCCAGACGTATCTTCTGTTATACCGATCCCATAGATTTTTCGAGATTTTGTCTTTAGGTACATGTTCCTGTGATTGTTTTTAGTCGCACAGGTTATTTTGAAAGTCTGCCTTGTAGCTCTTAGCAGGGGTTAAATTGGGATTTAGCAGGTTGCGTAGTCATGCCATTCATTTCATATGTTATTATATGAAGTGGATGCATCTGTTTTTACTTAATTGTGTAGCCAGACATTTTAGAATAAGTCTTTAATATTCCATGTTTATCAGTGTTGCCTTAAAAATGATTATTTCGCGATGATACAAGATAGAGTAAAACCTTTAAACCAGCAAATTTAACATATTTATTTTGAATGAAAAGAAACCATTATAATATTACGTTATAACTATTGTTAGCACCTTAATGCTATGACATGACGTTCATACTCCCCTAGCTCAGCCTTTTCTCACTGCACTAAAGTGTAAAAGTTAAAAGGCAATGATTAACATTATATATTTAACCTAATAATAAAATATGGCATATGTACTGACGTGTAATGTCAGACGTACAATGACTAAACTAGCATCTTATTACCACTTTCGGTTGTTTCCTCTTGCTATCCAAATCTTGGTCAACTTTAATGAGAGTCTCTAATCTACACTGTTATGGAGCTAGCTAAATAACTAGCAATGTTGCAAGTGTGCCTTTAAGCAAAACATTTTCTGTCATAACTGCACAAATTGAATATCAAATAATAAAAATGTTCACACCAAATCTACAAATCTCAGCCATCCTGTAACTTTGTTGAATTAAGTAACTTTACGCTACACTGTTATCAAGCTAGCTAAATAACTACAAATATTTGCAATGTGTATATTTAGCAACAGCTTCTTGGTCAAACGGTGACTATCATAACTACACAAAAATAAAATCTGTTCATAGGAAGACTTTTTTTTTAACGCTAGCAAGCTCAATGATGATAATTTCCTCACATCCCATCAATGTAGGCTAGCTATCTAGCTAGCTACTAATGCGACAGAAGGGTTTGGAAATACTTTGGCTAATGTTAACGCAGGAAAAGAACTGTGGCAAAAATCTAGAATACTTAAAGTTTAAGGCATTGAATAATTTATGTAGCAAATTGAAATACTGCGAAACAGCAGTAAGGTTTAAAAAATAATTGACTCGAGCGATTGTGGAAATGGTGGAACAAGTGGAGTTATGGATATAAACATTTGGAATCATGGATATAATCAGTGATTTGAATGATCATAGACCAAACAAAAGGAAAAAGAGGAATCATGGATATAAGAGGAATTGTAGATATAAATATTTAGCAGCAAATTCAGTGAGTTGAATAAACATGGACCATTAGAAGGTAGTGTGTAGCTGTCTGTCTGCGATGTATTACATTGAGTATACAATATATATTTATTTCTGGTCGGCGTTGCAGTAGATCTTGGAAAAAATTGGCGTAAAAGCAGGGATGGTAAGATTTATAGATGGTACACCATTGTAGGGTTTCATGCGTGCACACCAAAGACGAGGATAACATGCAAACCTGTACGGTTTGTCCATGATGGCTGTCCATTAGCCATTTCGAAATGAGCTCCTTTTCCTTTGGACCTTGTACATAATTCCAAACTTTGCCCAGAGTAACCAACAAACATACTCTCTGTACTGCTTCCCATCCACCCCATTTATCTCACACCCTCAGTGCTGTTCAGGAACTCTTCAGCCAGTGAACCTTTCGTGGCTGTGTCTGAAGATAACAGGGCTTGGCTTCAGTCCCAGTCAGCAAAGTGTGAGCCTTCAACGAGTGAATGCACAGCCCAATGCATACATAACTACAATACGCTGCATATAGTATTAAACTGTGATTCCAAACTCTGCAGGAATCACTATTTAATTACCATCCTTATGCAAGGAGATCAATACAATATTTTCTGCTTGGATTTTGAAACAGTGTGTGCAAACAACATCTTCACTTATTCTTTTATAATTACAATTTGTTTTTGTGTCATTTAGTGAAACTGTTGGCGAAACCAGTTGTTCTTTTTATTTTTTTAATTTTTTTACCAGTATTAGAGAAAAAGCAGAACTTAGACATAGAGTGAACGTGGGAGAGAGATGGGAGGATGTAGGAGTATAACAAAGAGAGTACATCTTGTTACAGTGTAGGTGCTATATCTGTGTTTTTTTTCTGACTCACTCTTTCTCATTTTGCTGACTTTTCCATTCCTCTTTTTTTTCCTCCTTTGAATCACAGAGGGATTTTCCTGGACACCATTCTTCCACGATATGACATAAACGGCGTCCGTCCCCCCATCGGCCAGAGAACCAGGCTGAGCAAAGGAGACATTGCACAGGCACGCAAACTTTACAAGTGTCCAAGTAAGAGCACTCGTTCTGTTGTCTTGTGTTATGTTTTGTGTGCTAAATACTACAATGAATCATAGATCTCTGAATGTGTTCTAGCATGGACTTGCTGATTCGATCAAAATCTTGGGAAGTTCTTGAGTTGACTTGGCCAAAACCATACAATCACTTTCATGCTAGCTGTACACCATATGGTAAACCACCCCCAAAAAGGGGGCACTGATCTTCCCAGAAATGTTTACATACAGAACAATGCAACATGAAGAAGTTTCAGCTAAAAGGGGGGAAAAAAAAGGAATAACCCATGAAAAGGTTTCCCAGATCCAGTTCGCCTATTCTGGAAATAGTCTAGCATCTGCAGTTGATGTGGTGGGGCATCTTGTCAACGGTTGCCTTGGCTCCCGTGCTTGGGGCAAGACAAGTAAACACTGGCCAAGCACAGGGAGTTTGCCGTCCCTCGTTCTAACAGATAAAGAAGGAAATAGAGTGCAGCTGCTCTTTAGGGTAAAGAAGTGCAAAAAGGTAGAAACATTTACATCATAAGCCTTATGGAAACATACTAACGGAGTGTTCAGTGTAGCTTATAATTCAAAAAGGAGAGTCACAGGGCATCTCAGGTGATATAAAGTTAGCCTATTTTTTCATACTATGAAATGATTTATGATCAAAGACATGGATGACACAAAGCTCAACCCCCAACTGCTCAAGTCTACATTTTATGATTGTGATTTGAGTAAAAGCTTAAACATAATCATTTAGTAAATCACTGGGTAACATCACAACATAATCATTTATACTACAGCATTGTTGAATTCTTAAATCTGATTGGTCAGAAGGTGTTATTTTTCTATTACAGCAGCTCCGACAGTAGTTCCGGCTGTAAGGCAAATCACAGGTTTACATTAACGCCATGTGACGTCATCACAACGTGTATTTAGCTAAAGCCCTCGTCGATTCACGCGTGTCGAACACGAGTACAGCTTAAAGGTCTCATTTAACAACAAACATCACTGCGAAAGGCCATGCAAAACAATTTCGTGCAATTGCGATTTCGCCAATTCAAGTAGTTTTCCGCAAAATCAAGCATTTTTGGCCACAACAATTACAAAACTCTGCGAAATCCTGCATGGACTGTCTAATATGTTATTGTTTCTATAGAAACAACAAATTCAAATGGATTCGTATGATGGATGCATGAACAGATTAAAAAATGTTTATTTCTTAATAGGGAGAGTTAAACATTTACCTTAACTGTATGTTAATTAAACATTTATGGAAGGATTCTCGTGTCAGAGCTTTGGAACAGTCAGTGAGTTTGTTTTTCGCCACGGGAAAGGCTTCAGGAACACTTCAAGAGAGAGGGGGGGAAAAAAGTCTGGTGAGGGAATGTCAGTTTATAGCTGCTATAACATAAGTGATAACAGGAAGAAAAAAAGGTTTTTTTTTATGGACGCTCCACAGCATTAATGGATAAAAAGTATGTCATTCTTTGATTAATAAAAAATTTAAATTATTGGCAAAAAAGTTTGTTGTATAAGAGGAATAATGTACTTTGGGGCTCGCTGTTATTGTAAAACAGTCAGCTCTGGGGTAGCAATACTTTGCATCGAGTTCATCGCACCACCCTGTTGTGGATTATTTTCCTAGAACAGCACACCCTGGCACAATATTCAGTCATGTTAGAAAATTTTTTAAAAAACGTAAAAATTTGTGGCCGGCATGTGATCTCATACTGAAACTTACTCTGGGGGGGAAAATGACAGTACGTTACAATCTGTCGAGGCTGAATTCAGTACATATTTGTACAAAAATGTCAACAATGATGAGGAACAGTGAGGAATGATGATCCAGTAATTTAGTGGAAAACTAGGGTGCATTATTTTTTATATTTAAGATATGCATATAGTAACTGAATAAATAAACCTTGTTTAATGTTGTTAGAACCGAAACTGAAACCATTATGCCGAGTCGTTCCTATAAAATACAAACCAGTTCTTAACTACACTATTTTTCCATGATATGATGAAAAAGGGGGGGGGGGGGGAATGAATAGGCCTGCTTTTGCCTCATTTGCTGTTCCTTGTGCTATGAATGGTCACCATATTGACCATGTCACATGACTTTGTGTCTGCGGCCTCGGTGAGAGCAGATGATGTGGCGTAGCACGCGACGGGCTGACGCAGGAACTAGGGCCATGGAAAAAGGAAAAGAAAACCTCCCCTGGTAGTGTGGTGGATCTGAATTTTGCACAGCATTCCTTGCCATGGCAGTCACTCCCCTGCGGCTTGCCAGGCCGCTTGTTAATAGTTTTAAACATCGTGGGCCTCACTGATACGCCTTAGAGGCATGGGCTCCCAGCAGCTTTGCCTTAATACAACCGCAGAGCCACATTTGTAGGAAAGTAATGAGTGTAAACTGAGTAACAAGGTGTATTTATGAGCTGCCTAGTGGATTTGATGGGGGGTGGGGGAGTACGCTGGGGTATTTATAAAGCTTCAGTCATGAAATGATTCTTTTGGAATCATTTTGAAATGATTCTAATTTCAGTTGGTGCTTGTTTTTTATAATTAACGTATCCATGATGCCCTTCTGATTAAAGTATATTTTCTCATTTATTCAAAAAAAACGCCAGCACAGTATATTTTGTTTTGTACATCTGTATACATTTTTCTAATTTCACATGACCTGGAATCGCAGTGTTTCTGTGTTCTCTGGATGGCCAGCCGTGTTTTTCAATCTCTAGCACATCATGTACACTACAGTGCTTTTCCTTAGAGAGGATTTATTTATAGCTCTCTTGCTCCTATATTTAAAGAGGATGCGCCACGCTTTGAGTTCTTCTTTCATTTCTCGTTTTGGTCTTTCTCAGTCACGGTTCTGCAGGACCTCTGTCCTGCACGTTTTAGTGGTTTCTGTCCTCTAACTCAGCCAGTTCTCACTTACAGGGTAATTCAAGCTTACTTATTAGCTGATGAGTTGAAACAGATGAGTTGGGAGCAGGGAATTCTCCATTTAGGCATCAAGATAGCCTTTTTTCATCTTTTTGCATGACATCTGGCTACATCACAGTGTTTAAATACTTCAGCATGCTGTGCTCTGACCCTGTCCTCACAGATTTGCATTATAAATCACCTTTGACCCAGACTTTCTGTCTGTCTCTTTAAGGATGTGGAGACAGTCTGCAGGACAGCAGTGGGAACTTCTCCTCTCCCGGTTTCCCCAACGGCTACTCGGCCTACATGCACTGTATCTGGAGAATCTCAGTCACGCCAGGCGAAAAGGTGAAAATACCAGACAGACATATCTGCATATCTGCTTAATTAGGTGCTTGTTGTAGTGTTCACTTTCAATGAGCTACTGCTGCTGCATGTTTGCGAATAGCGATATGAGAGTTCTTGGATCATTTTCTTTTCTTATTTAACAGGATAGATAAAGCCCTCTTGTACGTAATTAGAACGTGTAGAAAATCAGTCATGCTTTCAGAAGGTTCTCAGAGGTCTTGGAGCTACTGAAGGGGTTAGTCTTTATAAACAAACAATTTGAAGTCGTCGACTACACACATTGGGCCTCATTTATCCAACTGGATATGAACAAATTTTATTTGTAAATCGTTTGCTGGAGCATTTCCACAAGAAAGGTGGCATTCATGAAAATCCGGTTAGTTGGAGGGAAAAAAAAAAAAAAAACGTTCCTACAAGAGCTCCTGAGTTTGTGTAAATTTATATGTACGGAGATGCACTACTGTGAACCTTGATTGATCTGCTTCAAATTATATAATTGGTGATGAGTTACTGCGATTTTATATACTAATTATGCTGTCAAGTTTAAATCGCTTGTTTATTTTAATGCCATACACAAATTTTATGAAAATTTTGTACAACTCTTACATTTCATAATTTCATAGTAATGACTTGAAAGAAATCAATCCAAGACAAATGCACAAACTGACACAAATAAGACTAGATATTCAAGTTGGACAAAAGAGGTGGTACCCTTTAAAGGACAGAAGAGTTAGTGTTTGTCTGATCTTTCACCGTTTAGTCGTCATTTGGTTTTTTTGTTTTTTAAACACTGTGAGCCTTGCCTTTTATGGAGTATTGTAATTTACAAGTGATTTGCATTTATCAGCATATTCACATGAGTACAAAGAAAATCTGCGTTACTGAAACTACAGGAATTTTTAGTTGGCATACGAAAACATTTACACAACTTTACTAAAAGGTCGATAAATGAGACCAGTTATTGCTAGATTTCTTCCATTACAACTAATAAGTGCCTTTTACAGAATATACACCCTGCTATTCAGACAATTCGATTTCAATAATAGTATCTAAAACTGTATTTAAAAAAAAAAAAAAAAAAATATATATATATATATATATATATATATATATATATATATATATATATATATATATATATATATATATATATATATATATATATATTATTAAAGGGAAAAATTGTAATGCCTTTGAAAACCCAACTGCACCCACCTTTCCAAATACCACGAAACAACAAATTAATAATAAGACAAATAATAATAATAATAATAATAATAATAACAACAGCTTGCCTCTTTTCACACCTAGTAACCTCTTGAATATAGGTTTTTTTCTTAATGAATGACCAATTTTCCCCCCAAATTTTTCAACCATTTATGCTGTCATTTATCATGATGAAATTTCACAATACCAACACAAAACATAAACATTATGATTTCAGTGTTGCTATAGGCCGCATATACGTGTGATGTGCAATTTGGGGAAGCCCATTGGATGTTGCTGTGGCTGAATTCTGGAAAAACAGCTGAAAATGACAAAAAAATTGGGATTCAACCAAAATTAAATTTTTCAATAATATGATTTCACATCTCTATTGTAAGAAAACATAAACATATATATTACCTAAACAATGTAGAAAGTTTTTTTTTTTTCCTTTTAAGATTTTACTATTTAACCTTACCTTGGTGTCTGTCTTCAACGATTCCAGTTTATTTAACTTAACAAATGCAGCTAGAAAAAAGCAAGTTTGCCTAAAGATGTCTAAAACCTCACTCGGTTTAATGCTGATATCCCGCAATATTCACAGTGCACTTTGCAGTATTCCAGTTAATATTACTGTCTATTGTCTTTTTTTTTTCCCCCTGGCGCAGCTCAGGAAGAGGAAATCGGTATTAAAAAATAATGAACTGTTATGCAGGAAATCCGAATATCAGGCTGTGTGTGTAATTTATAGTGAATGTATAGTGACATCTCCTCCCCCCCCGCCTTCAGATCATTCTCAATTTCACTTCCATGGATCTATATCGGAGTCATCTATGCTGGTATGATCACGTGGAGATCAGAGATGGATACTGGAGGAAAGCCCCACTCAAAGGTCCATATTTTGTAACATAAACACTTAAACTATTTTATATGATTTCAAATTGGTTCATTCGGTGTAATAAATTTGTCTGCATGTTCAGGTCGATTCTGTGGAGACAAGCTTCCTGAGCCGATCATTTCGACCGACAGTCGTTTGTGGATCGAGTTTAGGAGCAGCAGCAACTGGGTGGGCAAAGGCTTCTCAGCTGTGTATGAAGGTAAACTTACATCTACGCAGCACCTAAACTACTCCAGCACAGTCGTCGCCATTTTACCTCTGTTGAATCTGAATAAAATACATTCCTACACTATAGATAGATTCGTTTGCAATTTAAATAGAAAATTAACCCAGTAATACAAGATGGACTCCAACTGTTGCCTTCATATCCTTCATCTGTATGTAATATGGATAATATCTTAACACTCTTTCCTTTTTCCATGACTTAACACCAAAAATGTAGATCTTTTTTTCCCCTCCAGTACAAACACAGATATACAAATCTTTTTTGTCGTTTGAGTAAACGGTGTATCTGTTAGCAGCCAAAAATGAAACGGAAAAACTAAAAGGAAGTTTAAATTATATGTAATACTTCATTTGTTACAGCAGTTTTTTAAAAAGTTCAACTTTGCAGAAAATGCACAGAATGACGTCAAATTAAAAAAAAAAAAACATCCTGACCTATCAGGTCGCAAGTTGGGGGTCGTCGAGCGAGTAAAACAAACATGGTGAAAAATGAGTCTTGTTAATGTGTGACTATGAGAAGAGTTGTGATGTGTTGAATAGAAAATATTTCACTGCCAACATTCCAAGATTTCAATGTAACTTAAAAAAAAATAGCACCATGTATATTTGAGACATATATATTGTGTATGATATGTACAGGTGCATCTCAATAAATTAGAATGTCGTGGAAAAGTTCATTTATTTCAGTAATTCAACTCAAATTGTGAAACTCGTGTATTAAATAAATTCAATGCACACAGACTGAAGTAGTTTAAGTCTTTGGTTCTTTTAATTGTGATGATTTTGGCTCACATTTAACAAAAACCCACCAATTCACTATCTCAACAAATTAGAATATGGTGACATGCCAATCAGCTAATCAACTCAAAACACCTGCAAAGGTTTCCTGAGCCTTCAAAATGGTCTCTCAGTTTGGTTCACTAGGTAAGCCACAAACATTCATTGCCAAAGAAGCTGGCTGTTCACAGAGTGCTGTATCCAAGCATGTTAACAGAAAGTTGAGTGGAAGGAAAAAGTGTGGAAGAAAAAGATGCACAACCAACCGAGAGAAATTAGAATCCTTATGAGGATTGTCAAGCAAAATCGATTCAAGAATTTGAGTGAACTTCACAAGGAATGGACTGAGGCTGGGGTCAAGGCATCAAGAGCCACCACACACAGACGTGTCAAGGAATTTGGCTACAGTTGTCGTATTCCTCTTGTTAAGCCACTCCTGAACCACAGACAACGTCAGAAGCGTCTTACCTGGGCTAAGAAGAAGAAGAACTGGACTGCTGCCCAGTGGTCCAAAGTCCTCTTTTCAGATGAGAGCAAGTTTTGTATTTCATTTGGAAACCAAGGTCCTAGAGTCTGGAGGAAGGGTGGAGAAGCTCATAGCCCAAGTTGCTTGAAGTCCAGTGTTAAGTTTCCACAGTCTGTGATGATTTGTGGTGCAATGTCATCTGCTGGTGTTGGTCCATTGTGTTTTTTGAAAACCAAAGTCACTGCACCCGTTTACCAAGAAATTTTGGAGCACTTCATGCTTCCTTCTGCTAACCAGCTTTTTGAAGATACTGATTTCATTTTCCAGCAGGATTTGGCACCTGCCCACACTGCCAAAAGCACCAAAAGTTGGTTAAATGACCATGGTGTTGGTGTGCTTGACTGGCCAGCAAACTCACCACACCTGAACCCCATAGAGAATCTATGGGGTATTGTCAAAAGGAAAATGAGAAACAAGAGACCAAAAAATGCAGATGAGCTGAAGGCCACTGTCAAAGAAACCTGGGCTTCCATACCACCACAGCAGTGCCACAAACTGATCACCTCCATGCCACGCCGAATTGAGGCAGTAATTAAAGCGAAAGAAGCCCTTACCAAGTATTGAGTACATGTACAGTAAATGAACATACTTTCCAGAAGGCCAACAATTCACTAAAAATGTTTTTTTATTGGTCTTATGAAGTATTCTAATTTGTTGA
The DNA here is from genome assembly GCA_023630585.1 of Cranoglanis bouderius. NCBI lineage: Eukaryota > Metazoa > Chordata > Actinopteri > Siluriformes > Cranoglanididae > Cranoglanis > Cranoglanis bouderius. Next base: position 4,305,870 of record CM042549.1, read on the forward strand.
GATAATGAATTGGTGGGTTTTTGTTAAATGTGAGCCAAAATTATCACAATTAAAAGAACCAAAGACTTAAACTACTTCAGTCTGTGTGCATTGAATTTATTTAATACACGAGTTTCACAATTTGAGTTGAATTACTGAAATAAATGAACTTTTCCACGACATTCTAATTTATTGAGATGCACCTGTATATACAGTATATGGATGTGTATATTTGGTGGTCGAGACGCACAAGCAGCTCTTCTTTTCTTGATTTGCTGCCTCCAAAGCTATAGCGAAGACAAACAACTTCCTCATCGCCAGACTCAAATCATTTGATCTATATTACAGATAATATTAAATCTGATCTACATTTAAGCTAGGCAAGGACCTGTAAGAGTGTTGTTCTTGTTTGTACACTCTTGTTGTCTTGTGAGAGCCTCCTTTTATTCATATCAGGACAAAAGGTCCTCCGACCAGAGCGTTTTGTGAGGGGAAACAATCCTAGTGTGAAAGCACCCTTAGCCTTCTTCAGTGTTCATACAGAAATTATAATTAAAATGGGAGCCGGGCTTTAGAGCACATATTTAGATTCTGTTCTAGTGACCAGAAGTTTGTGAATTCATTTCCCTGCACTACCAAAGAACCAGTGTTGTGCCCTTGAGCAAAGCCCTCAAACCCTTTACTGCTTCTCTCTTTGGCTGGATCGGATTCTGTAAGTCGCCAGCAAGTCGGTTCGGATAAAAGCGTCTGCTAAGAGAGTAAATGTACCTGAAAGAATAAATGCATTACCTTTCAGCTATCTGTGGTGGTGAAGTGAAGAAGGATAATGGGCAGATCCAGTCTCCTAACTACCCAGATGACTACAGACCCAATAAAGTCTGTGTGTGGAAGATCACTGTTGCTCAGGGCTACCATGTAGGCCTCACCTTCCAGTCCTTTGAAGTAAGTAATGCAGTTATAAATACTTAATGCTTAATACATGCCATTATTGCTTTCTAACATCATTTTGGAATTACACTTCTATTTCAAACTTTTTTATATTTCATTTCTCCAGCGATCAGCAACTATTTTGAACTATTTGGTGGCTTTCTTGAGACCGATAGGTCAGATGGTAACATGTAATTCAAATCAGTTTTATATGAACACGCTTGTTCTAATATGTTATTGTTTCTATAGCAATTACAACTCATTCACAGGGACTTGTTTGGTAGATGAACTACGTAATCCCAGCCTAAAGAAAAATGTCTAATCATTTCTGTAAGGAAACTTATTTAACATTTATTTAAGGAGTTTCCAATTTTTTTTTGTCTTACTGACTTCAAGAGAGGGAAAAAAAAGAGAAGCTGGTGCGGGAATGACTGTTTAGAGCTGCTATAACTTAAGTGACAACAGACAACATTCTACAGTGTGCAATGTCCTATAGCATTTACTGTAACTGTAAATGGATCAAATGTGTGCCTTAATAAATGAAAAATGTTAATAGCTGTCAAATTGCTGTGGTATAAGAGGCTTACTTAACATTTAAGCATAGCTTTCCATTTGCTTTCTTCTCATCTTCATGCCTCGTCCCACTTCATTCCACTCCTCCATTCCAGCAGACTGTCTTGGGGTTTGCTTTAGGTTCGGTCCTGCTTCCAACCAGCTGGTGCAAATAAAGACAAAGCTCCACGTGATCCACGGTTTACGAGCTCAGGCTGTTCATATTCTGTGGCTTTGACTAGAGTCAAACAAAAACATTATATAAATGTTGCATTATATGACGCATAAAGAAAATCATTTTGATTATAATCATCATCATCATTTGCTGTATTACATATTTAACTTTTATAACAGTTTAATTTTCTTTTTTTAATCCCCCCTCCCTTTTCTTCAGATTGAGAGGCACGACAGTTGTGCTTATGACTATCTAGAGGTTCGTGATGGGAGCTCGGAAAACAGCCCGCTGCTGGGCCGCTTCTGCGGCTACGACAAGCCAGATGACATCAAGAGCAGCTCGAACCAGCTGTGGATGAAGTTTGTGTCCGATGGCTCAGTCAACAAAGCCGGGTTCGCTGCCAACTTCTTCAAAGGTTTGAAAATGCATCCTAATGCCAGACACAACATACGTTCACATATATTCTCTTACTTACTCTTAGTTTCAGTGGAGTGCATTAAATAAATAAAATAAAGCACATTTACTGTGAAACTAATGTTTTTTTGTTTGTTTTTTTTATTCAGCATGGTTCTGCAGATTGGCTCCTTTTTGTTGTTCTTTATTTTTTTCTTAAAGGATACATTAAAAATGACCAATGATATCACTTAATACAATAATGCTGATTTATACCACAATGCTGTTAAATAGTCAATTCTGATTGGTCAGATTTTGTGTTATTAACTCAAGAAAGAGGAAACTTCTGTTTTCTAGCTCTTATAATGGATGTGATCACATGAACTAACTCATTTATTGGATGTTCCACAACATTAACTGTAACTATAAATGGATAAAAAAAAAAAAAGTATGATGTGTTCTTTAAGTGATAAATAATGTAATCATTGATAAATTGCTGGGATATAAGAGGAATCAAACACTTCAGGACATACTGTTACTAGAAAAATATAAGCACACCTCATTGAGGTTTTTTTTTTTTTTTTTTTTGTACAGAGATGTTATTTTTTTTTATCTTTCGCATTGCTTTGCAGTTTGATAACTTTATGTTCATCTTGATGTGTGGCTTTTATTGCAGAGATGGACGAGTGTTCAAGGCCAGACAACGGTCGCTGTGAGCAGCGCTGTGTAAACACACTTGGCAGTTATAAGTGTGCGTGTGATCCAGGCTTTGAGCTGGCCGCAGACAAGCGAAGTTGCGAGGGTGAGTGCACCATGGCTACTAGCTTCAACATGGCTGACTAGTACCATATGTCCACAGTCAAACTATAAACGGCAAAGAAAAAGCCTCTGTTCTTCAAATGAACCTTTTTGTGTTTTGCATACTCCTAGAATAACCAAGTTGTAAACGGGCGTTTTGATATTTTGCTTATTCCTAATGAAAACGCAAAGAAATCATTCTCCTAAATAACAGTTTGAAGTAGTTTACACAATACAATAATGCTGATTTAAAGCACAGCGCTGTTGAATTCTCAAATCTGATTGGTCAGAAGGTGATGATTCATTTTCTATCATAGCAGCTCTGACCATAGTTCAATTAGTATGTTATTAGTATATACAATTGAGGTCATAAGTTTACGTACGCCTTGCAGAATCTGCAAAATGTTAATAATTACATTAATTTTTTTAAAATTGCATTTTATTTATTATTTAGTTCTCCCCTGAATAAACTATTTCACATAACAGATGTTTACATATAGTCCACAAGACAAAATAATGACTGAATTTACACAAATGAACCTTTTTTAATACTGTGTGTCGTTACCTGGATGATCACCGACTGTTTTTATGTTTTGTGATAGTTGTTCATGGGTCCCTTGTTTGTCCTGAGCAGTTAAACTGCCCACTGTTCTTCAGAAAAATCCTCCAGGTCCTGCACATTATTTACTTTTCCAGCATCTTCTGCATATTTGACTCCTTTCCATCAGTGGCTATGTGATGTTGAGATGATGCTCAAGAAGGCAACACGATACATTAAGATCCAGGGGGATGCAAACTTTTGAACAGAATGATCGGTGTAAATTGTTATTATTTTGCTTAAAGTATTTTATTTTTTTTCAGTTAGTACTGCCCTTCAGAAGCTACATAAGATATTTACATGTTTCCCAGAAGACAAAATAATAACAATTTACACCGATCATCCTGTTCAAAAGCGTATAGTATAAACCTCAACTGTAGAATATACTTGCTTGTTCTAATACTTCTAAAGTAACAACGTACGCAGGGACTCGTATGCTGGATGCGCCACATAATAGAAGACTAATAATAAACAGCTAAATCAAATACGGTGAAGTTTGCAGTGAGGAGATGTTTATTTAACATTCATGGAAGGGAGTCTCCAGTGTCAGGGCTTTTGTAACAGTCAGTAAGTTTTCCACCATGGGAAAGTCTTCAGGACAAAGGAGTTTGTACCTTCTGGCTTTTCAGGAAAATGACAAGCTGCATTTTTGTCATATTGGCTTAAAGACAGAGAAAAGAGAGGCTGGTGAGGGAACGACTGTTTAGAGCTGCTATAATGCAAGTGATTACATAAACAAACTTGTTTCACAGACATTTTACAACATTGAATGCAAGTATAAGCAGAAAAAAAGTATGACATGTTCATTAATGCATTAAACCTGCAATTTTTGGCAAACTGCTGCGGTATAAGAAGAATGAAACACTTTAGGATGTGCTGTTATACAAAAATACCTCCGCTTGATGTCATGCCTTTCACCTTTTTATACTAGAGGTTAAATCTACAGGCCTTTGTTGATGTTACTGAGCTTATTCCGCAAAAAGAAGACAGATTGCAGGCTTGGTGACAAAACCAAGTCCGGAGGAAGGTGTGTGTTTATATGAGCAGGAATCCACTGCTGTAATGGAGGGTTATAATATTGCGCTTAAGTGCTTAAAACACCTATTGAACTAGTAATTTTATTTTTAAATCTAATGTAATGGCAGTAATCAAGCAGCCTTAATAGTTCTTTCTGTAACTCAATATTTTTTTTCTCTATCTGCCCAGTAAGTAAGAAGGTTTGAACATGACTGTATTGAAGTAACTAATGAAATAACTACCTAATAGATCTTAATTTTTAAAAAATAACAATTTCAATTTGTTCTTAAAAATGCACCAAGTTCTCTGTTTCCACTCTCTACTCTCGAAACGTGACCACACACTGCCCCTAGTGGCCAGAACGTCTTTACTGCACATCTGTCCTTTCAGTAGGAATGGGAGTGTTTTAGCTAGTTTGTCATCTCTTGAGGATCTCAGTTACTGTGATACAAGTTCCTTAGTTAATTTCTAAGTCATTTTAATTGGTATTACAAAACCCATCTCATCTTAAACCTTTCTACATATTATTTCTAGCCAAACTATAAAGGTGAACGATGTGTTTATATTGGGTCAGGGATTTATTGGATGGGGTTTTGTGTATTGTTCAAATACAGGCACTGTAGAACAAAAAATACACCTAAAAAAAAGGGTTCAGTCTTGAATCTTTAGGCTAAAGTGTTTAAAAGATAAAGTCAATCCAGATCTGTTTTTATTATTTGTAATGGTTTTATTTTGCTGTCCTCCTCGATCGAATGTCACCGCGGACTATTTAGCAGCACCTTGGTGCAGAATCAGCCTTCTATCACTTCATAGATGAAGCATAATCACTTTAGCAGATTCGCTGTAAGACAGAAGGAAGCTGTCAGGTCAGTCTGAAGCTAAATGTAGATGTGGTTAACCCCCCCCGAGGCATACGCCGTCTGATGGCATCTCTGAGTGGCATGGTGGTAACCATGGAAACGCCTCTCATCCCCATTCTGTGCGTGGTCCGTGATGGACGTCCGGGGTTTTACCTACTGATTAATTTGGAGCAGACGGCAAATTAACACCTTTTCCCCCTGTGTTCAGTACAAGATGCCTGAAGGAGGATTGCTTTATATCTTTTTGATTAACCGAATTGCTTAATTATTTTAGTTGAAAAGCAGTGCTTTATATATATATATATATATATATATATATATATATATATATATATATATATAAGCACTTATTTATATATAATAGCTTTAATATCGAGCAGTTTTCTTTGCCTTTGTTTCGTCTTGGCTTGTGTTTTCCATTGCCACCTCTGAGGACAGTTTCTACTCGAGCACTTGCCATGTTTCGCACACATTCTGTGCTGCAGCAATTTCTCATTATTGCAAGCTGTACTGTTATAAAATCTCATTTTTTTTCTCCCCTTCTCAAGGTTTTTATCTTTCGTTGTTCCACAGCGCTGTTGAATTCTCAGTTCTGACTGGTCGGTTGATTAGATGTTGATTCGTTTTCTCTAACAGCAGCTCTCACAGTAGTACCAGCTGTAATTCAAATCACAGGTTTATATCAATGGTCTCGTTCTAATATGTTTACACAGGGACTTGTCTGGCAGACATAAAAATGTATTATTGTTAATATGTTGCAGTTTTCTGTAAGGAGACATTTATTTAACATTTATTTATATTAAGTCTTTGAGTCTCCAGTGTTTGTGCTTTGTCACGGCAAGTTGCCCCCCCCAAGTCTTCAGGACAGAGAACTTTGCGTTTCCAGTTGCGTTTGTTTTGGTTTTATTGAACTCACTTAAAAAGAGGGGGGAAAAGAGAGGTTTGTGAAGGAACAGCAGCTAAATTGTCTCACGGACCTTCCACATCATGAAATGGAACTATGAACAGTTAACAGTAAATGAAAACTTGTAATCATTAGCAAATTGCTCTGGTATGAAAGGAATAAAACTTTTCAGCACACACTCTTATTGGAAAATAATCAACTTTAGGGGGGTAATGGTAATTCTGCCCTTCCTATAACCGCAAAGCCGGTCATGTTTTGTTCCTGTGTTGTGTTTTGTCACCTAATGTGTTTTTACTGATTCAGATCTACAGACATCTGTTTTCCATTTTTTCTTTTTTCCTGGTGTGTATGCTGGCAAGATAATGAAGCGTCTGAGTGTGTTTGCAGTGGACGTGTCAAGTGTTGACACATTATCTTTCTCTGTTTGTGCCTCTAGCTGCATGCGGCGGCTTCATCACCAAGCTGAACGGCTCCATCACGAGTCCCGGCTGGCCGCGCGAGTACCCGCCAAACAAGAACTGCGTCTGGCAGTTGGTGGCGCCCACGCAGTACCGCATCACGCTGCTCTTCGATGTCTTCGAGACCGAGGGCAACGATGTGAGTACTAGGTTTTTGCCTCGCCATGGGGTGGGCTTGTCTGCTTCATTTCCGTCGGAGTCGGTGGTCTGGGCACTTAGTCTCAAGGGCAGGTTCACCGAGTGTTCGAAAATGGATCCGTGGGAGAATTCAGTGGAGCTTGGGGGCAAAATGAGACATGGAGGAAGCGATGTGAACAGAATTCTGATGATTAAGATAATGAGAATGCATGAGGAATGAAGGAATGGCTTAAAAATGTCAAGGGTAAAGTCAGAGAACAGCTCATATTGACGGGAAATTGACAAGATTACTGTTAATTTACCTTTTTTAAAATGATCATTTGTATCCACCTCATCTGGTAGCATATGGAAGTTCATGACTAAATCTGCTACACTCTAACAGTAAAAGTTAAAGGGATGAGAGGGATGGATAGCAATGCAACATCATCAACTTCAACATCCCTATCAACACGTTCTTCACCTCACACAGTCACAACTACTGTATAGATGTGATAGCTAGAGATTAGCATGGACAGAACTTGACTATTCCTTTAAGGCAGTGGTCACCAACCGTCTTCCTTGAGATCTACCTTCCTGCAGGTTTCATCTAACAAAAATCTAGATGAAACCAAAATCTAACACACCTGTTTCATTTGATCAAGAACTTCTTAAGGCAATGATTAGATGGTCAGATGGGCACGATTATGGTTGGAGCTAAAGTCTTCAGGAAGGTCGATCTCCAGGAACAGGGTCGGTGACCAATGCCTTAAGGAAATAGCTGGACAGCTATGCTTCATCCTCACACACGACACGCCCCACGTGTAAGAGTGCAAATTCAGTTTGAGATATCTCCTACATTTTAAATAACACATTATCTGACCCTTTCTGTCGTCACCCTTGCGTAGGTGTGCAAGTACGACTTCGTAGAGGTCAGAAGTGGACTTTCCGCGGACTCCAGGCTACACGGGAAGTTCTGCGGCGCCGAGAAGCCGGAGACCATCACGTCTCAGTACAACAACATGCGCATCGAGTTCAAATCGGACAACACCGTCTCCAAGAAGGGCTTCAAGGCCCAGTTCTTCTCAGGTACTCCGGTTTATTTGCAAGAAAGGATTGACGCATTTTTTTTCTTTTGCTTTTGCAGTGGTGTTTGATGTGCAAAAAAATTTTGCGAGTGTGTGTGATTACTGAGACTCTGGTCTGTCTCTTCACAGATAAGGACGAGTGCTCGAAGGAGAACGGTGGCTGCCAGCACGAGTGTGTGAACACCTTCGGTAGCTACAGCTGCCAGTGCAGGAGTGGCTTTGTCCTGCACGAAAATAAACACGACTGCAAAGAAGGTGAGAACACATCAATACTAATTGTATATAGTATAGTATATGGTATAGTACTGAATCCTTAAACATTACATGTGGATTAGGGTTGGGCAAAAAAAAAAATAGATCAATAAAAAATCTAGCCACCAGGTAAGTGGAAGCTCAAAGGAAGTGTGCGGCCTATTCTCATGTTTGACGGCCTGGACACCTAAGTGACTAGGCTAAAAAGTGCTAGCTAACATAGTGTAACAACGTATCATGAGCTAGTTGGAGAAATTAATGCATATACGATTGTGTAGCACATCACATTTGTGACCTAGAGACCTAAAAAAAAAGTCAATAAGTCGTTGCCCAACAATTTTGGCTATTAGACGTGCTGTTCTGTCCTTGCATCACAAATAAAAGAGATTTAGATCTAGCTAAAGTCAATAAGTCGCCTTCTAAAACGTGGCTATTAAATGTAGTGTCCGCACCTAAAAGATAGTCGAGTCCGGCTAGCGTTTTTATTTTCTCTGGAAATGCTTAACCATGAGAAAGATATGATAGTTTTAACAGTATATGACGTTAAACTACTTTGTTGAGCACCTATACCCGCATATTCGTGATTCGGAAAAAATCGTCTCTCACCTGTTCACGCTGATTAACCCGCCTACTAAAAATCGTCCTCAGCAGCAGCAGATGGTGGGATTCGAAATTAGTTGTATGCACTATATCGACACACTTGAAGCAAACTGTTTTTAAACATAACTACACACCAAATGAAAACATCTGTCTTACGAAAGTCAGATTATTGTAAGTCGATTATTGAACCTATTTGGCAATCAGGCAGCTATGAATAAAAAAACTATTAACGTACGCCTGAGCTACTAAATGACTCTTTATCTGCTGAAGACTAGGCTGGTGATTAAACCGTTTAATTCCCCCCCCCCCCCCCCCCCCCTCAACATTTCACTTCGTGCTTTGAGAAATTGCTTCACTTTTGTATCCTCAGTGCAGCCTCAGATAAAACTGTAGAAGATATCAGAGAGCTGAAGAACCTTCACTGCACTCTAGAAAGCTAAGAGCAAGTGTGCTCAGGGTTATTTAAAACCCTCCCCATCGATTTCAGCTTGCTGACACTAAATGCCAGGAGGATATTTATAGAGGATCCTTCCCTATTGTGGAGAGACAGAAGAGGAAGACAGAGAGAGCGAGGAGTAGAGAATGGGAGGGTAGACAGATGGTTGGCTCAGGCTGCCAAGAACAACACTGGTTTTCAGAGATGCGGAGGGAACAAAAGAGAAAAAAAAAGAAATAAACAGAGCGAAGGGCCTGGTTGTTGGATGCTTTGTTGACTTTGCTGGTTGTGTGTGTGTGTGTGTGTGTGTGTGTGTGTGTGTGTGTGTGCGCTGCAGCCGGCTGTGATCACACGGTGAACAGTGTGAGTGGAACCATCACCAGTCCCAACTGGCCTGATAAATACCCCAGTAAGAAAGCGTGCACATGGGCTCTCTCCACCACACCGGGACATCGCATCAAAATCGTATGAAAATGTTTCATTTCTCTGTAGTAACACAAAGATGATTTTTGAACAGGGCTTTTTATACTCTTTGAAGTTTCCCTACACCCACTGCAATGTTACAGCAATGCCATATGACCACAGTTGACCACTGGTGTCACGATTTACAAATACTACTATGCGGTTTGGTGCACAGCCTTGAATCGTCTCCGAATGTGTACTGACTTGGCGCTTTTAGCTGTGAGATTAATCTGCGCAGCGTTATGAAATCATACAAGTAGCTTGCAGTAGCGTTTTTCTACCAGAGAGGGTAGACACTAGCTAAACTGGTGTAAGGTTTTATTAAAGCTAGCTGGGCAGGTTTGGCAGTTAGTTAGTCAGTGTAGGTTAAACTATCGTGGTATCTTCTCGGTCAGCAATGATGCTTACGTTTATTTTGATCAGTGAATCACAAACTTGATTGTATGACATAACCAAAATAGTTTAGCTAACATTTGCTAGCTAAGCTAGTTAGTCCATACAGGATTTTGCAGATTTTTTTTTTGTTATTGTTGCAGCCACAAATGCTTGACTTAGCTGCGGCTTTTTTTCAAAATTTATTGAGGTTTTTTTTTTCTTTTTTTTTTTTTCTTCCCGAAAACTACTCGAATTGGTGAAATTGCTTGAATTTTGCTTGAATTCCTGCAATTGCACAACATTTTTTTCCACTGTCTTTCGCAGCGATGTTCGTTGGTAAATGAGACCTTTTAGCTGGACTCATGTTCAACACGCCTGAATTGAAGAGGGCTTTGGCTGAATGCACGTTGTGATGACTTCACAAGATGCATCTTGGCACAATCTGCTGAAAGTCTGCAGAAATTTTGAAAAATTTCAAGCTCCTTCAAATCTTGTGGATTTTGCGTATATAAGTAAAGTAAATAAGCCATCATTGTTAACTGAGAGATGCCTAGAACTTGGCAAACTTATAATTTCTTTACCTTTGATGAGCTTAACTGTATCCTAAATGAAGAAGTCAGCACTGCTTATTTTGTTCAAAATCTTTACATCTTCAGGCTCAACAGGGTCACAATGCTCTAGTATTCAGTGGAACATGATTATGCTCTGCCATTAAATGACGTATAAACAATAAACTGTGTGCAGGCTTTCAATGAAATCGACATGGAGCCTCATTTAGAGTGTGCGTACGATCACATTGAGATCTACGATGGGCGGGACGGGAAGGCACCCAGCCTTGGGCGCTACTGTGGCTCCAAGAAACCTCCTCCAGTCACATCGACTGGGAACAAGATGTTCATTCGCTTCTTCTCTGACAACTCTGTGCAGAAGAAAGGATTTGAGGCCTCGCATACTGCAGGTGTGCAGAGTGCTATTCACAGCCACCACTTAGAAATGAACCACCAGTTCTGTTAGAAAGGAATCACATTAAGGTGCAAATTAGGGTGTTTGGGGAATCAGGTTTTTTTCCCGGCCATTTGAGTTGACATTAATTATAAGTGTAATTGAAGTCTAGGAAGCGAAAACGTCCTTAATTGCAATTTTGCTTGAAGGTTTCTCACAGCTTTTATTAAGTGTAACGAAGCGAATGAAGTTTGTATAAAGGCTCCATTGATACAATTTTTAGCTTTTGACACTTTGTTCGTTTAACCCATTTGAACCAGAATTCTCCATTTTTGATTGGTCAGAAGGTAGACGTCTTCTGGCAGACCTGAGCAATCTGGACAAAATGTCATGTGATTATGTGGCTGTATATTGTGATTGAAATATGCTTTACAGCACACTAAAACCCATTCGTGAACCCTTGATGTCAGGGAGATATCCGTAACACAAAGGCGATATTCTGATAACCTATTGATAACCAATGTTTTTAAAGCTCCAGTGTTTAACTGTTCATTTTGTCTCCAGAGTGCGGAGGTCAGTTGAAAGCCGAGGTGAAAACCAAAGACCTCTACTCACACGCCCAGTTTGGGGACAACAACTACCCCGGTGCGTCGGACTGCCAGTGGGTGATCTCGGCTGAGAAGGGCTACGGTGTTGAGCTCATCTTCCAGACGTTTGAGATTGAAGAGGAAGCCGACTGCGGCTACGACTACATGGAGCTGTTCGACGGAGCCGACACCAAGGCCCCGAGGCTCGGCCGCTACTGCGGATCTGGGGTAAGCACTCAAACACTCTCCTTTATCAGCACAGCCTATAAATTCATATCACCTTAGCAATTATAACAAAGCAGTGGACTTTGAAAAGCATCATAGACGTTAATTATTTCGCCCCCATGTTTCCTGCATTTCCCACAATGCAGGTTTAGTTCCTAATCAGCCTGCTGATTGGACAGTTGAGAAATCAATCAAGAGACTGATTGTCCAATCAATCAGACTGATTAGGAACTACTAGCCAATCCATAACTAAGGAAGTGGGAATAATCATAGAGCAAGAAGGTGGAATTAGTTTGAATACAAGTGGGGAAAGAATAATGCAGTAGCAAAAGTGCTTGCTACTCCTCTTCTCAGAGTTCACGTCAGTGGTCCACGTTTAAGGTGTAAAGCGCCACCTAGTGTACAGATGTCCCCAAATGACAACTGTGCATTAAATAAACCAGTCAGTGAGATAAAATGCATCTTAAAAAAAAAAGAATAACACCTTGCTAGTTCATATGGAATAATGTATACAAAATTACAGATCGCTTCGATTTAAAGGAAGTTTATAAAACCTGCAAAGTTTTCTCTCAAAATCACCATTTCTGCATACACTGTGCTTGAAATTTGAGCCAAACAGTTACTTCATTGATGTGTATTATTGCACACCAAACATTACTTTATAAGTTAACAAAGGAAGCACGGCAGTACACGACCCACAAGCACTACTCGAGATGGTCCTATTCCGATGGATTTATTGTGTATTGCCCTTCAGCCCTTAGAGCTGAATAACGAACAGCAGGACTTTCCACTTCCTTTCTCCGAAGCTGTGAGGTAGAGCTAATAAGCCTTAAGGTGGCACTATGCCAAGTTTACAGCAGCAAGAGAGAAGGAGAAATGAGAGTCTGAACTCAGTAGGTCACCCAGCAGCTTGATATCATTTATCTGGGCTTAATAATAAGGACTGCTTGTCCGGCTGATGGCTGAATTTGCTCGATAGGGGCTGTCAGAGGCTGAAGGGTGACGGCAGTTTGTGCTGCACTCTGAGGCCTGGAGCCATTAGAAAAATATGCTTCTTATCTAAAGAGTCGTTTGGCTAATGAGGTGTAGAAAGGTGTGGTAGGAAGAGCACCGATTCATTAGATACATATTAAGCAATCACAATTCTCCCTGCTACTATGTGTTTAGTGTTAATATAATAAATATAAATGATGTTTGATCTCAGTAAGCATTTCAGCCGAAAGAATACTAGTATATTGCTATACTGTTAAAAAATATTTGAAACAGTTATACTGTAAATGTTATTCTACATCATCATCGATCAGAGGTGTGAACTCGAGTCAGACTTTTTAAATAAAGTAAAAAGTTATTAACAATAAAAAGAGTACTGTTAATGAACTTTTGAATTCTCGATTTTGACTGGTCAGTAGGTGGTGATTAATTTTCTGTAGCAGCGGCTCGGACAGTAGTTCTGGTTGCAAGGTTTATATTAATGCGCGTGTTCTAATACATTATTGTTTCTGTAGTTATAATGAATTCACAGGGACTTGTACGGCAAACATTCGAATTTAAGAAAAGCCTAATAAAAAAAATGTTATTGAACAAAGAAAATCATACACCAGTCAGCCATAACATTAAAACCACCTGCCTAATATTGTGTAGGTCCCCCTTGTGCTGCCAAAACCTCTCTGACCCGTCAAGGCATGGACTCCACAAGACGAGTCTGAAGGTGTGCTGTGGTATCTGGCACCAAGACGTTAGCAGCAGATCCTTTAAGTCCTGTAAGTTGCAAGGCGGGGCCTCCATAGATCATACTTGTTTGTCCAACACGTCCCACAGATGCTCGATCGGATTGAGATCTGGGGAATTTGGAGCCAACACCTTGAACTCTTTGTCATGTTCCTCAAACCATGTTTGCAGTGTGGCAGGCACATTATCCTGCTGAAAGAGGCCACTGCCATTAGGGAATACTGTTGCCATGAAGGGGTGTACTTGGTCTGGAACAATGTTTAGGTAGGTGGTGCGTGTCAAAGTAACATCCACATGAATGTCAGGTTTCCCAGCAGAACATTGCCCACTGCCTTCGCCGGTTCACTTGTTGTACTTCCTTGGACAACTTTTGGTTGGTACTAACCACTGCACTTATTCCATACCTATAGTCCAATTAGTACCACTTTGCTGTTGTTTAATTTTGAAACTGCATTTAAGCTGGTAAAGAAAGCACTCTGACGTTTTGTAAGGTCTCAGGACTTGATGGTCAAGTCTGGTTACTTGCAAAAAAACAAACAAAAAAAACACCAATGTTTTGTTCTCACGCTTGGTAACAATAATGATGCGTTTTCATTCTATAACTTGACCTTAAAAAAGGTGGAGAAAACAGGGCCTTTGAATTTTTAAGCACAAACCAGGCATAAATGAGGGGGGGAGGGAAAGCATTCCAGCTAGGAAAAATCCTTTTAACAGGTCAATTTAAACAATATTAGGAGTTTTTGTTAGCCAATACTGGAATTGGCAGAAATATCATGATACATGAAGAAATTTTAACGATGCACAACATACAGTATATGACGATATTTTTTTGTTCATTAATACATTTTTAGGAAATCTATAAAGAACTATGGTTTTAATGATTTCTTTCAAGCAATAGATTAATGCAATAAAAGGGAAAATTAACTACTTGGTAGAAACTTACTTTAAAATGCAGCTACTGTGAATATTGGATTTAGTGTTTTAACACTGCTAACAATTAACACATGATCTCATCTGATTTGAAAACGTGTAGTTTTGGGATGAAAACTGTGATATTCCACCGTTATCCTACAATGCAATTAGGATAATTCTTACACTCCTGTGTACTTTGTGTGTGTGTGTGTGTGTGTGTGTGTGTGTGTGTGTGTGTGTGTGTGTGTGTGTGCATGCTCTCAGCCTCCTGAGGAGATCTACTCGGCCGGCGACTCCATCGTCATTAAGTTCCGATCAGATGACACCATCAACAAGAAGGGCTTCCACGTGCGTTACACCAGTACCAAGTTCCAGGACACGCTGCACTCGCGGAAGAAGTGACCCCTAGTGGCCGGGAGGGGCCGTGCAGGGCCCAGGGGGAGGAGTCGAGGCGCCAGGCGGAGGGTGCAGCCCGTCGCTCGGAGCCCCCCGGCCGCCAATGCCAGCCGCAAGAACGATGCCAACCGCACCTCAGTAGCTCGCAGGGGCTCTGGCGCCCCCTACTGACTGTGAGGAGTAAAGCCATTCCGCAGTAGACCTTGTTTTTACCTTTTTTTATGATTATGATTAATGAATTGGGTGGGGGCGGAGTTTGGGGTAGGAAGCGGGAACTGTATTTGGATTAGAGGAATATTTGGGGTATAAGGGGGGCATCATGGATGGGGGGCATGAATAGAGGAGTGTAGATGATCAGTATTCGATCACCCTTGGATTCTTGTTTTTTTTTTAATGAGCCGAAATGCAATTGCAACAAACACACACATACCTACGCACGCACACACACACACACACACACACACTGAGGGCCCGCAGGATCTCAAGCAGGATGATGGAGCATTCAGGTCTCATCGAGCCAGACAGCAACACCACAAATGGAGAAAGAAAGGATTGATGGATGGGAGAATTAAAGGGTGGATCGATGTGGTTTTTTTTTTTTCTTCTTTTTTTTCCCCCCCAGGGCATTATGGGAAACCTCCATCTTTTTCACACACACAGTTCTGCCCGGCTGGTTTCAAATCCACTACTTGAGTTACTGACACTGTTTGTCAGACAGATGCATGTTACAACAGGAAAAAAACACACACAAAAAAAACAGCAAACGGGCCATTTTATGTGACTGCACAAGCCTTTGTAATATTTTTTTTTTCCTGGCTAGCCATCCAGGAAGCTTCCTTCCATATTAGCATTATCAAGGAAAGTTAAAAAAAAAAAAAGACAAAGTTATCGTATTAAAATATTAATAAATGAAATGTGGCCTGTGTCTGTTGGCTGTTAATTGCTTTTCCATAAAAATGTGCAAAAATGTGATTATTTTGACTTTCAATACACAATCTTTTTAGGCTTCTGTTAATGTGTCTCTGTCCCCAAATCACGCTAGTAATTCAATATGCTGTGGGTGCTTTTATATCTAGAGCAAATTGTATTTCTCAAACGAGATTCAGTGCAAATAATTTATTTCAACTGTTGAAATTACATGCTACTCATATCTCTCTCCTTCATTACCTTCAATATCACACAGCTCTTCATCTTTTTTCCTAGAAGATATGCTGTACACTCTCTGAAACATATTTAAGCCTAAGTGCTTCCCATTAACTTTCTCAATTTGCCTGTTCTGTACTTTCCATTACTTAAAAAAAAAAAAAAAAATATTCAGTAATATGTAACACACACGGTTTTAACGTACCCCCGAACATCGTTTTCTTTTTTTTTTTTTAATGGCTAATTCCTCTTGCATGACTTTTCTGATTATATAGATTGTTGCACAGTGCTAAATTAATTTGTTTTCCTTTTAAAAATCTGCCAGTGCTTCTGTAAAATACTGATTTGGCAAGTATCATGTATGAGCTCAGTTTGTGAATGTCACAAATTAATTAGAATAAGTAGAAGATGAAAATGCTAGCTACAGAAAATGCTAGCTACAGTACAGAACATGCATGCTAAACTAGCCAGCTAGCTACCTTTGCTAATTTTACTGATTTATATTTTGCCAAATTTGGCTACTGTTAAATGAATCTTTGAGATTATGACCATGTAAATCAACTTACTGGAACTAGACCTCACGCTTGTCTACCTGAGGCAAATGCAAGTTAGTTTTATACCAGTTAACTACCCAGCTAGCTACTTTAGCTAATGTTACTGATATTTTTGTCAGGTTTGGCTTCTGTTAAATAAATCTCTGAGAATATGACCGTGTGAATCAAGACTCAGATTCTCAAACTTGATCTTATTCATGTGTCTACCTGAGACAAAGGTGAGCTAGCTGTCTAGCTCTAGCAAACTAGCTATCTTAGCCAATGTTACTGATTATATTTAGGTGTTTTTGGCTACTGTTAAGTCAATCTTTTTTGAGTGTGACCATGTAAATCAAGACTTAGATACTGAAACTTGATCTCACTTATCTCTACCTGAGGAAAATTTCTTGCAGTTAACCAGCTAATGTTATTGATATGACAGTGTAAATCAAGATACTGAAGCTTGCTATCACTTGTGTCTACCTGAGGCAAATGTTTGCTAGTTTTCTAGCAGTTAACTAGCTGGCTAGCTACATTAGCTAATGTACCTGACATATTTTGGCTACAGTTATATCTGTGAGATATGACTATGTAAATCAAGACCAAGATACTGAAACTTGATCTCACTCATGTCTACCTGACACAAATATGAGCTAGTTTTCTTGCTGTTAACTAGCCACCTAGCTAACTTATCTAACATTGCTAAAATGTTTAGCTACTGTTAAATCCTTTTTTGAGTATATGACAATGTAAATCAAGACTTGTATACTGAAACTTGATCTCACTTGGTGCGTCTACCTTAGACAAATGTGAGCTAGTTTTCTAGCAGTATTAACTAGCCATTTATGTAACTCAGCTAATGTTACTCAAGTATTTTGGTAGGTTTGGTTCCTGTTAAATGAATCTTTTTTGAGTATGACGATGTAAATTAAGACTCCGATACTGAAGACTACCTGAGACAAGGGTGTGTCTACCTGAGACAAGGGTGAGCTAATTTTCTTAGAGTTCACTAGCCTGCTAGCAGGAGGACATGAAGGCTAGTGGTTTAGAGCTGTTCTAAGCCATTTTTAGCTGTATCCTGAGCATTCAAAACACATTAAATAATTTATTATTCTACATAGCTGTTCGGGGGTACTTTAAATGTATGTGGTGAAGCTGAGCTGGATTCAGATAGACTGTTAGAGTGTATAATGATCTATTGATGTGAATTAAGATGTGGATATAGGAGTTGTAGGAGTTTTGTCTCCTACAAGTCCTCAGTTGCCTTTGAAGAGTTGTTTTGTTTTGTTTTTTGTAATACCTCAGGCTTCAGATTTTTTTTTTTAAAACTGGTGTCTAGGCCCAGCTTTGTCCAACAACTAAGATATATCATCTTGGACCAACATAGTACCTCAGTGAAGAAGAGCAAGGCTGAGTGGTGCTTCTGCAAAAATGAGCCTAATCAGTTTTATGGATTTAGCTTGGTGTGTGTTGTTTCCATATAGCCTCCATCAAATGGAGTACTGTTTTCAATTTAAATGGTACAGTAGTAAGTCGATTTATTGATATTGAAAGCATTTTATCTAGCTCAGTATGATATGTGTGGTTCTAAGATACACAGCATGTTGAGTGTTACTGAGGGCAGTTGGGGAGCGTTTTAAGACTCATATGTCAGGCAGTTGCTACAAAATGTAGCTTGCCATCCTCCAATAAGGGTACAGGTGTACCAACTGTTCTTTCCTCCTCTCACTCATTCCAGTCTTGTGTTTTCCAGTCATCTAATCTCGGTGTAATTTGTCCGAGCCCTTTTCTGGGGCAGAAGCTGATTACGAGGCCCGTCAGGCTGGTGAAGGTCTGTGTATGTGTGTGTGCACTTGTGTGTGAGAATGTACACAGACCTTGCCTAATTGGTCTGGAGCGTGCCGGCCTGAGACTGAGCCTCCCTCTGAATTATTTACCAGCCATCACCTTTTTTTTTTTCTTTTTTTTTCCCCCCTCCTGCAGAAATCCTTTAGAAGGTACCTGGCAAATGTACTTTCATCTCATGCTATGATCTTATTTCGCTCCGTCTCTGGGTGTCACATCTTCCGAACTCTTTGAGTCTCAGGTTCAGTCTTTGTTCTTCCTCTGACTCATTTTGGGACCTGCTTGATTCCATTTACTTGACAGTCACCCCTTGGGCGAACTGGTACATTGGTTGAGGAGGTGAACAGCTTTTCAAAAGAAAAGTCATACAGTATGAATAGCAATGACAAAAAAAAAGGAAATTTAATAAAAGTGCTACTTCCCTCACCTTATATACAGACAGTTCTGATCACTGCTTTTATACCGATGCGACGTTGGTTCCCTGAACGTCAAGCAACATTCTGATGCACACTGACTTACCAAATCTGTTGAAGTTTTCACAAGGATGCGTTTGTATTAAATGTTTTATTCTAGTTAGCTTTTTGGTTTTAGTGGTGGAACACTTCTGTTAATGCCCACCGTAACATTGTGGCAACAGTAGAATCTATAATTTACCACAAATAGTGTTTCTAATGTCTCTTGATTTTGTAGATAATTCATAATCTGATGCAAACAGATGTGTTGTAGCGAGTGCTTAATCCAACGTGGACGAATAAGCTACATGGCTCAGATCTGTCTACTTTAACACATGTACGGTTGATCTAGTTGCCCTAATTGATCAACATCACTTATCAAATATGGGATATGTTTATGCCTTTCATTATATGTATGTATGTAAATATGTTTGATTGTTGTATTCCAACTACACTAAACCATAATAACTTGTTGAGAAATAAGGCTTTGTGTAATTGCACACACACGATGCAATTTATTTATATTGTATAGCTGATTATGGCTGATGTATTTGCACATAGTATTAACAAGTGCATCTATTTCATAAAGTGTTATTTTCATTTCATTAAATGCCTCATTACATTTTCTTGATATTGAAACCTAAAACTGACTTCTTAAACAAGGTGCGAATCATGTAGTATAATTATGTAATGTATATTGAAATTGCTAGTTACTATAAGTGATTATCATTTAAGTTTCTTATGTCGCTCATTTCATATGTAAGGAATAAAACACTTGGGGACGTGCTGTTCTAGGAAAAAAAATCAACAACAGGGTGGCTCGATATGAAGTGGATTTACACCCTGAACATTGATTTCCTATAACAGCACATCCCGAAATGTTTAATCCTTCTTATACCACAGCAAGTTGTCAACACTAAGAATGTATTTTATTTACTAAACAACACATCATGCTTTCTATCCATTTATACTTACATTTAATGTTATGTTATAGCAGTTTTTGTGTTTGCAGTTTTTTCTCTCTTAAAGGTAAAAAGAAAATAATTCAGCTTGAATCTTAGCTAGAAAGTGCAAAACCCTTTGGAAGCGCTGACACTGGAGACTCCTTCCAAAAAAATATTAAATAAATGTCTCCATGCAGAAACCTCACTATATCAACAATTACATGTTTATAACCCGGTCACCTGGAAGGTCATCCATAAAAGTTCCTGTGTAAGTTGTTACTATATACATTATATTGTAATAGAACGAGCGCATTAATATATACCTTGCAGAAGACAATACTGTCAGAGCTGCTAATACACAGAATTAATCAAGACTGACCAATCAGAATCAGGAAATGAACAGAGCTGTGGTATAAAACTTCATATCTGTTCTTAGATACTTGTTACATTATTATTTACACTGTTGTTTGCTGATTTATTGTAAGCCATGTTACTGATTATCAGTCCGTACAGGATTTTGCATATATTATTTTTTCCATTTGTGTTGCAACTTGCAGAGTTTTTTGTGCTTTTTTTGAGGAAAACTACTTGAATTGGCGAAATTGCAAGTGTACGAAATTGTTTTGCGTAGTTTTTGCAGTGATGAAATGAGACCTTTTAGCTGTACTCATGTTCGACGCACGTGAATCAAAGACGTCACAGATTGTGATGACGTCACATGACGCGTCTTGGCCCAAATCTGCGGAAAATCTGTGGTAATTTTGAAAAATTGCAAGATCCTCCAAATATTGCGGCGTTTGCTTGATTTTGCATTAATTTCTGTGATCGCAAAATCCTGGAGGGACTGGATTATGAGATTTCTTCTTGTGACAGGAACACAATTTCACAAGAATTTACATCCAGTTTAACACCAGTTCAGTCCTTACAACAGCATGTGAAGTGGCGGTATACTGCAAACAATAATAGAACTAAATCTCAATTGTTAATGCATTACATTTCATTTTTTTAACCTTTGAGCATTTTTCGAGCTGGAAAAAAATAGACAGAGGTGGCGGGTTTCACCTGTTGCTTCCATGACCACAAGCAAACAAAGAACCCAGAAATTAAACTGCTTTTCCATGCAATGAGTCAAACAGCCATGTTGTATTTGGACCAAACAGCAGGTGTCAGAACATAAGACATACAAACTAACACATGGACCAATCCTAAATTCATGGTTTGTACAATGCTGGCTACGGAAACTCAAACATACACTGTACGATTTAAGCTCGATTTTAAACCTGGTTTGTGTTGGGTTGTCGCTTGAGGTCTGACTGAGCTGTTGGACAATTAGATTAGCTATGAATTTCTGAATGTCCAAAAGTTTGGTTACCAGTCATCTTCGATATAATCACTGATTAACTGATTAACATCAACAAACTGGTGCAAAGAGAACATTTGGAATAAACCAAGCGAACAGAGACCAGGTTGGTTGAACATGATACAGAAATTCGTGAGCTCAGTGTCATAAGATTATGTAAAAAAAAAAAAAAAAAAAAAAAAAAAATTGGATCGACAACAATGAATGACTAAATGGAACAGATGAAAATTGCACATTTACAAGCTCTACTTAGTGAAGAAGAAGGGACATAGCAGGCTTTAATACAAGCTATAGGCCATATCTAATACTGAGCAAATCCTACAATAAAAAATTGTCACCTTAGCAAGTGAAAATATCTTGAATATAGTCAGATTTATCTAGTTATATTTCTTGTTATAAGATTAGAAAAAATTACAAGATTATTAAACGTTCTAGAAATAAATGCTAAAAATTACCAAAATGATTTGCCAGAAGAACAAGATAGATTCAAGCTTGGAATTAGTAGAAATGTCTAGAAATAGGTTTAATAATCTTACATTTGGGTTTGTGTAATCTTATAATACGAAATACTACATAAATTTGACTATATTCAAGATTTCTTTTTTCAATGTATCTGGTATTTGGGTAAAAAAAAATTATTTAAATGAAAATTATTTATTTAATTGAAATTAAATGAAAATCTCCATGCTCGCAGCTAAACTTGGTTTTTATAATGTTCTATCTGCCAGCCAATCATCACCTACATGGAAAAAAACAATGAACGGAACATAGGTGACCTTAGCCAATCAACATCCATGTAAACATCCATTTACACTCTGACAGAAATGAACAGAGTTGAAGCTTCGGTTCTGGAGTTTGAGGTAAAACTGTACAAAACAGGCCCAGTACAGCTTTGCTGTTCTCAATAGTTTTACAGTGTATAAACGTGGCACATTAGAAAGTCTTCAGCACAGTGGAAAGTTAATATTGTGGCTGACATCAGAAAAGATTAGCTTTAAATATTACTGACGTTAGCTAGCTATATGCAATGTGCTTAATAAACTGAAGTTTCCAGTGTAACCAGTGACTGAAGGTGAGCTAGTAGACATGTACACACGTTTGTTTTAATGTATTTTATTATTATTAAACCCTTTACAATGAAATTAAAATGAAGGTAAAATATCTTGTTTAAGAACAGTGTTCGTTTTTAAAAATGGAAATCTTGCATCTTAGAGAATACAGAGAAAAATAAAAACCTATTGAAAAGCATTTATGATTAGAATATAATCTGGTCTTGCTCAAAACATGCTCAAAATGTCTTTCTTTGCTGAAGTATACCATTTGTTAGTTATTCAAGGAGATTAAAAGATTAGCTTAGTAAATACCAGCCAGATAGAAGCTTATAGCACCAAACTGTACATCAGGGGTCTTCAGTCTTATCCACAAAGGGCCAGTGTTGCTGCAAGCTTTCATTCCAACCAAGCAGGAGTCACACCTGATTCCACTCGTTTAATCAGTTCATCTTGATCTCCAATCAACTATCAAGTGTGCCTCCAATTTGGCTTGAATAAAAGCCTGCAGCTACACTAGCCCTTTGCGGATAAGATTGAAGACACCTGCTGTAGGTGATATTACAGAATAATAATGATCTCTCTTTGGTCACTCTTCAAAAATCCACTTTCTCAATGTAAATTTGAAGTAACCTTAAAGTGTAGGTCTTGATGAAATATACATTTCAGAATTTTAGAGTTTTGGAATGAGATGTTAACAAACAACAAGATTTCTAAAGTCTTACACTGTCCCCTGGGTCCAACTGATTGGACTAAGCTGATCCACACTAAATGGAATGAATTTCTAATGAGGGCGTGTAGTTTATTTGGGTTTTTATATGGATTAACTAAATATATATAAATAAAAAACAGGATTAAACAACATTTCCTGGTCATTTAATAGAACTTAATTTGTGGCCATGTATGGCAGACGTTAGCCTGAATTCTGTTTGTAATTGAGTTCGACTACACTTTCACCTAATTCGGTGGTATTTTTATTTTTTTTTTGTAAATTCTATGTGTTTTATGCAAAAACATGCACAAAATAGTGGAATATTAACTATTGGTGTACTTTGAAGCAACTGTATGAAAATTCCTCTAACAAATCCTCACATTGGACCAAAATCGTTTTAGTGCCTTATCATTGGAGCATTTATTATACACAACCTGCATGATGAATTTTTAATGGTGATCTTTGGACTCAGGCATTAATTATTAACCAGAATTGATGGGGAAATCCGAATAAAGTCCAGTAAGAGCTTTATTTAAAATGAGGCTGATGAAAGCAAAAAAGAGACTTAAAGATTTTAATTTTCAATCAAATTATTGAATTTATAGCACTGAAATATATTACTTCATCTGTATTTTTGTTTGGGATTAACCTCCTTGAAATTCAAAGTAGTTTTATTTAAATTTCGGAGATTCACTATTTAAATTAGTTTATTATAGTTAAATTCACTCAGTTCGTTGCATTCCAATTCTAATTGCTTTTGACTATCTGCGGGTATCCCGGATGGATGGATGGATGGATGGATGGATGGGCAGGTGGGTGGGCTGCTACCTAAATTTGACTGGATTGAGCAACCTGAACGCATTATTTCAATATCTGAAAACTGAATTATTGAATCTGAATTTGTGGACACTGAAAAAAAAAAAAAAAAATCAATTCCTGATTTAATCTGAAACACTGAAATTAAACTACTTTAAATTTCAAGGAGGCTCATCCATACAAATGAGTGGTTTTAAAAGTAGTATATTGTTTTTAAATGCTCAGTGACGTTTCAATTTCAGTCTTAAGTATTCAATGGCTTTTAAAATAAAATATACTTTTTCCATGATTGATCACTGACAATCTCGGCTTGAAACTGTAGATTCTCTATTTGGTTTCAGCTCAGCTATTTTACTCTATAGCCTGTGCTTTAAATAGAGTTCACTCCTTAACTAGACTGAATGTATAAAAATGAATGTATCAGTCTGTACATTAGGGGTTGTAATATTGCTACTACAAAATTACTATATTGCTACTAATACTAAAAGAACAACAACAACAAAAAACTAGCTGACTAGCCAGCATCGTCCTTTGTTTTATTTGTGCAGCAAAGGTTGTGTCAAAAACAAATTTCCAGCTTCATTGCTTTTTTTTTTTTTTTTTTTTTTTTAGGCTGATCTGACTCTAAACTAGCTGAGTGAGTTTAGAATGTGATGTGCAATCCATGGCTCTGAAACCACAGTGCTGGTCATGACAGAATTCACCCACAGTGAACAAATTTTATTACAATTTTATTTAGGATTGAAAGACAACAAAAATAACTACAGGACGTGGGATTGCAGTTCATGCAAAGTGATATCAAAGTGTTAACCGTCCATTAAAGCAAAAGAAGGGGGAAAAAGACTTTCCCCAGCACAGTCAGATGCAGTTGAGTGTAAAATTGGCTTCATCTAATTTGAAATGTTTTCAGACTAACATTTACAGTACATTTAGCCTGTTTTCTTTACCATCTGCCTTGCTAATTTTTCCATCTCCCCACAGTGGCAACAAGTGAACGTATAAGTCGACTAGACTATGCAACTGCTACTGTGCATATAAGGTCAAGTTGAGGGTCAAGGCTGCAACAGTGGCTCTCTCATATCCCCCTTGTCTCTAGAGCAGAACCACTAAGCTACCACTTGCTTAACCTTGGTCATGTTATTTCCTTTATTAGGACTCATCCCAAATTTTCTGTGTCAATAACAACGAACAGCCATATAAAAAAAATCCCACCTTTGTAAGGAGATGTTCTCTGTGATGGATTACATTGTGAAATAAAATCTCTAAAACTGGGACAGGTGAAAAAAGGGGTCAAGGCATTTGGAGCAGGCTGTTTGTACGCACATTTCGAAGACACATACGTCACAAAATACAAAAAGACTGCAAATGCCCTCAAGGTGTATTGATTTGATGTATGAGAACCAATAGCATAGCATTTATACAACACATTGTATAAACTGTTTTTAAAAGGAGCAATTCAACAGAAACATCTCAACTACTCAAGTACAGATTTACAGCGATATAAAACCATTAGAACAGCTTGTTGGTCAGTTTCACAAAACAAATCATTATACAAAATACTTCTGTGGTTTGTACTTTTAAAACACAACTTCTAACCTATCGATGGTTACACAGTACCATCAACTGACTAGATTGGAAAAGGTTTTATTTTGTTTTATAAGAACACCGTCGTCAATGTTAAGACTCCAGAGCGGAGCTGCTTTAGAGTGACATTTTGTAAATAATATTTTAGAAGTCAACTTTTCTTCAGCTATCCCATAGGATGGAGCTGGAACATACCAAAATATTTTTTTTATTATTCCATTTACAAGACTTAATATTGATACTGGACAGGTTCTTTTTTTTTTTTTTTTTTTTTATAACCTGAGGTAGGCGGCATATCCACAATCTCCCTAGACTATCTTTTTGATTTTTATTCATTAAAACAGATAAAGATTCAAAGAAAAACATTTCTGGTCTACTTGAGGAGTTCTTTAATAACAGTTTTGTTTAACTGACTGGTTGTATCAACTTGTTCGTCTTCCCCATGTTC
Organism: Cranoglanis bouderius; assembly: GCA_023630585.1. Classification (NCBI taxonomy): domain Eukaryota; kingdom Metazoa; phylum Chordata; class Actinopteri; order Siluriformes; family Cranoglanididae; genus Cranoglanis; species Cranoglanis bouderius. The sequence continues at coordinate 4,331,534 of CM042549.1, forward strand.
GCTGCTGACACTTAAAGGAAAAGTCCACCCTGAACACAATACAAATGTTTATATTGAAATATTTGTAATGTGCTTAGTGATTGTCGTGCTAATTTTAATTAAATTTAATTTGCCCAGCTGTATTTACACATTATAACCCTCGACATCTAAGTGGAAATAACATTTTTAAAAATTCTGAACAATTATTAAAATTTAATTAGTGAAATACCTGGTTCGGATAAGTGATCAGCCCCTTAGATTAACCATTATAAACTTGCTCGGGTACAACTAGTCACTTCCCAGATCACACACCATGCTAACTCCCCACCTGACACCAGGTGCAGTGGTTTTGATTGCTTCATAAGAAAACCGGCTGTTCCATGATGATTCCATTACTAGTAGTGCATGGCAACGCAAAGAATACACTATGGTTGGAAAGGTGCTTTCAAAAGGGCTCCGGGACAAAGTTGTGGAAAGGCACAAGCTAGGAGAAGGATACAAAAAGATTTCAAAGGCTTTAAGTATCCCTCTTAGGAGCATTATTAAGAAGTGGAAAGCATATGGCACCACCAACACCTTGGTTAGATCGAGGGCCGTCCCTCGAAACTGGAAGACCGAGCCAGGAGGATATTGATTAGTGAAGCTACCAAGAGGCCAGTGGCAACTTTGAAGGACTGACAAGTCCTTATGGCTGAGATTGGTCGGTCTGTGCATGTGACAACAATCTCACAAGCTTTACAGAAAGCTGGCCTGTGTGGCAGGGTGGCAAGAAAGAAGCCTCTTCTGAAAAGGCTTTGCAAAAAACCACTTGGAAGATTCTAATGCCATGTAGCAAAAGGTTTTATGGTCAGATGAGACCAAGACTGAACTTTTTGGACTGCACTGCAAGCGTTATGTTTGGCAAAAACCAAACACAGCACACCACCCAAAACACACAATACCTACTGTGAAGCATGGTGGTGGAAACATTATGTTGTGGGGGTGTTTCTCTTCAGTGGGGACTGGGCAATTGGTGAAGATTGAAGGGAAAATGGATGCTGCCAAGTACACCCAAATTCTTGAGGAAAACCTGCGGCCCTCTGCTAGACAGCTGAAGATGGGCAGGTGGTTCATCTTCCAGCACGACATCGACCCTAAACACACCGCCAAAAAAACTACACAGTGGCTTAAGGCTAGGAAGGTGAATGTCCTTGAGTTGCCAAGTCAGAGCCCTGACCTGAATCCAATTGAAAATCTGTGGACGGACTTGAAGACAGCAGTCAGTCGCCGCTCACCACGAAATGTGACTGAACTCGAACAATTCTGCAAGAAAGAATGGGCAAATATTCCCCACTCTAGGTGTGCAAAGCTAATAGAGACATATCCAAACAGACTGATGGCTATAATTAAAGCAAAAGGTGGCTCTACGAAGTATTAAATCATGGGACTGATCACTTTTCCAACTCTGTTATTCTAGTTTTCTTTTTTTTTACGTTTCCGAACTGTTGCCTTTTTACGTTACTTGAAAGTTGTAAGGCAGAATGTGTAAATAAAGCTCGGACAAAAAAAAAAATATATATATATTTTGAATGGGTTTTGATTTCAGGCTGTAAGACAAAAAAGTGACTATTTCAAAGGGGTATGATGATTTTCTATAGGCACTGTATTTTTGTTATTCCCATGATATATCCCGTGAGAAGATAGCGAGTGTGTGCCACACTGACGTCACATTGGGACATTGCCAGCGCAGTAACAATGGTTTCAACAATCTCAAACATATGGGATAATGGACAGGTATCGGTATTAGCTACTAAAAACAAAAGAACAAGAGCTTATTATCTCACTTTCACATTCAACGTCATATTTATGAGAAATCTAACATTAACGTAATGGATGAGACAGCAAATGTTGGACTCAAAGACCCAGAATGCAAAGCAGCTATACGAAGCAGTTGTGACTAGCAGTCTATGAGATGACAAGTACAATGCTGCTGATGGCTTGCATTAGCATGAAAGGTAAAGCATTGGAAGCTGATCTGTTTGAGCAGAGTGTTCAGATGAGGAGTTGAGAGAGCTGGACAGACCAAAGGGCTAAGGCTCTGCTGCATCACTCTCTTTAGATAGAGATGAAGCAAGGACTAAATCCCACTGGCACCACTATCAGCAGGTAGTCAAACAGCATTGTGGGTAATGTAGGCAGCTATTAACCAAAGTGAAAACAGAACACTGTCGATGAGAGAAGTTTAAAGTAAATAAAAAAGGAAAGGTCAGTGCAGATTATAAATAATAATAATATGCAGGTCATTCATGGTGGATCTTTCCTTTAAGGTGTCCCACGAGGACCACCCTTTTAATTTCAACATAATAGTATCATGTATACAGTATCATGTACATCCTAATAATTTACACACCAAATACATTCAGTGGCTGTGTTACTACACAACAGTTCTGTCTTAATTCATTTGGATTCTTCAGTCTTTTGGCTAACAGATCAGCAGACATCTCCAGGCCTAAGTAATAAGTGAGCTCCAGCTAGTGGGGATCAGTTGTGATCCAGTCCACCAGAACAGACACCCTGAGAGCCCCACCGCAAGCACCACCAGGCTGGCTTTGAGAACTGCTCGGGGTGGCCGAGTAAAGTGTGAAGGCCCCATTGTGGCTAGTAGGGCTGTGGTCACAACGAGGGTAAATAATATCGAGATGGCAGTGTTAATAGCCACAATCTGGCCAAACTTTGAAAAAGGCATAATCGTGCAGAAAAACAGTGGCACGGTGGATATCACAGTTGTGATCGCGCTGGATACTATGGCAACTCCGACGTGATTGACAGCTTCCAGTGTTCGCCGCTGACGCTCGGTCGATGGGTCCTGTGAGGAACAGAAATGCATAAAAAGCGTGCTTGGGTTAAGTGTTAATAAGTCTTGTGTTGGCTTGAAATTATTCTTGTGTCAATGTAGCCAAATATATAGTCCATGTTATCCCAAGAAAACTGCAATCCAATATTGTAGTCATGTCATAATGAAAATAGCTACAAGTCCTCAGTGTATTCAGGCTCTCTATTTTAACAAGAATCCTGTTCTAGTTTTAGACATAATATGCTGACAAAGAAGAGAATAGCAGAACAATGTACAGTATGAATGTACTATAAATGGATTCATGTTTTCCATCTTACAAATAGATGTGAATGACTGTTTGGAGCCAATACCGTGCTGTGTCTGACAGTCCCCATGTTTTCTGTATCTCCAGCGAGCAAGAAGCCCTCAACCAGGTGCAGACAGTAATCCACTGACGATCCAACTAAGATGGAGAGAGAGATTGCCTCCACTGCACCCATCTCCCAACCTAACCAGTACATCACTGCCACCACCATACACACCACACCTGAACATGGGCAGAAGTGATACAGATACATCACTGTTAGCTTCACTTCATCTCACTTAACACCAAGAATTCATTTAACTGCCCATGTAAGATATAATATACAGTGCATATACATGTCATGTATCAATTTGAATATAAATTTATCAAGTAAAAATGCAAGTATTAAAGATTATAATAGCTGTTGTTGCTGCAGTCTTTACAGTATTCATAACATACATTATTTAGCACAGACTTGAGGTCTATTTAATCATGTTTGATGCCTTTTCATAAGGAATAAACACTTGAGGGTGTCACAGGTAAATAATCAACAACAGGGTGGTGTGTTGAAGCGATGAGTTACTCTTACCACCCAAAAGATGATCATTTTCCTTTAACCGCATTTATTAAAATGATTTCAATAGCAATTTTTCTTTACATGTTTTAATGAACGACACATCTTACTTTTATCTGTTTATAGCTACAGTTAATGCTGACACTGACACTGGAGACTCCTTCCACAAATGTTAAACATCTCCTTACAGAAATCATTACCATATAAATGATTATATATTTTTCTTTTTAAATAACATTTTTAATTTTTTTATTATTAGCCTTAGATTATGTGGCGTTTCCACCATACAAGTCCTTGTGTAAGTTACTATAGAAATGATAACGTATTAGAATGAGTGCATTACTATAAACCTATGAGTTGCCTGGCAGCCGGAATTAACTTTCTTTATTTGTCTTCTGATCAGTTGCCTTGGTTAATGGGAAGTGTCTTTTCATTTTGGAAAAAATAAGGAATCCATTAACTTTGTGTAATAGTGATTATATTTCCCTATTGCATATTACCCTGTGGTTTGGTATATTACATTAACATATAAATTAACTGAAAGTAAAAAGAGGCATGAGGGGTGAATGGTCTCAACCAATAACACATTCAGCGTATGAGGAACAAAGATCCAAAATTGAATGTAATATAATTTCAAAGTAGATATCCACTGCTAAAAATGCACACTAACTGGCCACTATAATAGGGACAACTGTACCCCTGATCAAAGTTACGCAATTATCCAATCAGAGAATCTGGCAACATTTTTACGATCTTCAACCGCCCAGTTTCTGCCTAGACTCTTTGCCCACTGTAGCCTCATGTTCAGTCCTTGACTGACAGAAGTGGAGCCTGATGTGGTCTTCTGCTGTTGTATCCCATTCACCTCAAGGTTGAAAGTGTTGTGCATGCTGAGATGCTTTTCTGTTCACCACGAGAGTACAGAGTTTTTATTTCTTACCTGTATCTGCATGATTTTATGCATTGCACTGCTGCCACATAATTGCCTTACTGGATAATTGCATGAATAAGCAGGAGCAAAGGCATTCTATATTCTTATTAGCTTTAGTCACATGTTTGATTCTCAAAACTACTGTTGTAGGTTATTATTGTCTAAACAAGTTCATCACTGCTGAGGCAGGTTCAAGGGAAGCCGATGTCTCTTACCTAGAATGCTAAGCAGGATAGGCAGCAACAGTAGAGGATGGACAGTAAACACAGCGACGGACGCTATACAGATGGCCAAGGACAGAAGCAGACTGTAAAGCGCGCTCTCCACACCTACATTTAGGAAATCAAGGAATGGCACAGACATAAATTAGAAGGATATGTCGAATTTGATCTTGATAACTTGACTAATCTAAATAGTATGTAATCACTCACAATTTTCTTTATTTATTATAACCATTATTGGATGTAGACTCATTATAGACTCATCCTACATCATGTATACTCTCTCTCTCTCTCTCTCTCTCTCTCTCTCTCTCTCTCTCTCTCGTAGCTATCCCCCTTCCCCCTCTTTCATGCACCTATGATCTCCATGAATATCTGCTTCCAGTGCTGGCAGGTCTGGAAGCCCCGTCGCAGAGCTGAACTTTGAGGGAGAGATGATAACTGCTCCTGCAGGAAGCTCTCCCATTGCAGGAAATCCGAGTACGCCTGAAACGAGGACTTTCCTTTGTAGGTGGTCTGGGTTTTCAAGACAAGAGGAACAGAAACAGGAGAATATAACAATTCAGATTTACCCGTGACAGAATTTTAAACAATTAGCCATGTTAAACTCACTGATTCAAAAGCCATGGAGATCCAGTGTACTCGCCCCCCCTGCATACCCACTGCACCATGGGATAGCTGGCCAGGCAGGAGGTTGGGCTCAGGAAGAGACTGACACTCAGGGTGGAGGAGAGGAAGAATAGATGTGAGACTGTTGCCTGAACCAAAAGAAGAAAAGTGACATGGTGGATGAGAATAGAAGAGCAGTAAGCAAAGAAGCAAAGAAAGATTTCTTGTCTGTGTGATTAAACTGTATGTTTAATTATAGTTACTGCGTGTGCTTTCTGTATGTCTCAGCATGAGATAACATGAAATAATCACGGCATGGTCTTTTTTTAAGATTAAAGCTCTATTTAGTCAATTTTTCTGGATGCCTTTGCATCATTTTGTAAGGTTGTCCCGTTATTGGAAAATAATCAACGACCGGGTGGTGTGATGTGGATCGATGGAAAGCAGAGTTACACTTACTGCCCCGTAGTTGATTATTTTCCAAAGACAGTACATCCTGAAATATGTTATTCCTCTTATACCAGATTTCTTGTGTGCGATAGAATGTGTATGTGTTTGTCTTTTCACCTGAAGGCAAGCACTGTGCCCCGCCAGGCTTGACAAGCTGCGTATTGGCACTGATGGCTTTGCAGAGTCTGCACAAGTGACCAATTTCATTGAAGAGATCAAAGTCAGGATCGTAGATCACACTGCCCTTTGTAGGGGAAGGCAATAAAAAATAATTACAAAAATTACAGTGTAGTGTAAATCAAAGTCAAATGTGCACAGTGACTTGCTGAAGATGCCAGTATAGCAAAAAAATAATAATAATAAAAAAAATAGATGAACCTCTTCTATATATAACTTTACACATATGAAACCCATTCAATATTTACTTTCAGGCTTTAGTAATATTGTAGCTAAGACAACACATCACTGGTTCTCCATCCATCATCCCAAAGTGACCATAGATTAAACATTTTGTGTTTAACTTTATCTGACTCCATCTGATTCGACTTATCAAGCTATTTAGAGCAGGTAAAATGTAGAAATGTTAAATGGCCCTAAAACTGTGAGTGAAACCCAGTGATGTAGGTCACTCCTCTCTGTGGCCAAAGTTTGACAAGGTTGTTAAGGTTAATGTGTCAACTACCACTAATTAGAGGCTAATTTAGTTTTTATTCAAATCAGAAAATCTTAAAATAGTCAGGAAATGTCAGCTTCAAGTCCTTATTACATGTGCAACTACAGCAGACCCACCAGTAAATAAAATGTAGTCACAATGTTTGAAATGTAAATTATACTAATTACAGCATGTACTAGCTATAGAAAGGTGACAAATGAAAGGAAAACCCATCATAACCTTCATTACTAATGTGTTGTGCCACCACGAGTCACCAGAGCAGCTTCAATGCACCTTGGTATAGATTCTACAAGTCTCTAGAACCATACTGGAGTGACGAACACCATTCTTCCAAAAGATATCCCATCATTTGGTGTTTTGATGATGATTGAGAGTGCTGTTTAACACATCTCCCATAGGTGTTCAACTGGGTTGAGATCTGGTGGTTGTGAAGGACATAGCATATTAGTGAGCCCTTGGTTTTTCCCTTTGTCACCCTTCTACACATATGAGTAAATGCAGGTCTGAACTGTCAAAGTCTGGAGAGGAAGCACAAATTCATAGCTAAAGAAGAAACCAATCAAACAAACAAATAAACAATGAAATCAAGAACGATTTGTGCTTTTGAAATATGATTGTATTTAGTTGTGAATATGACTCAAGTTCTGCCAAACACAATCCATGTATAAAAGGTGGTATATACTTAAAAGCTATTATTATTATTGCTGTTTTTGTACAAAATAGCTAAGCAGGGAATACATTTGTGCTCCGATGTCTCACCAGGTCTCCAATAACATGGTTGTCTGAACGTTGAGTGCGATTAACCCCGAGTATCCCGAACACAACGAACACCATGGCTCCGGTGTCCACCAGGGGACGTACTGCTGGCTTCCCACATCCCCCTCCACTACACGGGTTAAAGCCAGATGTCTTCGAACTCTTCACCTCTCTAGGGGCTGAGAGAGCCAAACATAATCTCAACGATCATTTATTTAAAGATCAGTAATCAATCCCATGCATCTAGACATTAACTGATAGTTTAGGGACATATCAATTTCTTTTATTAGTTATTATGACTGACTGAACAGAATACAATGAGAGTTGCAATGTCTGTTGGCTTTTGTTCAGACTCTTTGAAAAACGTGATTTCAGACCTCCTTTCTGCTGTAATAGAAACTCAGATAGCAGCTATAATCGACTTAAATTAGGGAGTACACTGCAACAATGGGATGTTTAGAAGGAATCAATATGGCCAACGTCAGACCATGTTTATTACAAACAGATTTAAAAATGTGTAATAGTTGATATAGTGACTTTTTCTGAGAGGAGAAGTTCATTTATCATTTTGGAAGGAGTCTCCACTGTCAACACTTTGTAACAGTCTGTAAGCTATAACTTTTAGGATGGAGTGCTTTATGAGTTTTTCTTGGAAACGTGCTGTGCTGTTTCAATGCCTAGGTTAGAAATGATGATGGAAGAACTTCTATTAGGAACTTAAGAGAGAGGGCTAGCTAGCTGTCTAGGACTAACACTGTATTAAATGGCCTCATTTGAGTTGGATTTGAATGCCCAATGCAACAAATTCAAGTACCATCCCTCAAGTTTTGAAGCTCAGTAATATTTCATAATAAATACATTTGAAATGAGTTTATATCAGTTTGAGAAATTTCTTTGCATGTGTGTCTGAGGTTTCAGAGGTTCTACCTGCAGGCACAGGGGTGTAGAAACTGCCCTGAGTGGGTCCGTCATGCCCAGAGCTGACCATACAGCCTGGCGGTCCATCACACACACGGCTAGGGTATGGACTTAGGGTGTTCTGGGCAAAATACAACTTCCTGAGATGGGAAAAGCATTTGGTTTTATACAGTAGATAGCAAATTTGAGTCAAAATGGAAATTTCAGTCTGTGAGCAACAACAAATGTACTGAATACTGAGTACATGAATCTAGTCAGTTCCACTTGTGGCCACCAGAGGAAGATGTTGTTTCCTAATCAAGACTGATTGCTTTCACCTGTGACTTAACTGTGGTTTATTTAAAACTCTGCTTTCGCCATTACACATCTCTCAGTCCCTTTAGCCAAATCTTCTCAGGATTTCTGCTGGTTTTCTCTTGTGTTTGAACCTGTTGTCTGTTTTTATCCACTTTCAGACTGTTTATAAATTCTGGACTGAAGTAAAGTTTTCCCTAACTTTTACCTCATTCCACATGACTGTATAACCTTTCTGTGAAACTTCACTAGCCATCTATGATGGTAGCCAGCTCTTCCCCAAGACTCTTAGTTGTCCTTCCCCTCCTGCTCCATGGCTACAACCCAAGGCAATCATTGCCAGTTCTCCAGAAGTATAAATATTGATATGGAATGTCAAGAATTTCTTACCAGATCCTGGCCCAGAATCTGGCCTTGGCAAACCCCATACTAAAGATAGCAGGGGCTTCAATGCTTCAAATACCAGCCCTTCCCCACAGCCCCAGGGTCACTGACTATACATTAAATTTCTGTATATCCAAAAAAATTCCATTGCCATTTCCCTATCTCGGTATCTTTCTATTCTCCTGAGTAAGCTATAATCCCTTCCTTGGATGAGCAGTTGCAGTGCTCACCACATCACTTCAAATTTGAGCCTCTGCATCAATGGTTATCATCAAGAAAATATACTACAATTTACTTCCTGACTGGTCCTCCTGCATGGTGATGGAGTTGAAGCCTGCATGTCATGCTCCCTGTTTCTTTATTAGAACGTGAAGGAAGTGTTTCCATTGATTATATTTCTGGTGCTTGTCCCCCTCAGCTCCAGTGACTGCAACTATGGAGGTATACATCTAACTTTCCTGCAGGTACAGGTATCTTCTTTATGGGACGAAAGAATCCTGTACCAAATCCAACAGCTTGACAACATAGTCATCATTAATAGTAGTGCCCTTTGAATTAACCAATGATCCAGCTTTATTTCAAGCCCTCATCAATAACATTTTCAGTGACATTCTGAATCATGCTTAAATCACTTCATCCATAATTCAGTACCACAGAAGTACTGAAGTACAACCCTAACCAACAAATCCCATATGTGGGTTACCTGGATCCCTGAGGCAGAACAGAAATAGAGCTCAAATGGCATTTTATTTCTGCTCTGATCCTAGTGTTGACATTTTCACTGTAGAAGTTGATTAAGCAGTGCTATCTCTGTGATCTGCAAATAATAAAAGTCATCCATGCACCTTATACTTTCATCATCTTTTACCTAGAGTGGCAACCAGGAAGCCCCAGGCCATTCAAAGAGTTGAGATCAGTTTTCTGATGCATTTAACTTGCATCATTATCCACGAGAACCTAGATTATGTATACATGTATTTTGTACTGTTCTTTAATGCATTCAATGCGTTCAGTGTGATCCTATTCGATCTCACTGCATCCAAGAATGTTAAACCAGATGCCCTCTCCATTCTCCAAATATACCCAGCCTCCAGAGCTGGAAGGTAAACCTAAGCTCATTGTCCTGACCTTGAAGATGGTGGCTTTGGTCCATAAGTGAAACCCAATCCTAGGTTTGGCCCACCAGGTCACCTTTTTATCGTAGTCAAAGCCCAGACCCAAGTATGGTGTCATTGCAACTACCTCACTGTCCATCCAGAGGCCTCTTGGCAAAGGTTTGTGCATTTGTTGCACTAGTGACCAGACTAAGGACTCCTGGTCATGTACATAGAATTGACCTTAGTTACACTTATCTACTACTTTATTACTGGACCCTGACCCTTAAGCATCACACAGCCTGAGAGAGAGAGAGAGCAAAAGGACATTGCCTGTGTTTGTATCACTTCTGGATTTCATTCTGATATTGAAGGTAATCAGTCAAAACCTGGAAACAACCTGCCACAACCTCTCACTACCCCTTTCTTGGATTAGTCACCTAGATTAATCCTCTGGGTTAAGTATGCTGCCAATTTACACAGATCATCCAGTTATGTATCTCTTAATTGCAAATTCAGCTTCCAACCTCTGTTATTCCACAAAGTCGAAGTGGATATTTCATTAGCCCAGATATTTGTTTAACAGTGCAAACAGACTTGGAGGAGGTTCCATATGACGTTTTAACAGGCCTTTCTGTGTCAACAGCTGCAGGCCAACCAGTGATGCAGGCTGACACCAACCTTTTGCTCAGGGCAAAAAAGACATGGTGCTGCTCGGGACCTTTTATGCAAACTAGCCCCAAATTTTGTTGGTCCCTTTAAAGTCCTGAGAAGGGTGAATCCAGTAGTTTATTATCTTTGGTTTCCCTGATAAATATAGATTAATCCTATATCTCAGAGAATTGGTCAGCAGCCTCTAGTGTCTAGAGTGCACATCTGTTTGACAGTTTCTGGTATAAAACACCTTATTTAACTTATCACTTAATGACAAGGTCTAGTAGGTATGTTGTGGTAGATGACTATACAAATGTTTAATGAATGTTCATGAAATGGGCATAATTTATTAAAAAATTGTACTTATATCAGTTGTTACCGTATTTCTATTGTGCATTTTATTGCTTATTTAATAAACTGAGGGCTTCACTGTCTCACACCATGTGATGTGTAGCAAACCTTTCTTGCTAAACCAATTACTAGAACAACTCATTTAAAATATTCTGCTTACCTGCTGTTTTTCTGTTCACTAGGCGCCACAAAGAAGGTGAAGTCCGGCCTCCAGCCATGGCGAGGGTCACACGACCCCAAGGTCAACATCCATCGTGGTCGTGGATGGTAGGCATGCGACACACACACTGTAAGCTGTGCACTAAAGTTGCCATGGTGACTGTTATAAGCCTGTTGCAATGATAATAAAACCATCATAAGTTGACACATTCAAGCAAAAAGGGCCACAAGGGTATAAGCTGGGGTTTAAAAAAATGAATTATTGAATTTTTTTGGACAGAGATTGACAGTTTACAAGGCAATGGCTCAAGCCAAATCACGTATTGTTTCTCCAGCCTGGCATAAGCAATGATGTTTATAGATTTTTGTGAAACATTTACCTCTTATGAAAACCGTTTGCCTTTGCTGTTACGACTGGGAAGATTACATTCTTGTTACCTATCCTGATTAGTGATCATCTGATCAAAATTGAAGTTGGTAATGTGATGTTAAGCGTTATCAACTTAGTAATGCATTTTATATTATGTTCCATCACTTTGCATTGACTTTTGTCTGAATGTTCTATACTAAAGCAGAACATTTTGCATTGGTGCCACTCTTTTATAACCCGTGCTTAAAACGGCACTGTTTATTTTAATGCTCTGTTGGGTTTGTTCTCTAAAAATATTTAAATGTAAAACTAAATAATCGCATTTATTTCTAGTCTGATTAATCCTTCATAGAGCAACAGTTAAATATACTGTATATTTTGTTGAAATTATGTTTCCAGGCTGTAATTAGGCATGATTATGTTATCAGGGAAAATGTTTACAGTGAAAGCAAAAACATAATGTTTACAAAATCAGTGGTTTTCACAATAGGGTCCAGGAATCCCTAGGTTTTTATAGTTATTAGCCTGTTTAACGGGTCACTCGAATAACATAGGTTTAATCCAAACCTTAATAACGCAAAAACAGTAAGGTTTTTAAATAACATCTTGGACCTAATGTTCTGTCAGCAAAATATTCAGGGATAGAAAGCTCTATGGCGCTAATAAACAGACAAAATATTATTGCACACATTTAAATGATGTTATAAATGAAATAAATCGGTACTGTGTGGGTCAGTGGAATTTATTCCCTGGCTACAAAAAGTTTGAGAACCCTTGGTGTACGTGATATACATGAACCAGTGTGACGTGCTGGTGTGTGTGTGTGTGTGTTTGTGGACCTGAAATGATGGCACGTCTCCATGCCTGGGGCTCAGTGCTCTCCAGGGAGCGGGCATGCTGGCACTAAGAGAGTAGCGGTAGAGGGTAACAGGTGCATCTACCTCCAGCTTAGACACAAAAACTGTCAGAAGGCCATCTGTAGGGAAGATAAAGTAAGCCTTTAATTTATGGACACAAAACCACATGCTGAACCTTAATATGGTGAACTTCATTTATATACAAAAAAGGTAACCTTATTTACACACACTGACCCTAATTTTAACTGGATATGAACGAATTTATTTGTACATCGTTCGCAGGAGCATTTACACAAGAAATGTGGTATTCATGAAAATCCAGTTAGTCTGGAAAAAAAAAAATTCGAGCACCGGAGTTTGTGTAAATTTATGTATACGAAGTCTCACTAATGTGAACCTTGACTGTGATGAAGTTTTGCATTTTTATACATGGATTATACTGTCAAGTTTAATTTGCATATATATTTCAAATGCACACACAGATTTATTGAAAATCTCAGTGGTTTCATATTCATACAAGAAAGCAGTAAATTAGACTAGCCCTTCAATTAGGACAAAAGTAATGGCACCGTATAAAAGAAAGAAGAGTTAGTGTGTGCTATTTCACTATACTGTGAACTAAGTAATGCTAAGTAATTTATGGATGATTGACAAAAGTTTGTGTACACCTGACCGTCACACCCTTCTGTGTTTTTTGAACATCCCATTTCAGATGTGGTCCCCCCTTTGCTTTTATAATAACCTTGACTCTTCTGGGAAGGCTTTCCACTAGATTTTGGGGCATGGCTGTGAATGGGATTTGTGCTCATTCAGCCACAAGAGCATTAGTGAGGTAGTGTATTAGTTAGGCACTGATGCTGGGTGAGGAGGCCTGGGGTTCAGTTGTCATTCCAGTTTATCCCAAAGGTGTTCAGTGGGGTTGAGGTCAGGGCTCCGTGCAGGACACCTTAAGTTCTTCCACTCCAACCTTGGCAAACCATGTCTTCATGGAGCTCGCTTTCTGGAACAGGTTTGGGCCTATTAGTTCCAGGGGAGGGAAATTGTAATGCTACAACATACAAAGACGTTCTATACAATTGTGTCCTTCCAACTTTGTGGCAACAGTTTGGGGAAGGAACACATGTGGGTGTGATGGTCAGGTGTCCACATACTTTTGGCCATATAGTGCACATTGATAACGTGACTACGTATAAAATGAGCATAAAATCAGTGGAAGTATTTACAACAATTTTACTATTTTTACTAGTGATAAATGTGGCCCTTTATAAAACCTACTTTAGACAAATAATTCAAATCCCCAGAGCAATACAATGTCATACAGTGTTGCACTATAAACTGTATTCACATGCACTTACAATTACACACTTGCAACTGCACAATGTAAATTAGACCTGTTGTAGTGTGAGTGGCATTAACAGTGTTTTGCTGTCTCGGACTCTCTTCAGCTTGGCTTGATGGGGAGTTTTTTCTTGATGTCGAGCTCACGGCGTGGACACTGCTGTGCAAGCTGTGTGGCGTTTCCATAAACACTCCTATGGGACACAGAGTGAAACCATTTTAGCAGCATCCATAAAGCAGCACAGCAAAAAGTAACGAAAGCCTAGAATTCTGAGGCAAAGTGGTGTCAGAGTTGGTTATGCTTTGGCATTGAGCTCTTTAACATTGGTTCGAGGCAAGTTACTAGCCCTCTTGAATTATTCATAACTGATTTATTCTGTCTTTAGGTTCCTTCAAGCACAAGAACATTATTGTGAATTTGGGGAGGAAAGAATGTTATCGCTCCTCTGAGGTAATACGGATGAGATGGAAGGAAATGAGGTATGTAGCAGTGTCAATGTCGCCTCTCACCTGAGCACATGTGACACGAGATCCCCTGGGCACTCAGGTTGCTACGGAGATCCAGCAGTTGCTGTAGGTTGGTGTTGTGGTGGAAGAGCGCAGGAGCATGACTGGCTGGTTTAAGGAGGCTACAGCAACACACTGAAGCAAGCAGTAGCACAACATATAGAGCTGAGGGAGAGAGAACATAGATCAGAGAACAGCGGAGTTAATGTTATCCAACCTAAAGTTGATCCTTTTGTATGTGTAGTTACATTTAGTCTTGTGGAACATCTGCGAAACAAGTTAGTTCCTGTTTTCACTTATGTTATACGTTATAAGTTTATGTGGAGCATCCGGCATGTGTACTTGTCCTTGTGTAAGTTGTTACAATAATGTATGAAAAGATAACATATTAGAATTAGCGCATTAAAAAAAAACAAACCCGTGATATGCATCTGCACCATCATCAGAGCTTCTGTTTTAGAAAATTAATCCAAACCTTCAATTGGTTACTTGCAAATTTAAGCACAAAATTTTACAGCATTTTATTTTCTCCTCCATCCACGGCATACATAATATTAATGGTGATTAAATATATTTTGTTTTATTGTAATTTCAGTCTCACCTATAATTGCCTTACGTCTCTTCACCGTAGGCTCAGCCACCCAGGATCGCAGGGCCCTCTGGAGCTTGGCACTGACCAACCCGATGTTCCCTTCTGTGGATCCATCTGGGAGAGGCAGCAGAGCCGCATCAAACTCGGAATCATGGAGATCTGGAGCAGATTCACAAGCAGGTTACCATCAAAGTGAACCATCTTAATTATGCTGTATTTCAGCGGAGGATGCATGACAAGGACATAAAAAAGTCATCCATCCATCCATCTATTCATCTTCCATACCACTTTTCCTACACATCCTTCACACACTACGGACAATTTGGAAATGCCAATCAGCCTACAACGCATGTCTCTGGACTGGGGGAAGAAACTGGAGTACCCCCGAAGCACAGGGAGAACATGCAAACTCCGTGCACACAGGGCAAAGGGCGGGATTCGAACGGAGGTGCGAGGCAAACGTGCTAACCACTGCTTGTCCTCAGCTAACCTGTTTTAAAATGAAGTGTTTTATTTTTAATTTAATTAACAGTGCTTTATTGGCATAACCAAATGAATATTTGCATTGATTTGCAAAAAAAAAAAAAAAAAAGCAGTTCAATGCCCACTGAACATTATATTAGTGGAACATTATACATGAGTTGAATTATTCATATTTAATATTAACACTCAGAGAGAACATTTATTATTGCCAGAATATCATGGTTTTTCAGCTTTCCCTGTTATTGCCAGTCTGTTACTACCAACATAATATTAGCTTAAATCCTCTGAAAAGGATTTGGAAAGGATTCAGTGTATTTTATAAATCTTTATATTTAATTAAAATGCTAAGTATGTATCAGGGTAGGTTCTTAAGCTCTTTCTTTTAAACCAAACGCTGTTAGTTACCTGGTTCTCTCCCAGGATAATTAGTAATCAATTAGCATGACACTATAGTGTGTATACAGTATATTGGTTATGGGAATGCTACCTAGATGTGCTTCTCTTTTTGTTGCTTTTGGTATCTGTTGGTTGTAATTTTCTTTTAGGTTGTTGCCCTTGAATTTGCTTGATATTTGTTGGGATTTTTGGACATACTTGGTCTTGTTGGTATTATCCATGCTGCACAATATGCCAGGGTGCATGCTGACTTCCTGACTGAGGTAGCTGATCATGTTAGGGTTCTGTTCATTCCTCTTTGAGGACCCTATTCTAGTTCTCTCTACGTAGTTGTGTCTTTTCAAACTAAACTTTTGTGGAATATTTTTATACAGCAGGCTCTTGGGCTTCCCTTCATACCCTTCATTTGTGCATTTTTATCACTTGGATATTATGACTACATCTGTGGCTTACTCTATTCTCTTTATTAGATCATTGACTGGGGAACTACTCCATTCCTTGGCTACGACTTTATAGGGTGTGAATATAGTACAGTATGTCCCAGTCTCTTCTGTCTGTTTTGTACCTTGTCAGTCGACTAAAAGGGAATGTTCGCCGACAGAGAGGAATGAGGTATAACACTAAGCTGCCCATCACAGCAGTCATAGCTCTTTGGAGAGCGACCTGCTGAACTAAGAGAAGATGTTGATGATGAGGGGAATGAGGCTGACGTGACCCCCGACATCACCATCTGTCATCTGCCATACAGGTGGAAAGAGATGTGCGTTCAGCCAGACATACTAATGCGTGGTGTCCTATACTATGTCTTATAATTCATTCCTCTCTGTTTGCTGAGACATGAGGTACTGGGAATACCTAATAATAGAGCTAATGGTTAAATGGTTTAATGCCATGACTGGATGTGATTGAATTCCTAAAAAAATAAGCATTGATAAGCACTGACTAATGATGGATTGATAGAGATACTGGAATGAGGTAAACTGTACATCTGATACTGTGCTTATTTGCTAATACTCATACTCACAAAACATGCTCCTATACCAACAGTTGATATCACGTAATACTATGTCACCTAAGCCTAGTGAATATTGGCGCACCAATGAACAAATAACATGAAATGACCGCATACTGGACATATTTCACAATTAACGATCAAAGCAAAGCAGGCTGCAAACTGTGCTCAGTGAAAATATCAAGAGGAGGAACTACAGCTACCTGATAAAACATCTTTTTGATGTTTAAACCGTATATTTAATATAGAGTGGTGGAGAGCACTATTGCTAGTCTTCTCATTTTTTTAAATTTAAGGGTCATTCCATCTCAAATGGTCCAATACAGGTTGCACGACCATTTTTATTTTTAATTTTTTTATTTTTTGAGAGATTATGTATTGGCACACCTGAACAAGCTAACCAAGGTCTTCAGGATTACTAGAAAGTTACAGGCAGGTAAGTTTGGAGGTTTGGAGGTGAACTTTGCAGATTTGAAGATTTGAGATAGATCATGCTTCACTGTTTTCAAATGTAGCAACATTTTAGACAACAAGCATAAGCTATTGTATGTCAATCATAAATATAATTACTGTAAAATACTGTCCATTTTTATTATTTGTTGTGCTTATATTACATCTGTTCATTTCTCAAAACGCATGAATAAAGTAAGCTTTTCCCCAGATTTCTACTAGCCCTAACTCTGTAACCAGTGGAATCTCAAAACTCATACTTTTAGAGCAGAATGCTATGATAGACAACTTATTTCTGTGAAAACTTTATGTTTGTATCTGGTCCCCCACCAGAGATATTCAACCTGAAAGTGAGGGGAATTTAAAAAAAATTGCACTTTCTCACCCCCATAAAAATAAAAGAGAGAAGTCTCAAACCTGAAATGTTCTGCATGCACACTATACTTACCCAGGTACCTCCTAAAAAATTAAGACTGAGACTTGAACCCTTCCCATTATAAATTGACCCTAAACGTGAAACTGTGAGGAATCTTAAACATACACATTTGGACTTATGTCCATGTACCTTGTAATGTGCTCTAGAGATCATTTTTTTCCCCCCAAGGAGCTAGGACCATCCTGAGCCGAGATATTGAGGTTTCTGTAAACAGCTATATAACCAAAAATTTTTGTGTGCTATGCCACAAAGATGGCCGTCATAGTTAAACCAAGTAAAATTAAATAAATAAATATATTTTTAAAAACTGGTGGTTTTACAATGTAAATACATTGAGGTAATCACTTCAAAAAAAAATATTGGAAAAATTAAAAATGGTCAAGCAACCAACTTTACAATTTTTGGACCACTTGAGATGGACTGACCCATAAATAAACCATGTAACTGATGTAACAGTAAACACACCTGGTTCTGTCTCTACAGTCAAAAGAGCCACATCATCATCCTCATCAGAAAGAGGGCTGAGACTGACTGAGAGTGTATTCAGAGTGTTCCACCTGTAGTAAACAAGTAAACAACAAGCAGTAAACACCATAGATAGACAGATCAACAAATATTACTCAGCATTAGTTAACAAAGCAGAAATTTTGAGAGTACTTTACCATTTTGGACATGCGTTAGCGTAGGCAGCAGCACACTGATTCCAAATGCAGAGGGCAGCGGGCATTAGAATGGACACCCAGAGCCAGCAGCAACTCACGATGAGAG
Organism: Cranoglanis bouderius; assembly: GCA_023630585.1. NCBI lineage: Eukaryota > Metazoa > Chordata > Actinopteri > Siluriformes > Cranoglanididae > Cranoglanis > Cranoglanis bouderius. The sequence goes on from CM042549.1 coordinate 4,349,906, forward strand.
ACATGAACAGACTAAAGTCATGCACCGCTGGGATCTGCATACATAATGTATGAAGTGGAGCCAAGTGTCTGGTGTCCAAAAATCAAATGTTCCCTTTTGTAATTATGCTGCTTTTTTGCATATTTTATTATTCCCACAAATTCAGCAAAACCTTAATTTTCCTATTCACGTACTGAATAAACATGAGCTGATGACACTCAAGGTTAAAAAGTTTAAAAGCCCTGCCTTATAGTTTTATTATTGTTTCATTGCAATATTTACAGCTTATTTAATCATATATGTCTCAATCTTGTGTTCTGAGATGCTGCTAAACATCTGCCAACATTTACAGTCTCATTGCTGTATTGGGGTCATTTACAGTCCCTGGGGTTTTCATCCTTTTGATACAGTGAATGCTCATGACTTGTCATTTTGTTTTCTATTATTGTCCCAGGGTTTTGTTTTGTTTTTTTGAAAACCGTGGGGTAATGGCACACAAATGTCTTACTTAATATTGCTTAATAATGAAAGCATTATTTGGTGTAGAGACTTACTTTAGATGCAGCTTGTCAAAAAAATAAAAAAACATTTAAAAATCTGTGACTTAACAAGAAAAACAAAACTTGCTGTTTCACACTTTAGCAATAAAAAAAGGTGTTGTTTTTTTTTGTTTGGCTTAAACCAGCATTCCTTTTGTATTTTTGATTATTTGCTATTGGATTTTCAAAGTGGAAGTTAATTGTGCTCTAAACAGCAGGCTTTCAAACAAGTCTTTTTAAGCAATCAATCCCCACTCCTATCAAAAAATAGCCATACACTTCTGAGGTTTAAGATGAATAACTATTGAATTGATGCTGTAACTTGGAACAACACAAAGGAATTATCCAGTCAGTGGTGAAGCTGATGTTTGTTGCAGTTCAGCTAGTTTCCTATGTAAAAATAAAATAAAAAAATGCTCTTGTATCAGTACCTGGGAGAAGGCATTGGCTGCATAGGCGGCTGCAGTGGTGAAGGAGGTGAGGAAGGTGGCGCGACTTGCCGTCTTCACTGTGTGGACCATACGCTGCTCAGCTCCTACAACATGAGCTGCCTGCCTGAACGTACTGATAAACACAAACACATCATCCACACCTAGAAAGGGATAGAGAGAAGGAAAGGATAGGGAGGATATTACCTTCATGAAACAGGCTCAAGAAGCACACGGGTTATAGCCGATTAAAAGAACTCTCCATGTGCCTTGCAGAGCTTTTCTGTAATAAAGACTTATTGTCAATGGCAAACTCTGTGAATTGGGAATTTCCCCAGGCTACAGTGTGATCAGAAGAGGAATTGGATAATCTTCATAAAGAGAGCTGCTTTTGCTGAGCCATTGAAAGAAGAATTCAACTGCAGCATTGGCTCAGTGATCAAATCCTGTGATTATGATGAATCAGTTAAATATGGCTGGCTGACATACTGTATACTGACAATGTGTTGGTGGAGGACAGTCTTTATAACAGAACTAGAAGGTACTCCAGCTTCATGGAATCTACTTCCTTGAATCTTGAAGCCAGTAAAAGAGTCATCTTTGCATGGGTCAACAAGTTGTTGGCCAACATTTCAGCTAAGAGTTGTAGTGTTCTATCCTCGCATTGATATTATTCGAGACTGGCTCGCATCTTCATTTTCTGTCCATGGTGAGATGACTGTATATTGTGCTAGCAATATACATGTATACATATATACAGTTATATGTCAGCCTTGCACCAAACTTTACTAATTGCTTGCATTCTAATTATACCGTCTAGTAAATGTGAGTAGTGCAGCAGGTGGTGGGATTTGGAAGCATGTGCTATAGTTGCAGCATTGAGGTGCAATGAAACCAGTATAAAGTACATTAAGTTTAAACATACACACCAGTGGAAAAGTTATTGTTTTGTGAAAGTCAATAAGGAGTTGTTTTATTTTCTTTTTTAAAATTTTTTTTATGAAATCTGTGGGCATCTGATTTGTCCACCTTTTTAAAAGAATTTTAAATGTTTTAGTTTATATAATTGGTGCAGGTACTCCTCAGCAAACAGAGAACTTAATTTTAATTTATAAATTTAAAATTCATATCCGGAATTCATATATTTCTGTAAAGCGTCTTTGTGACAATGTCCATTCTTAAAAGCGCTATACAAATAAAACTGAATTGAATTGAATAATGTGATAATCTCACAATGGAAAGATTTCATCAGTGAGCACTCACCAATGCCAATGATTATGAAGGCTGCCACACCATTGAGAATGCCCAGGTACTTCACCCCGAACACCACATGATAGAGGAACAGAGCCACCAGGCAGCTCAGGCCAATACTAACCAAGCCAAAGAATGTCAGAAACACTACACACAAAGAAGAAGAGAGTTGAGGAGGTTCAGGTTAATTAGCTGAATTTATCTTACCAGAATTTAGGTGTAAGAAAGTCAGCATGTCTAAATGACTAAACGTAATGTTGCTGCACCATAACAAATCGAATCATTCTCAGTGGTAATGTGGTGATGGTTTGGTTTAATAGACTTTTAGAAGGTTTGTATTTTCATGGGTTGTGCTATAAGAACTTTTGAGAACGTGTTATGTGATGCTTACTGCCATTTCACCAAGCTAACCCAGAAAAAAGCATAGGTTACGGTTGAGGTTATGCTATGCTAGAAATTAAAGCTTGTTGACCTAAACAGAGTAAAATAATTGTTTTTTGGGTTTTTTTTTAATACCACAGCGCTGTTGAATTCTCGATTCTGATTGGTCGACAGACGTTCTGAGGTGCGCAATAATTTTTCAGTGAATGCACAGCTAAAGTAGTTCCAGTCAGGTCTTGAACGCATTACGGTTCCATATCACTTCGCCAGGTTAACTGAAATAACGGAAAAAGTTAGCCTACTGTCCACCACAGCACACACATTTAACAACAAGCAAAATGACAGATAATTTTTATTTTCCATAATGCGCACCAGAAATAGTAATGCGGCCATGAGGCAAAGCGGAAGCTTGAGCCATTGATGTGCAGTTATTGGAGAGAGAGAGAGAGAGAGAGAGAGAGAGAGAGAGAGAGAGAGAGAGAGAGAGAGAGAAAAGAAAGAGAGCACGAGAGAGCATGTGTGATAAGCCGGTGAACAAGTATCAACATTTTATTAATTATTCGTTGTATTTTCTGCATTAATAAACCAAACAAACAAACAAAAAAAAAACCCCTGTGAACGAGTAGGCTTATCGATATTTATTTATTTATATATTTGTTCTATTTTTATATTATTAGCATGAAATGGGAAAAAACCCTGTGAACTCTCTCTCTCTCTCTCTCTCTCTCTCTCTCCAATAACTGCATATCAGTGGCTCAAGCCTCCGTTACTAGCTCTAAATGACGCTTGACATGGGATGCGAAATAAATTAGTCCCACATACGAGTGTTTTAAGGACAAAAACCTGACAAATCTCTTGAAATAAAACATCTGAACAATTTCTTGAGGTGTGGTAACTGTGGTATAAGCAGAATAATTGACTCCAGACCGTTGAATTATTAGAAAATCATGCACACCCCAGGTGTAACAGCCACTCCGCTTCGCATCGCATTACCACCTCGGGTGTGCATTATTTTCTAATAATTCAACGGACCGGAGTCAATTATTCCTTACTTAAAATATACTAAAGTAGAAATATACCCAAAGTAGAACAATTTCATATTTCTGCTTCATTACTACAAATCACTGCTGTTGAGAGAAATAATTTCATAAATAATCCCAACCTAGAACTGCTTTCATCAGACGTGCATGCAAATCTTACATGAGAAAGAAGTGAGGATATAGACCAGCACCGCTATACAGGTGCCACTGAATAACGCCAGCAACATGTCGCTGTGGAACGTCCTTCTGACCTCATCATCAAAAAGCTCTGTACCCCCATACAGCACCTTCACCTTGCTGTGAAAGAGATGGAGAGAGAAGTAAAAGGACAGCAGGGAGGAGATATGTGGGGAAGAGAAAGAGTCTGAAAGCAAATTGACCATGAACACGATTCAAAAGGGCACAAAAGAAAGAGGGAAGAGATATTAGCACGGACAAAAATAAGATTGCTCAGCATGGATGGTCTGGTGAAAGAACATGGAATTATCTTATTAGATCACTACATATACTAAGCCTATTTTAAGGAATAATTACACGGACCCCAAATACAGCACCTTTGCCTTGCTGAGAAAGAGGTGAAGAGAGTAGTGAAAATAACTGCAGGGACAATGACAAAGAAAGAAAGTAATGGAGCAAATTGACTAGCATGATGAGGAATGGTTTGTGATTCAAGGTGAATTATGCAAAGGTGCCAACATCTACGGTTCGGCCTTAGCATTCATGTTTTTTGAGCTCTTGTTATGGTGATATGGGAGACATCTGAAACAGATGCTTTTCTGCTTTCTCAGATAAAATACTGGTTATGCCAAACATTAATAAAATTTTCCTGGCAGAAAAGATAATTCACTGAAGGGGAAAGGACACAGGATTCACTGAAGGGGAAAGGACACAGGATGTGAAAGATGTTTTTGGTTGTGCTAGCAGTTACTTTTGCTTCATGCCAACTTTATCTAGGTGCACTCTGACTTTGTGAATTTATGAAGCTTGTAAACAAGATTAGAAAATTAGAAAACAAGAGGGTAGGGCTGTGATCTCTAGTTGGTAAAAAAGCTCTTGGTTGAATGTGCCGTTTATCATTAATGCTGTTGGCATGGGACCACCGAAATACACTAGGGTTTTTATGGTAAAATTCTCTCTGCCTGATAAGATTTTCTTGTTAGAAATGTTGGCAGCTCTGCATTATGCAGAGTACTTAGAAATAAGGAACAAAAATATATCTTGGTATGGCTGCTCAGAGGGATGTAATACGGATTATCTTAATTACATCTTGGCACACTAAGCCCATCTTAAAGGAATAATTATTTTGATCAAGACAATTATGTTGTTTTATTATCTATAGGGTCATTTGTTCAAAATACTATCAAAGTTTTATAGAAGATAATGTGAAATTCAAAGCCAAGTGCCTTTGTTTCAAAGTACTTTCAGAAAGTCACTTTGTAAAAGCAAAGACTAAACTAAAAGAATACTAATCTTGTGAACCTTGGAATTAATTTTCATGTTGGATTAGTTAGCCAACAATAATAACAGGATTCTCAGTATTGTGGTACGTAATAGCAGAAGCTTATGCTCACAAGTTGGTGGGGAGGCTTAGAATTGATCAAGAGTCTCTCTGACACTGAAGTTTCATGTTCTGTAACCATAAAACAGTGAAGTCCTAGAATATTTTGACTCATATGGGACATCTGTTTGGACTCCACTGTAGACTAAATACGCCAAGTTACAAGTTTATTAGTCAACAGATTGGGAATAAACTGGGACTTCAATGTATATGTATTGCATATTTAAAAAATAAAATTAAATAAAAAATCCACATCACTGATCCAAACCCATACTTGGAGACCCCATTAACTAGACTTCCTCCTAACACATTCAGTTAATAGCTATCCAATTTGATAGTAATCTGTATCTGACCTGGTGGACTGCTGAGCCAAAATATCAGCATACTGGACCACAAAGTCCCTGAATCTTCGTCTCTGCTCCAGGGGCCGGTCTTGTAGAGAGTAGAAGGATGGCAGTGGTGCTCCAAAATGGATCTCACTGCGGAGGAGGGAGGAATGAAGGCTGTCTGGAGTGAGTGTCTCATCCACATACCAATAAAACTGGGGGTGGGTGATCGCCAGACTCAAAGCACCTGGGCCAACAAGGAGGAATCTGAGCAAGTTCCGTATTTTTGCTAGATTTAGTTTAATAACTGCAGCTGTACATGATATGGACATAATATCAAGTTTAATGGTATTATTATTATTGTTATATTAAATGGGCAAAAGCAAAACAAAAACATCAGGGCATATACTGTAGATTGTTTTTTATGGCACCATGGTGGCTCAGTGGTTAAGCTTCTGGACTACCAATCAGAAGAGTACAGTATATTGCAATAAAAGTCAATGTAGTTTTACTTGGCTGCTATAAACGACTCACCTTGTATATCTGCCAAGTCTGGGCCCATGCCGTCAAAGTAGATCTTCCCTCCTCGTTCGCTGGGGAAGAGGTAGGAGAGGAGGGAGCTAGGGGGTGAGCAGTATGAAGGCCCCAGAGGAAGGTCCCTCAACACTTCCAGAGGCTTCCAACAAAACTGCTGGAATTGTGGATGTTGCATGAGGAGTCGTTCCACGTGGTGGATGGTGTGAAGACGCTCCGGGGTAAAGATGTTGTTGTCCTTGTCACCCTGAGCCACAAACACCAGCTCCATCCTCCAGAGAGCCTGGGTCTGAAGGTAGGAGTAACCTGCGAATCTTGCCTTTCTGACAAGAGCTGAGCTTGATTCCTCATTCACTTGTGTTCTGTTAGATTGTGTCCCATTTCTAGGTTGTCTCATTTTCCCCCTTTGTTCCTCACCATCCAACATTTTCATCATTTGGTCTGTTTTAGTGTTAATTCTGTCTTCTTGCTTTTGTGCTACCTCAGATTTACCCTGTCTATTTCCCAAAACCTCAGATAGTCGTGTCTGATTGGCCACCATTGGCTCTTTCTCTTGTCTGTTTAATTTCAGCAACAGGAAATCCCTAAGGGCATTTGATTCAAAATCAGTTCCCTCTGCATCACGCCGGTGTCTATCCCAAGACCCTAACTGGCTTTTCAGTGCAACAGTGAGTGCATCGAAGCGTTCTGCAGATGAATGGCTCCTTACTTCAAAGGCACTATAGGAGAGATCAATGTCCAGGGGCTCGCAGTAGACAAACATGTAAGCAGAAAGAGTTAAGGGAAGCAGGAAGCCTACAACAAGAACCACTCCACTGGCCCAGGGCCGAGTGTAAATCCATCCTACCACCCACCACAATCCTCTACAGACCGGCTCTCCCCTGATCACCTCAACCCCTTCATCGCAAGATTCCTTCCCTTCATCATCATCTTGTTCCTCATACTCACTAAAGTCCCACATAGCCTGGAGCAACAAGGGTTCATCCTCTGAATCCATGGTATTACGGAGACAAACTGGCAGTTATATCACTGCTGGCCTGGTGTACCCGTTTGTTATCTCCACATACAGTGAAACTGTGATAAAACAGGTCTAAATTATGCAGCAGTCTCCAGAGAGTGCCAGGTTATTGGTAAATGTCTGCTCTCGAGGACAAGGACACGGTCGTTAATTCTGTCTTTCACTAGGCTGCTGGAGCACAGCCTCTGGCCTTTGAATCCTGAGGAAAGAGGAAATAGAAAAAAGTGGAAGAGTGTGAAAGGAAGCCGCGAAGCCAGGTCTCCAGGGGCAACACATAGGCCCAGACAGGGTTGAGCCTTTGGCTTAGAATGCCAAACACAGAGCACATGTGTATGTGTGATGATAAATTTCCCTCCCTCATACCCTCTCTCTCTTATCAGGTGAGCTGTGAAAGCTTTCACACCAGCAAAGGATGGCTGGTGTGTGTTTATCTGCAAGAGCACAAAACATGAAGAGAGCTCAGTTGTAAGTTATACCTGAAACTTTTCACTTGCACTGAAAAATTTCATAACTGTGTATAGTTATTGAGTGTACGCTCAGTGAGAATGTTTCAAGATTGTTCTGAAGTGTGGATGACAAGGGATCCTACACTAATAATAAATAGCATTTTAAATAGCATTTTATTTTTAAGATATGCTGTTTGGTTGAATTCCACTTGCAAACTTAACCTTCACATTATGTCACTGGATCATAAAAATCTATTTTAAATACCTCAAATATCACATCCTCATCTCAGTTATTAGAAATATACAGTAGATAATGTTTACAGAAATAGACATATAGATGTAAATAGATGTCAGGTGTGGAAGGAATAACTTACACTTAGGGATGTGCTATTATAGGTAAATAATAAACAGTGGGGCGGTGTGATGTGGTCTGACATGAAGAGTAATTACTGTTACCACCCTGAATAATAATTTTCCAATAACAGCACCTCCTGAAGTGTTTTATTCCTCTTAAACCAGAGCAATTTACAAATACTAACATTTTTCTTATTTATTAAACAACAACATGTGTTTTTTCCCCATCCATTTATAGTTATGTATAATGTTGTGGAACATTTGTGGAACAAGTTCGTTCCTGTCGTTCTCTTTGTCGTGCTTTTCGCTATCTGAAGTTAATAAGACATAAAACACAGTTTGTCATGCTATCAAGAAATGGTACCTCTGCGTGGAAGACTTTCCTGTGGTGGGGAACTTAAAGCTGTAGCTTTACCTCTAACTATTACAAAGTGCTGATACTGGAGACTGCTAAATAAACATCTTTCAGAACACTTCACTATTTTAACTATTATATCAATGTTTATAACATATTAGAACATTCACATTATTATAAACCTGGGATTTGAATTACAGCTGTTTCTACTATTATAGGTGCTAAAGGTTCTTTGATTTGTCCCTCTAGCAGAACCCTTAAGTTTGTATGAAGAACCATACAACAGAATTTTCCTTTTAGAAAACGGTTTCTGAACCATCCAAATCACCCTAAAGTAGTCCATTGTACACTTGGCCTGTAGTGATATTGGTCTACTTTATTAAAAAAGCCAAGCTGATTTAAGTGCCTGTAAAGGTAGTACATGTGTCTTATTTATGTTTTAAAATAGCTTGCCTATTGCATGCTCAAGAATGAGTATTTGGGCAGCGTATAATATGCAATTTGTCCAGTAAGGTTTTACGTCCAATTATATAATGTCCAACTGGTGTCAGATAGGTTGGGAAATTGATGACATTATATGGCAGTTATTATTTCCTTTTAATTTCTTGTTTATTTCATGCCATTTCATTATTAAAAAAAATAATTACCCGAACATAACATCTAATATGATTTTTCAAAAATGAAATTGAGCCATAACAACAGCGCATTGTGGAAAAAATCATTTTTAGCATTGCTCCACAAAATTTAAAATGGGTCAGATTATAAGGGTTAAGGAATCCAAGGCCATTCAGACGTTCACTTTCAGTGGACGGTATCCCCAGGTGTGCTCAATGAAAAATAGTTGAGCTATGCTCAGGGGAGACATCCGTGTATAGATAGCCCTGTATCTTAATCCCTGTATCTCTTCCCTGCAGAGAGTTGGTATATTTCACCTCTTAGTCTGGCTTGCTGGAGGATCGATGTTTGATTTAGGTGTTAAAGAATCTCCCCTGGCATGCCAGTGGGCTGCAGAGACACTAATAAGCATTCTGGGACACATTTCAGAGCCCCGGAACACTCTAGAAGTCATCTCTCAACATATCGGTATAAACCACTCACATGCCAGCGATAAGTGTACATTAGCAAACCTCTTCGGAAACGTTCATCAGTCACCCTGACATATCCAGTGATAACGGTTCTCAGTAAGTATATCTCTACACATCTCCAGACTTGTTTCGCAAACGAAGTAGTGAAGGAATAAAAAAAAAGAAGTGATAAAAAAAAGAAAGGAGTTATCACAGGAAGATGGTAGTGAGTATTAAACCCTGCAGCTTTAGAGTCCCAGAAATGATCGCCTTGGTTAAATATTCAATACAGATAGAGGCACCTTGAGTTTTACAATGCTGCTGTTCCATGTCCCATTTCCATTTTGACAGCTCAGATGCTTTCACTTAGATTGAAGCCTGATTCTAATCTTTATGCCTTCCAGGCATCTTGTTGTAGCCTGAGACCAATCTTTGTTAGGGTAGACATTTACCTCCCTCCTTGCAGGCTGGTGTCAGTCACATATGTTAAATTAATCATAATGAACCAACTAATGGTAGTGTTTTAAGCTCTATAAAAGGGCTTGAAAATATGTTGGAGTTTTTATTATATTTATGTACATTTTTAACGCTGAATCTAATGTGTTAACCCATTTCAGGCAACAAAATTTCACGCTTATCAGTGTTTCCTTACTAACAGGGTTGAGTGTTTTAGAATTGGCAAATACACAAAATGTGGTTACCCACACATCCATGCTAATGGCACAAGGGCATTAAGGGTGTTCTAATGATTCATTCAAAATATTGTATTAATTAATATTTTACTTTAAAGTATCATTTAGGTAACAGGGGTGAACTTTGTAAATAACTGTAAATAAATTAAAAAGAATGAGAGTACTGACATAGCTTATTCGCATTATTGCCAGAAAAAAAAGAACTTTCAAGCATGAGATGTTAAATGGATTCACAAATTAAGATTTGTGAAATATTTTAATGACTACATTTCAATGTGACTGCCAAAATCCTGCTATGTTATTGTTTTAAGTTATTTATATGAAATATATAATGTGTGTCTGCAAAATGTATGTTAAATTCTTTCACTACACTAAGAAAATCTTACAGCTATTGAACAGCTTACATTTCTTCCAGCTATTGCAGTAATATGAATCCATTCACGCGTCCAGATACACCATGAAGCCTGCACTCAAAGCAAGGCACCACACTGGCACCAATCAGCTTAATGTGTCTAGACTTTTTGAAGGAGAATATGCTTTTAAAAGAGGCATTTGTTTGTCTATAAACACCTCAGGAGGTGCAATGCAGCATCTGTCTGCACCATGGACTCACAGTTTAACATCTGGTGGAGGCTCTGACTACTCTAGAGTATAAATTCTTTATTGCACAGGTTGCTGTTGAGGTAAACAGACAAAAACATGGAGGGTTAGGACAAACAAACCATGAGTCCAAATGTATGGGTCTAAAGATTCATCCACCCACCTGGCTATAAGATTGTGAATGGTATTTATTTCAAATCTGCATTGAAGATCTATACTCTTAAGTGCTATATATATATATATATATATATATATATATATATATATATATATATATATATATATATATATATATATATATATATATATATATATTTAAAATTGTTATGGTCCTCCTCTTATCTTAAGCAATAGGTTATTATCTCTAAGTAAATATACTGTATAAAATGATTGATATACTGTATAAAAATATTGTTTTTACTCTTATCTTAAGCAACAAGGTTAAAATTATAAAATTATTGCTGTTTCTCATATTTTCTTAATAACAATAATATTAATAATAATATTAATAATAGTATTATTATTATTATTATTATTATTAATAATAATAATAATAATAATAATGTATTACTGTGTAAATATATAAAACTATTGTTGTCTAAAATTTCTGCTCTGTTTCTATTATCTTAAGCAATAAGGTCTTATTATATATATATATATATATATATATATATATATATATATATATATATATATATATATATATATATATATATATATATATATATATATATATATATATAATAATTATTTCTATAGACATTATTGCTATAGTCCTGCATTTATCTTAATCAATAATTACATAGTCTTATTTCTATGTAAATATAGAAACTATTGCTATATAATTTATTGATATGTTTCTGCTCTTAGCATAATAATTAAGGTGTTACTGCTATGTAAATATACCGTATAAAATTATTGCTATGTTCCTGTTCTTATCTTAAGCAATAAGGTCTTATTATTTAAAAATCTAACATACTTTCTATAGACATTGGCACTATAAAATAATTGCTATGACCCTACTCTTGTTTTAAGCAATAAGGTGTTAAGGTTATGTAAATTTTTATTGCTATCTAAAATTATTGCTATGTTCCTACTCTTATGTTAAGCACTAATATGTTATTATGATATAAATGTTCTATTGGACCAAATGGTAATAGTAGAACCAGTCACAAAATCTCACAATCGAATGAACTAATTAATGAATGAATAAATGAACGAATGAATGAATGAATGCCAGAAAGAGTAACAGCAATCAATCCTTTATTGCCATATCTGAAATGAATATAATTAACGAACACAACTGCAGCAGTTCTTGGCCAGATATACAATATAATCAGCATATTAATGATATTTTGCCCGCTGTTCCACCACCACTGTTGGCCCCAGTGCATGAAACAAGCACAGGCTCCAGATGGCGGATTGAATTCGGATTTGTGGAAACTAAATTGCCAGCTTTTGGCTCAGATCTACCTGTTTTCATTGCAGGAGAGAACAAAATGAGAGAAAGAGTTGAAAAGCAAAATAAGGAAGATTCAAGGAGAAAGAGTGTGACAGGAGGAGAGAGAAGAATAGAGGGAGGAAAGAAGTGATGGTTGCTAAGGTTTTCTTCAGAAACAGGCCACACCCCAATAATAGTATCATTTGAGAATCCGACGAAAGTTGCACGTCAACACCACGTCGATATTTTGATACTATGCTAATTCATAACTTTGGGACATTATATACCAGTTTGACCTCTCCAGCTAGGCAATTAATATTAAATAGATCTATCTTATAGTGTATAGCAGAGGAGAGGAGTCTCCTCCAAGGGCAGACTTAAGTTTATCACCTATGGCTATGCTCCAAAAAAATATATTTTTACAGCTGAGTGTTGGGCCAATTTCGGCTGCTAAGTCTTAACAGTGCTGTTTGTCTTAATCATACAGTGCTACAGTACTTAAAGATAGCTATTACATTCAGAAATTATTCAACAATGTTACACCCAGAAGAGGAGCGGTTCTCATTCAAATCTTAAGGTTCTTCCTCATGTTGTCTCAGGGAGTTTTTCCTTTCCTTGTTGACTCTGGCTTGGGATCTAAATCTACATCCAGATATCTGTAAACCTGCTCTGTGACAATGTCTGTTGTTAAAACCACTATAAATGAAAAAACTAGTTTTGGTGACCTCTATGTTCAAGGTAACATGATTCATTTCAAGATAAGTTTGGGTTGTCCAGTTTGAAAGCAATAATCCATTTTCTTTTTCTTTCTTTTTTTTCTTTTGCTTCTCCCTCCAGAGAGTTATGGATCAAAGGCTTTGGTTCCTGAAGCAGTTCATGGTGGGAAGATAGATCTACAATGCAATATTTATAGAGTTCTGGTCAAGGCTGAACAGCGACTTTAGAAGCTTGAAGGTATTTGTACTTTTCATTATTTTTTGTTTTTATTTTCTTTATTTTATTATTATTGCTGTTGTTTATTTATTTATTTGCAGTTTTAGCTTTTACACCTCAACTTGTCAGCACTCCATTAGGTAAGAAATAACACACCTGGTGGCTTGCTGTTATAGCAAAATAAAGACATGATAATGAATGATCTTCCAGTAACAGCATGCTTGAAGAGTTTAATACAACAGCAATTTGCCAACAATTACATTTTTGATTTATTGAAGAACATCATGCTTATTTTTTTTTATTAATTCAGTGTTACGATTAATATTGTGGAACACCCGGAACAATGTGGAACAATTTTTCAAAGCACTTAGATTATAGCAGCTATAATAATATTTTTGAATTTTATAAGACAAAAAAAATGCAGCTTGTCTTGTTACCACATCTGCAAAATGCTGTAAGTGTTACTGAGACAGTGCAAATTCCTCCTCTTTCCTAAAAACTTTCTTTATATCTTTCCTAGAGCCTCCTTCTATAAATGTTATATTGACATTTACTTACAGAAAACTTCACCATCCAGCCAATTTCTTTAGTGCTTATCCTACACAGGGTTGTGGGAAGCCTGGAACCTATCCCAGGGGACTCGGTGCACAAGGCAGGGACACCCTGGACAGGGGGCCAACCCATTGCAGGGCACAGTCACACACTCATTCACACACTATGGACAATTTAGAGATGCCAGTCAGGGTTATAACACATGTCGTTGAACTGGGGGAGGAAACTGGAGTACCCGGAGGAAACCTCCAAAGCACAGGAAGAATATGCAAACTCCATGGACACAGGGCGGAGATGGGACCTGAACCTCCAATCCCAGAAGTGCGAGGCAAATGTGCTAACCACTAAGCCACCGTGCCTCCCAAAATTTCACCATATCAATGATTTATACAGTATATATTTTTTTAAATCTGTTTATTATTAGGCTTCGATCATGTTGAGAATCTTCCATACAAGTCCCTGTGAAATAGCTGTTACTATAGAAACAATAATGTATTAGAAGGCGTTAATATCAATTTGCAATTAGATTGGAACTACTGTCAGTATCCACTAATGAATTTCTAATCAACTTATGTTCAATCGCTGTCACGTTTGCAATTATTTATCTGGCTGACACATTCCAAATCCGGAGTGACTTACAACTGAGGAAATTTAGAGCAAGGGCCTTAATATTTTGATTCAGTTCCATTTCTGAAAGATGGACTTATGAATCTACTGTAATTATAAACATTTTCCCAGGGAAAGGATGCGAGTACAGACTCTGGTCTGATTTACTGTGACTTAAGCATCCGATGAGTACAATCCTGAAAGGAACCTTGCTATGTGAGCTATCTATATAAACACTACACTGCTGTGCCAGAGATATTTCAGAAGATTTGGGCTTTGACTGACAGCGGGGGTCTGAGCTGTTATCAGGCGTGATGGCGTGTTTTGTTCTGCTCACTGGTGAGAGTTGGTCTCCCGTGGCATCCTATTTGGACCAAGCAAAAGCAACACACTTTCTCAGCGTGTCACTGAAGCAACAAGAGACTCAATATGCATGCGTGATTGACAGGTGAGAACAGCGTGGAGGAAGATCGCACAGATTTAGGTGGGGTTGGGTGCATAATAATGATGCTTAAGGGAGGGGGACAAAACAGCATTGTGACGGCTGACGTGCAGCTGCGCTTACAAAAAATCAAATACATTTCACGTGATTATGTGAGGAATATGTGAGTACATGTGAAAAACATGTGAAAGTGCATTCCACCATGTTATTCCCTGAAACTTGAAGATAATTTTTTTTTAATTTCACATGGTTCATAGACAGTATTTTCCACCAGTTCATTTTTCACGATTCAATTATTTTCACATTTGATTTTTTTAAAAAATGCATGATTCATGTGTATGTGTGGAAAAAATGTGTGACACGTAATAGCATGTTAAGTATCTAAAAACCACATATGTACATTTCACATGTGAGTTGTGATTATTCACATAATGAAGATTTTGTGAGTGATTGGTCAGTGGGGAGAATGGTGATCAGTGATGGGTCATTGGGAAAGATCGTGACCAGTGATTGATCATTGGGAATGATGGTGATCAGTGATTGGTCATTGGGAATGATGGTGATCAGTGAATGGTCTTTGGGAATAATGGTGATCAGTGATTGGTCAGTGGGAATGATGGTGATCATTGATTGGTCAGTGAGAACGTTGGTGATCAGTGATTGGTCAGTGGGAACGTTGGTGATCAGTGATTGGTCATTAGGAACGATGGTGATCAGTGACTTTGATTCTATAAAACCATATATCAAGAGTTTGCTGTGGTTCTAGTTAGAAAATAATATCACCATGTTCCTGAAATTATGCTTAACAGGACTATAATAATCAGTCAAAATTTAGCCATGTTTAAACTTGTGGTGCCAGTCTGAATAATAAGTATTACCAGAGTACAACTTTGTACAATTTCTGGTTTGCCATAAATTATTAAATAAAAACAGCTCTTGGCCATGAGCTCTGCTGAAAGCATAATTGAAAAAATTCACTGCTTGTCCTTCATGGTCAAACATCTTTAACTGAATCTGTTCATGCTTTTCATCCTTTGTTGCTTGCAGAAATGTTCTGCTTTTTCAAAACCTCAATGTTGTCACTACACTAGCCTGTTAGTGACAGGCTTTGAAAGGTCCATGAATGTAGGAATGTGCATCTGATGTATTGCTGTACAGAAACTCAATCTGGGTTTTACCAGCATCTAACATCTATAGTAAATACTGTATGTCCAGGTACAGCATTAATTTTCAGTTAGATATCAGCCGTGCTGGGTCATTTGGAGGCGACTAATAACCTGTGTTCTTTGTGTATTATGTTATTATCTTTATTCCATGATTGATATTGTTAGTGCATGTTCGCCATTTTCAATTTGCTGTATAGTATAATTTGTAGTTTAGTTTGTATAATCTGTAGTACTCCTCAGTGGCTCTGTGTGAGTGTTGTGGGTTTGACTCACACATGTTTCTGCTCAGTTGGTTGAATCTTAGTCTTGCATCATTTGGATCACTATCAGCTTCTTTAAGGCCCTGTTCAGACTTGATATTAACATTCTTCTAAGGTGGTCCGAACACAAATGGACAGCTGGGAGTCAAGAGCGCAAAATTGGCCACGCTTTCTGGATGGTTCAGGGATGCCATACTCTCTCTCTGCCATCTCAATCAGAGCAACAATGGCCAATCACTGATGTCTGTGAGCTCATATATGCGGAAGAGGGTAGATAGCGCTTTCCTCCATGTGCATTATGTTGCTCTGTGATGCAGTGGTTCGAAAACATGTTGGCTGGTTTCACATGTCTCGGAGGAAGCACATGCTTGCCCCACCCCCTGGTTAGTAGCTCTCATGTAATAGGGGAGAGTTAGCTAGTGGGTGGGCATGAAATAGGCGTCATCACCAATGCAAACCAGTCCTGTGGTTGCATGACATGGGTTACATCTGTTACATCTTAGCATACAGAAAGGTAATAATTCAACAAACCACCATCCTTCTTCTGTACACAGTGAGCACTTACAAAGCTGGTGTCCTTCTTTACCTTACAGCGAAGGTATCTTAAACCGTTTCACTATTAATGAGGCCACATTCATTCCAGACCACCTCTCAAGTGGTCTGATTGATGCGATTACAAAACGCGTTTAAACCCATTCGGACCTGCACTTAACACTGTCCACTTGTGATCAGATTACCTGAGACAGATGTTAAGGCAATGCCTGGATGGGGCCAACACCTGAAAGACCTATACTTGGGTGGATGGAATTTTCCTTGATTTATGTATAAAAGCATCTGCCAAATGAGTAAATGTTTTATTGTACTTTAGTCCAAATGGATAAAGTAGTGATGCTGGTTTAATCTGGATATTACAAATGATTAAAACTTCATAAACTAGACTTATATAAAGAGTTGTACGGGATCATCCAAAGGAGTCGTTCACGCTTTTACAGAAAATTCACTATAAAGCAGGGCCACTATAAATCACCCTAAAACTCTGGAATTGTTTCACAAAATGTTTTTAAATTCAGATTAAAAAGATTTTGTTAACCTTGCTTACTCAAAGTTATTCTGTATTTTACTTTATTACATATATTTTTCATTAGCTGATACATTAATAATTGTAGATCATTCATTATGAATTCATCAATGCACTTTATCAAAAGAAATCTTTGACAATGAATTTTATTAATTTGACAGTTTCATATCAGTTGCATGTTTTAGTCCTAAGACAAGACTAATATCAAGTCATTATAAAGTCATTTTGATAAACCTAAGCAATTAATAAATTAATATCTGAGTAAGAATATGATAAATTATATTGTTTTCCCTTGGCTGATCCTCCTCGTTTAAAAATGCACTAGTCCTTACGCTTACAAAAAAAAACAAACATGGAGAGCTCTGAGGAACGTGATGAGACATAATAACTGTGATCAAAGCAAAAGTTTTGTACACAGGCGAAAAAAATTCCTGTGTTTACGTCTCTCCTGTCAGTCATGTTACAGACAGAGCCATATATTTACTGCTCCAAAACACAAACATGACAGATTCAATTGCAAAAAGGCAGTGGCACCTGATTCTATTGTTGTAGGGGAGAAAGCCAAAAGAAATAAAACATCTATAAATCTGGGAGCTGTTTTTTTTTTCTTTTGTTCAAAAGAAAAATAAATCTGCTGTCTGCCAAGGAGGACCTTGGATGCTGAATTACAGTTGCAATCAAAATTATTCAACCCCCATTGCAAATCAGGTTTATTGTCAAAATTTACAGACTTTCAGCTGTTTGCAATGAACAAATCAAACAAGAGTAATTGAAATAGTTCAACACAACGACTGCTTCAAGTGGTTTCACCAAATTCAACTGAAATTGCAACTTTGAGTAACTTATAACTTATAATGAGTTGCATTTTCAAAATTATTCAACCCCTTAATGGCAAGCATCTTTAGTACTTAGTAGAGCACCCTTTTGCTATTATGACCTGCTGCAAATGAGAAGTATAGCCAGACACCAGCTTCTGGCAGTGTTCCTGAGGAATCTTAGCCCATTCCTCATGAGCAATGGCCTCCAGTTCACTTATATTCTTGGGTTTGCGTGCTGCAGCCGCCTTCTTCAAATCCCACCAGAGATTTTCTACGGGGTTCAAGTCAGGTGACTGTGATGGTCCTGTAGAATCTTCCAGAATCAACCAAGCCTTGGTGGAATTTGAGGTATGCTTGGGATCATTGTCCTGTTGGAAGGTCCAATGACGCCCAAGCCTCAGCTTCCTCACAGACGGCATGACGTTTTCTCCTAGGATTTCCTGATACTTCAATGAATCCATCTTGCCTTCCACATGCTGCAGGTTTCCAGTGCCAGAGGATGCAAAGCAGCCCCAGAGCATCACGAGCCACCACCATGCTTGACTGTGGACAGAGTGTTCTTTCTTCATTCTTCTTTCTCCAGACATACCACTGATCCATCGTGCCGAAAAGTTCCAGTTTTGTTTCATTGCTCCACAGAACAGAATCCCAAAACTTCTGTGGCTTATTTATATGATTTTGAGCCAACTTTTCTTGTGCTTTTGGGTCAGTAGTGTACGTCTTGTGCTGTTGTGAGGGATTCTATTCAGGGGGGTTAAATAATTTTGAGACTGGATAAGTCATTATAAGTTGCATTTCCACTTGAAGCATTCATTGTGTTGAACTACTTCAATTGCTTTTGTTTGATTTGTTCATTGCAAACAGCTGAAAGTCTGTAAATTTTGGCAATAAACCTGATTTGCACTGGGGGTTGAATAATTTTGATTGCAACTGTAGATACCTTTCTCCTGGAGAGATCGTGCAATTATGATGACGATGATGATGATGATTATTATTATTTTTATTATTATTATTATTATTAGTAGTAGTAGTAGTAGTAGTTGCTGTTATTGTTGTAGTTGTAATAGTAGTAGTATTACAATGTACTAGAGTTGTCACAATATCATAAACTTATCTTGTGATACTATACCAGCTGAAGTATCACGATACCAAGTATTATCACGATACCAAGTAGTATCATGATACGATACAGTATTGTGTTAATTCACAAGTCAATTCTACACAATGAACCAAGTTTACAGAAATACATAGATATAAATGAAAACAGACAAACCAAATTTTCCTCTGAATACTTTATTAATGAGACTGAATAACTGGCTGTTGGAAAAACTCAAGAACAATCATGCAATTAGCAAACACCTAATTCATTGTGCCACATATTTAATCTATTGTTCCCTAGAGCAATGAAATAATGCAGATGAAAACTGTCCTCAGAGAACTAAGAATGAACACAACATTAAGACCAAATAACTGAATTTGGAAATGAGTTCCAAAAAAATCATAAAATTAGGAATGTTAGCTGACTTACTAGTAAACACAGCTAATTTTAGCATTTAAACACAGCGGTTAGCATAACGTTAGCTCGCTTACTAGCAAATGGGAAATCTTTAAAGATTAAGGTAAGGAATTTCAGTTAAATAAAGTGTCACTAACCTTTGTGTATTCTGCAAAACCAGTGAGATGTGGTGTTATAGTAAAAATAGTATTAACTGCACATACAACATTACTTACGGTACTGCCATAGTGACAATACAACCGTTTAAAAGATACAGTGGCATCGGCGGTATTTTGAAGCTTTAATATCGCGATACTACTGTGGTACCAGTGTACCTTGCAACCCTACAATGTACATAACACATTTCATACATTTGAACTACAGCTCTACAGAGAAATAAAGAACCAAAAGCTAGTTTAAAAAAAAAAAACAGTAAAATAGGAAATAAAAACAATCAATATTAGCTGTGACAGAAAAAAAGGCAATTATAACTAAAAATATTTTTTAAATTACAAGTTATTTATTATATTATGATATATTATAATAGAATAAAAGTACCTTCAATAAATAATGTAATATAAAAGTAACATGTAAATAATAAAATTCGTAAAGCGAATAAAAAAAGCTACTGTGAAACCATTTTGAGTGAAAGTATTCTGTGTTTATAGCTTTATACCTGTGTTATAATGGTGTTATTACTAGTCAATAGACTGAGACAAACATCATAGTGCTTGTAAACTAATAATCCACAGCCCCATTGTGATTAGGAAAAACCAAGGTAGTTGTTCCAGGCTTCTTCAACATACGTTGAATTGACTATTCAGCCGTTCATGTTTAAATTGGAATTAAACTTTCTTCTTTCTGTTTTAATTCTGCTTCTATAAAAGGCAAAAGATTTGACCACCAATTAGAAAGCATAATTTAGTAAACTTTCAACATAAAAAGCCTTTCACTGTTATAGTTATAATAAAAACCAGCCATTATTATCATGAAAAGATTGAGGCCTGTTGTTTCTTTTCCCACTTTCTATCAAGCACAACAATGTGTTATGAAGAAACGGTAGCCGCGGGGGGCAAATTGTCAATATTCAGCAGAAATGAATTTAAAGACAGAAGCAATTTCAGGCTACCAGTCTAGGGGAAAGACGAGAATGGCGTGATCTTGTTCTTGGCTGTTCTTTCTATCGTGTCTCATTGGGCCAATATGAACAATATCCTGAAGCTAAAGCTTTTTATGCTAATTTCCGGCACAAGTTTGAGGTACACAGGAGGAAATCAACTTAATGAACAAATGCTTGTGCTTGGGCTCCTTTAATTACTGTGTATGTGACTATTAGCCTGCACAAGCACACATTAATTAGAAGCCTTGTTGCCTTTAAAGTAGTGCAGACTTTCATAACTGCTTTGGTGTTATTATGGGAATATGTCAGGATACCCTGTGCGAACTGAATGCCTGAAACGTCTTTGGTTGTAAGTGTCTAATGTTTCAAGTGGCAAACGCTAATGTTATAATCTTTTGGACAGGAAATCTAGCCATAATGCACACAGGGTATACGATTTTTTCCCCCTCTGTAACTAACACAATCTCAGAGGGTTTCTAAAGAGCAAGAGTAATTTTGTTGGTTATAATTGAATAACTAGCTTGTTTGCCTCGCACCTTAGGGTTTGGGAGTTTGAATTCCACCTCCACCCTGTGTGCACGGAGTTTGCACGATCTCCCTGTGCTTCGGGGGTTTCCTCCGGGTACTCTGATTTCCTCCCTCAGTCCAAAGACATGCGCTGTAGGCCAATTGGCATTTCCAAATTGTCCATAGTGTGTGAAGGTGTGTGCGAATGTGCCCTGCGATGGACTGGCACCCCGTCCAGGGTGTCCCCCACCTTGTGCCCTGAATTCCCTGGGATAGACTCCAGGCTCCTATAGTAGTAGCATTCAGTGTCCTGCCAAATTGCACAAGTCTTGCCTTTTCTGTTTGTGTTTTGTCTAGTCTTACACACACACACACACACACACACACACACACACACACACACACACACACACACACACACACAAGAATCTGGAGGGACATAAGTTTCTTCCTTTATATATATTTATAAGGATGAGATGATGGTAAAGTTGCTGTTCTTCATGGATTGAGATGAGAAGCAACAGATGGCCAATTTAGATACTGATACATTTTTAAAAACACATAATGATCCCATTATAAAACAGAGAAGTAGATGGCTAACATTCAGGTGAACACCTTCTTTCAGCGTTCCTTGCTGATAAACTTTAATATATTTCCTGAAATACCACTATAATTTCAGACATTACAACCTTTGTAAAGGATTGTGTGCCTGAGTGTGAAACTGTGTGCAACGTATTGCATGTCAGTGCAGCACCATGGAGGCACCGTTGCCTTCCCATCAGACGGCTGCTAAAAATAGGTAAATCCCTCCTCTCTTCCCTTCCTCTCTCTCCTTCACCCCCTTCCCCTCTCATACCCCCCTTCCTTTTTCCGGCCTTCACAGCTAATATGGATCATGTCCTCCTTGTTTTTGCCCTCTTCTCTCACTTGGTATTCAATTTGGTGTAAATTCATTGTGCTTTAATCTTTCTGAGGACTCACCATGCATCATTCATAAGCAATGGAGCTCTAGTTGCATGACTAAAATCAGATCTGTCAATCAATTATGTATCAATTACTGTATGTCATGAGTAATTAAGACATTTGTTGTGCACTTAGAAAATAAAAAAAATAAAAAAGGATAAAAAAATCCTTTTTTTTTAATGCAGTTGTTTATCGTTAGGCTAAGCTGCACCTTCACAGCTCTGAAATGTTTGGACTGTAAATGGCAGTATGTTGGAGGTCTTAAAATGTTGTTTGAGGAACCTTGGTTTTAACTATCTCTTGGTTTTCTCCCTCGTTTTAGCAGATATTTAGCAAAACATGACACAAAATAGTGATAAACCAAAAAGGATGTTGTTAATTTAAAATTGCATAATTCACTTTTAATAAAGATCATTCAGCTTTTTGTTTAGATGTTATTTTTATGAATGACACACAAGTGCAGAAATTGTAATTGGTGATGAAATGTACGCAATATAACCAATAAGTATGTGGACACCTGACCATCACACCCATATGTGCCCATTTCAAAACCTTGGGCATTAACACGGAGTTGGTCCCCCTTTTGCTGTTATAATAACCTCCACACTTCTGGGAAGGCTTTCCACTAGATTTTGGAGCGTGGCTGTGGGGATTTGTTGGCTGAGGAGGCCTGTGGTGCAGTCAGCATTCCAGTTCATTCCAAAGTTGTTCAGTGGGGTTGAGGTCAGGGCTCTGTGTGCAGGACACTCAACTTATTTTACACCAACCTTGGCAAACCTTGGCTTTCTGCACAGGGGTATTGTCATACTGGACGGTTTTTGCCCTTTTAGTTCCAGTGAAGGGAATTTTAAAGACATTCTATACAATTGTGTGCTTCCAACTTTATGACAACAGTTTGGTTAAGAACCAAATATGGGTGTGATGGTCAGGTGTCCACAAACCTTTGGCCATAAAGCAGTGAAACATAATGACATGAATCACTTATGAATGGAAAACCCTTGATTAGCTTTGGAAATTTCTGCAACCCAACAACCCAGAGAAAAAAAAAAACTTAGCTGAATTTCATGTTGAAACATAAGTGCATCAATATACAATATTGCTTGAGACACATTTGCTCATAGAAGGGTTTTCTTCATTTTGACTATTTTCTACTATTTTAGAATAATAATGAAGGCGTTAACAAGTAAAGCATAAAATATGACATATTGTACTGTTATAGGAAAATAATTACCACCCCAAGCTTGATTAGTTTCCAACAATGTAATTAAAGCATTATGTCATACTTCTTATTCACTTATAGTGACATATAAAAAACATTCATTCACCCTTACCAGCCTCTCTTTTTCTCTCTTTTGAAGGTAGTAAGACAGAAAATGCAGCTTGTCTTGCCCTGGCGTTATTATGCTGTCTAAGGGTCAAGATAAGAGCTTTTGAGAGCAAGGCACTGAGTCAAAAACCCCTACTCAATTCAATTCAGTTTTATGTGTATTGCACTTTCAACAATATATACTGTCACAAAGCAGCTTTACAGAAATCTGGATGTAGATTTAGATCTCTAATGAACAAGCCAGTGGCAACAGTGGCTAGGAAAACCTCCCCGATACAATATGAGAAAGAAACCTTAAGAGGAACCCAGCTTCTTCTGGATGATAGATGGATTATAGATCATTACAGTATAAAGGTGTAGGACTGTAAAGACAAACAGCACTAAATGTGCTGAAAGGATGTTCAGTATGAGCAGATTATGAGTCATTAGATGAACACTGATATGGTTTCTTCTCATCCTCCTTCCAAAATTACAACTGCTAAAACAAATTATCTGCTTCTGTAGCATCCCACATGTTTGGAAATACTTTTGGCAGTTTACTTCTACTTTTATGAATTCTTAAAGGCTACACCAATGAGGTGTTGTATACTAGGCCTCAGTAATGTATTTTTTTTTGTTTTTGTTTTTTTTGTTACCCATCTGTTATCCATGTTTGTTACCCATCTGTTAGGTTGCAATTTTTGTGTATGTAAAATTGTTGGATCAGGAAGAAGATAAATGATGTACAGAGTAAAAGGACCAAGTTTGGGAACATGTGCACTAAAATATCAAATTCTTCTGACGACTCCATTAGAGCAGCACTCTTATGGGGCCTATCTCTCGAAGAAAAAAAATTGTACTGGATAACTTTGTTTGTGATCAGTCCAATTAGATCAGTGCTCAGATCCCTGTGCTGTCCAATTGCAGATCAGTGCTTGGTCCCCTCTCTTACTGTGCTGTCCAGTTCAGATCAGTGCTTGGGCCCCCCTCTTACTGTGCTGTCAAAGTCAGATAAGTGCTTGGTCCCCCTCCTTTTCTCATGGGACACCACACTGTGGGGGAACTGTCCTCCAGCCTCCAGCCAACAAAACTCAGCTCTTTTGAGATCACCATCTCAAAGTCCTTTTCCAGCAAGTCTCTCAGTTCAACATGATATTTCCATCAAGCTTGACTCATTATCACCACTACATCACAGTCCACCAGCACCAATCGATGGTTAGTTTGACTTTGCAGAGCACATCACATTGATTTTGTCTGCACAACGTCAGATCAGACTATATCTGTCAGAATATGCAGCGCAACTGGGTCACTCCATGAAAACTGCAGCCATTCAAATGTATATAAATCACTAGCAATAAAATTTAACATTGCAGTGAATGTAGTTAAATATCATGATTAATGTAAGGTGTTACACCTTGAGATATACATAAGATAATTTCAGTGTCATCCTGTTCCCCCATTAATTAGTGTCAGAAATTGTGACATTCCTTACCTTACCCAATAAAGTAATTAGTTTGTGCTTTAATTCCTACCCTTTCCTGTAATAAAAGTCTTCATATTTTAGTACAGAGGCTACTTAATAGTTATCTGTGGGAATGGTTGTTAGGGTTCACATTCCATTTTGGGTGTGAGGCCTTTTAAAAGTCGTTGCGAATGTAACCGTTGGTGTCTGCATGGGTTACGTTCAGACTATTTTAATAAAAACAAGTTTTTCATTAGTAACAACCATATTTCTCTGTCAGTCAGCACAATTTATGGTATATAAAAACAGAGGAAAATTACCAGAACTTAAGATTATAGATCAAATCAAAATGTTAAAGTTTCTAGTTTTATCATGTCCTGTTTGGGGAATGTTACACTCAAAACAGCAGCAGCCTTATTCCCAAGCTTCGAATTTTCCATCGGACCCCACATTCAGCATGATGTGTATCACCCGAGAGTGCTTACGAATCTCCTGGGATAATCATTCAACGCAAGCATCTTGACAATCTGTGATGTTCGTGTCCAGGCAAGTCATGCAGGATATAGTGAAGTCACTCAATTAATATATATTGCAACCACAATATCATAAAACTAAAATAACTGATATGGTCTTACCTTAACTTCCTAGTGATGCATTCTGTACCCAAGAAAATCTTGACTTCAGTGTTCTGAATCCTTCTTTCTGATTGGATCGAAAATAAACTAAAGAGTCATCTTGAAATATACAAGTTAACAGATCTTGAGAATGGTCCAAATTGTTGATCATTTTCAAACTTCTGTTAAAATGTATTGTTAGGGGGCATGCTGGCTTAGTGATTAGCATGTTTGCCTCGCACCTCCGGGGTTGGGGGTTCGATTCCCGCCTCTGCCCTGTATGTGCAGAGCTTGCATGTTCTCCCCATGCTTTAGGGATTTCCTCTGAGTACTCCAGTTTCCTCCCCCAGTCCAAAGACATGTGTTGTAGGCTGATTGGCATCTCTAAATTGACTGTATAGTGTGTGAGTGTGTGCACGATTGTGCCCTGCGATGGATTGCCACCTCATCCAGGGTGTCCCCCACCTTGTGCCCCAAGTCCCCTGGGATAGGCTGCAGGCTCCCCCATGAAGCTGTGTAGGATGAATGGTATGGGAAATGGATGGATGGATTTAAATTCATTGTTATTTTTGTGTCCTTGTTACATGCACAAACCAAGTAAATGTGATGCCTCATAATTCATGTTTGAGTGGAGATGCTATTTTGGACCCATATGCCATTATGTCTCGTGGTAATGTCAGCGTAAGGGTGGTAGTGTTCTTCAAAATTCCTTTTTCTGGAATTTTACCCTCATGTCACAGTTTGGCTGCAGTTTTCATGGAGTGACCCAAGTCATCGTCCAGGCTCTCGCCATCTCAAAGCATTTTCTCAAAGGCACTATTAAACCAGTGAACAAGGTATCAGTAGGAATGTTGGCTTCCTTTCATAGACTAATGTGACCCTTTTACACGTGTTTTCAGACACTTCACATGTTACATATTTTTCACATTTTTATTTTTTCCACGTGACTTTTTCACCTGATTTATTTTTCACTTGTGATTTTTTTTTTACACATGAAAATCTTTATTTTCAAACATTTTTATATGATTTATTTATTTACAATTTATTTATTTTCATGTGATTTACTTAAACACCATTCAATTATTTTCACATGTTCATGTTCCACATGTAATTGTATTTATCATATGTTATTTACATGATGTCACGTATGTTTCATTTGGTTCACCTGCCATTTCAGGGCATAACATATTGTTATGCACATTCACATTCATGTATTGCATTTTGTGTGGGAAAAACATATGATCATGTGAAATGTATATGATTTTTTCCATAAGTAATGGGCTTCTGGCTCAGCTTTTTGTTCCCTCCTAGACAATTTTATATTTCTAGGGTCTTTAGGGTCTTCTTTGGCCAAATTGTCTACTCTGAGCCCTTGAAGCCATTCCATTGTTCCTTTATTGCAACCCTGTGCCAGTCGATAATCCAAAAAGCTTCAAGTCTGTGGATGTTACGCCCCTCTCTTTATCTGCCTCCACTGGCTTCATGAAGTTCTTTATACTTGCAAATTGAGTAACCAATAGCACTTCACCTACCTAAACAGAGCCTATTTTCCATCATGATCAGTACAGTCTGAAAATTTTATCTGGTGATATGTCCTGGTCGTACTAAGTCTAAAACTGGACTCTTTTGTGGTTCTGAGATGGTGGAACAACCTGCCTGACTTATTTTGCTTTGTAGAGCTCTAGAGTATTTGAAATCAGATATATGAAAGTATTTCTGTGGATACCTGTGGATCAGGCATGCCTCTGTGTGTGAGAAAAAGAGAAAGACGGAAACTTGTTTTGTCTCCCGAGACCGGTCTCTCTCTGTCTCTCTCTCTCTCTCTCTCTCTCTCTCTCTCTCTCTCTCTCTCTCTCTCTCTCTCTCTTTATTTGGAGGTGGATCATTTGTCCCCTTATTTAACTTTCTCTGTCTCCTCCAATCAAAACACCCATTCTCTAAACTCAGCTCATTCCTTTCTTACTGTAATAGTATGCAATCAAGACCCAAAGTTTCGTAAGAAGACATAAATGTGCAGTGGATTAATGAGAGAAAAACTCTTCTTACCTGCTGGAGGAGTTGTTTGCTTTATAGTAATTTCCCACAAGATCTTTCTAAAAGAAAGGTATATTTCAATCTTCAAGAAGATGATCTTCACAGGATCCCGTCCCGAAACTCACACTTTTTAAAACCCAGAACCTTTTTCCCCTCACTGTTGTTCTTCTTCCTTTTCCTTTCCTCTGTGTTGTGATTCCCGTCTTTCGTTCTGTCTTCGGTCGTCCAAGCAACTGCTTTGTGGCATGTAAGAATGTGCTCCTGAAGCTCTCTGTATGTGTGTGTGTGTGTGTGTGCTCTCTCTCTCTCTCTCTCTCTCTCTCTCTCTTTCCCTCAGCTCCTCTTTATGTCTCTCACTGGTTTGTTCAAGCTCCCATCCAGGCATCCAGACTCCCTGCAGCTGACAGGAGGAGAGAGGAAACACGCACACACGGTCCAAACACAGGAGGAGGATGAATCCATTCATCAAGATTACGGACCTCTGAAAAGAAGCTGAATCGTCCATATTTCACTGTCATTTGCTTGAAAAATTGTGACCAGTTTTAAGCTTTTACAAATGGATCTGGTTGGTCCCCCCCTCCGTTATATAAAATGATGGTTTAGTCGAGATCAAGAGAGAGAAAGAGAGGGAGAGAGAAAGTGAGAGAGAGAAAGTGAGAGAGAGAGAGAGAGAGAGAGAGAGATAAGGGGGGTTTCGGTGATAGCTGAACTGGAATAGGCTGACTGGAAATTTTAAAAAAAATGAGACTTGTTAATCTTAATAACAAAATTGTTGGCACAGGATGGTAATTCAAAACGTAGTGTAAAATTAGGATTCTGCTATTGCAAAAATAAATTACAATTAGATTACGCAACACTGATACAAAATTAGGATGTAATAATCTCACAAAAATTCTAAACTCCATTACCCTGTTACTACCACACACACACACACACACACACACACACACACACACACACACACACACACACCAAATCCATCATGATGTTAAATGGCAGTCTCTCGGATAAGGCTGACATTTAGATCCCTGCTGGCTTTTTCAATTAAAGAGACTGACATTATGTACAAGAGGAGGACTGCAGAGGCTGTCAGGCTTACACACACACACACACACACACACACACACACACACACACAAACTCACTCACACACACACACACACACACACACACACACACACACACACACACACACACACACACACACACACACACACACTCACTCACTCACTCACTCACTCACTCTTTTGCACAGACTCATACCGTAACACACCAGGTCCCCAACAGACTTAAACCCCTCTAATGGCCTCACTACTTAAATTTAACCTTGGCATTAAGGTTTCTTTGGTTAAACTGAAGGTCTGAATATAACTGCCTCTGTGGGTGGTTATATCATCAGTATATGGCTTTCAACCCAATGCAAAAACAGTAATTTGTCTTTCATGCTAGTTTAATGTTAGTTGATATTATGGTTAATGTTATTTATATTAGTATATTTTAGCTTTAAGCACTTGATTGTATGTTACTTTGTCTAGTTGAATAGCTTTGTACTGTTTACTGTAACCGTTACTCAGTGGTAACCCAATGACGAAGGCTCTGTGCTATTGACCAGAAGTTCTCAGGACTTCCAGAGAGTCGCTCTTGGGTGTCACTCTGTGAGCCAGGCTCTTAACCTTCATGTGTTTGACTTTGTGCTTGGATTGCATTCTACCTCACTTATAAATGCCAGGCCGAAGAAGCCAACTGAGTCAGATGTGATATTGGAGAATTGTTATATGTTGTAGAGTACAGTAATTATTTATGCATTCCTGATTCAGAGCATTGGTACTGCCTACAGTATGCCTTTCAGAATGACTGAGAATATACAAACATCAGGATCTAAGGAACTCTTTTTGGGCTATAAATAAAACTAAAAAGGCTGTATATAACCTGAGCTAATGCATTTCAAACCACAACCTACCTGCGGAACATCAGGATGACTCCTGGTGTTTGGGCCATAGTGTACACCTGATGTGTTTGGATCATGGTGTAAACCTGAGCCATGGTACAGACCAGTAGTTTTGTTCAGGTCATTGGGTAGACTGTTCTTGCTCTTGGTGTTGTGATCATTGAGTAGACCTGACCGGCTCATGGTGATCGGGCCATAATATAGACCTGACTGGCTCTTGGTGTTCTGGTCATTGTGTAAATCTGACTGGCTCGTGGTGATCAGGCAACAGTGTAGACCTGACTGGCTCTTGGTGTACTGGCCATGGTGTAAACCCGACTAGCACCTGATTGTAAATTTGGTGCTCCTAGGCATAATTCTAAAAATTGCTGAAGTTAGAGATTTAGTGAAAAATAAAAGCCAGAGTGGCAGGGCATAAAAACACTATTAGGACTGGTAATGTCCAATATCCTGTGGCACTGCTTTATAAAGAAGCAAATTATGGAAGTGAAAAACTCGCTGAAAGTATTTGGAATAGAACACATACCAAGATTGTTTAGAGGTGGTGATAGAAGAAAAAACTATTGCAGAGCAAAACAATTTGGATTTTTAGATTGAAGTTTACTTAATATCCAGGTCCAAATAGGGGAACTGATTTCTCTATTTATTTTTTGTTTGTATAGAGTGCTTTTTTATTGTTTTTCTTTTATTGTGCTTTTCTGTGCCAGATATTTTTTTTTGTAGTTTTCACTTTTGTTTATGTTGCTACAATTTAAAAAAAATCTTTAATAAGTGTTAATTCTACCATTGACTCTTTTGACAGGTGTTAATCACATGACAGCTCCTTACACACTGATGAAGGCTTGTTTAAGTCCAGTTTAATATAGTCTTTTTAGAATTATACCCTACCAGATTTCCTTGGATGTTTGGTTTAAAACTGAGATTTTTTCCTATTAAAAATGTGTGAGATCGCCTACCCACTCATAATCAGTGGTAGTAATTATTTACACTCTAGCAGCAACTCACTGCAGCTCCTTGTATAACTGAGTAAATAACTAAAGAAATCCACAATGATTTGAAATGAAATATTCAGATGAATAAGTTTTAACGAGCGAGAAGATGAGTTAGTGAGTCATACTTGAGTCAACTGGGACAAACTGTGGGTACGGTA
This sequence comes from Cranoglanis bouderius, assembly GCA_023630585.1. Taxonomy (NCBI): domain Eukaryota; kingdom Metazoa; phylum Chordata; class Actinopteri; order Siluriformes; family Cranoglanididae; genus Cranoglanis; species Cranoglanis bouderius. The sequence goes on from CM042549.1 coordinate 4,380,366, forward strand.
TAATTAAAAGAAAAGAAAGGAAAGATATTGAACGAACCTTGAGTGGTGATGTTTGCAGAAACCAACTCTAATTATTTATGTGTCGTAATCGATGGATGAATCCGAAAGGGGTTTCTAAAACTGACATTCTTATAATTTGGTTTCGTATACGTAGATGTGAGTTCGCTAGTGTTGACGTGATCCCCGTTCACAGAGGAGAGAAACTGCCTAATAAATATGGAAAAAATGGTGCCAATCAATGTTAATCCAGGAAGCTGAGAGCTATTCATATTGATTGATGCGTAAATAAATAAATAAATAAATAAAATAAAAATTTTTTAAAAAAGGCTGCGAGGGACATAAACACGGATATTAGCCATAGTAAAGGGAGCTAATATAGAAATTTCATTGATATTCTGCTACTGATTTTCATACAGCTCCTGACATCAATAAACAAGTTGTTGTTTACTGTTAGAACAGCCAGAAAAGCAGCACACTAGAGTTAGTGGTGTTGGGTCAATAAGTAAAAGCTGAGCTGATGCAGAAGAAGCATACTTTTGCTGTAATGGTAGGCGGCATTTACAACATATACATAAGTCTCTTCTATATCTCAATATACCTAATTCAGTTCATCAACAATTTGAATGAAGTCCCTCATCAAGGGAAAGAGGAGGGAAAGGAACATTAAATTGTGCAAAAGCTTGGCCCTCCAAATTATGAATAATGACATGCAGGCGACTCTGTAATTTGATTTAGTCAGGATGGTCTCTTGAGTGTTTCTGCACTGGCAGTAAGAACCACATTTATTTGCCAGCATGTGTCATGTACGTGGATTTTATCTTGGCACATTTGGGGCAGTTTATCAGTAGAGAGATAACATATCTCGAGACATACTGACATAACATGATTGAGGAGAATGTAAGTGCACTCTAAGCGTTTAGTGGCAAATTTTATCGGACATAAACCAGCTCATGAAAACAGTTACCTGAACACATTTAATCACGGATTTTGCAAGTTAACTCTATAATTCTGCATGATATGTAAATAAAAATATCTAATGCTTTATGGTACTGTATGTAGTTTCCTTAAAGGAATTATACGTATGTAACTCTTGCAAACACCAAAATCTGTTTAGTACTTGAATTACCCCCATGGTCAAATTTCCTTCTTTTTACATTTACATTTTACATTTATTCATTTAGCAGATGCCTTTATCCAAAGCGACTTACAAATGAAGAAATACAAGCTAAGCGATATATCAAGCGGAGAACAATACAAGTAGTGCTACCATACAAGATTTTTGAGTTCTAGAGAAGCAAAGAAAAAAAATTAGCATTTTCATTTTTTTTAATGAACATGAGTTGTGTACAGAAGGTGAACATATTACATGTGCAGAAATCCAGAAATGCCTTTCCTGCTATCCATTTGTACCTAGCTCTACCTGGCCAGTAATATAAATTCATTCCTTCATTTTTCCTTCTGATTTTTCAGAGTGGCAACAGTCTGAGAAGACTTCTCTATCCCCAGCCACAGATTCCAGCTCCTCCTGGTAGACCCCCAGAGGTTTCCAAGCCATCTGTAGGATATAATCTCTTTAGCAAGTCCTGGGCCTACCATAGGGTCTGCATCCAGTGGGATATGCCTATACCATGAGCTGTTCAGAGGGCATCCTGTTGAATTGCCCAAACCACCTCAACTGGCTCCTCTCATTTCTCCACTCCGAGGCTCCCTTGGACTGTCAGGCTCCTCACCCTGTCAGAGAGATTAAGCCCAGCGGCCCTGTGAAGGAACCTCATTTGCTCCTCCTGTATTTGTATACAGGTATTATTTTGTTTATTACCCACAACTCATGACCATAGTTAAGTTGAATCTTAATGTATCATGTTTCATACTAACAAAACTAATGTTTACAATGGTGTTTCACCACACAAAATTCCACCTTGATGTGTCAACATTTCCCTGACCCTATGAATGGTACTGTAAATGGTCTGCACTTATATAGCGGTTCTATAAAGCACTTTACAATGTTTCTCATTCACACACACACTCACACTCGCAACTTGGGGTTCAGTGTCTTTCCCAAGGACACTTCGGCATGTGGACATGTGGGCCGGGGATTGAACCACCAACCCTGCAATTAGTGGACAACCTGCTCTACCACCTGTGCCACAGCCACCCCATAATGAATGGATGGATGGATAGATATGAATGGCCACATGACATCAGTTTTCCATCATATAGTATAACATCTTTGTGGATGAGTTGGCTTTCTAAAACTCTAAGAAGGTCAAAGTGTACATGTTTCAGTAGCCCACAGTCGATTAAGTACTTCTTGCAGAAAACCTTGGCTACAGTTGCAGCCTTCTGATCCTTTGTGGGGAAAGCATGAGTACACTTGAAATAGTGATCTCTAATATCCAGGACATTGCAAGTATTACTGGAGTTGTGGATGATGGATCTCGGATACAGTTACAGTGTTTTGAACCAGGAGGATAGTTTGATAGTCTGATGCAAATTTATTTACCTCTGTTTTGGTTTCTTTGGTGTCTGGGTTATCAGGAACAGATCACTGACCGGGCCTACTAGGGTATAAGCCAGTCCCAACAGGATTTCGACATTTTTGCGATTGCAGAAATTAACACAAAATCAAGCAAACTTCACAATATTCGGAGGAGCTTGCAAATTTTCAGAATTACTGCAGATTTTCCACGGGTTTGGGCCAAGACGTGTCATGTGACGTCATTACAACGCGCATTCAGCCAAAGTCCTCTTCGATTCACATGCGTCGAACATGAGTACAGGTAAAAGGTCTCATTTACCAACAAAGATCACTGCAAAAGACCATGCAAAACAATTTACTGCAATTGCAATTTCGCCAATTCAAGTAGTTTTCTGCAAAAAAAAAGCACTGAAAAAAGCAGCAGCAAAATCAAGCATTTTGGGCTGCAACAATCACAAAAACTTGTGAAATTCTGTACAGACTGATTAAGGCCATGACTAAACTAAAATGGAACTGAAATAGAAGACTCAACATGCCTGCTGGCTATTGAGTCAGAGCTTGTTAACGAGTTAAACTTTGATGATTTGGTGGATGGGTTTGCGAGGTGAAAAGCAAGAAAGAAATCAGTCACCTAATGTAAATCTGCCTTCTTTATAATCACAGAGGCTACTCAAATACTCAATGGATGTGGAATGTATGCTATTTGTGTGTGTGTGTGTGTGTGCGTGCGTGTGTGCGTGCGTGCGTGCGTGCGTGCGTGCGTGTGTGTGTGTGTGTTGAGGTGAGTGGTCACCCACCTTTTTTGAGTCTGGTTCCTCTTTCTCATGACATCTCAGGGAGTTTTATCTTGTCACTTTTGCCTCTGGCTTGTGCATTAGGCATATAAACCTATGTCTGGAAATCTGTAAAGCTGCTTTGGGACAATGTCTGCTGTTAAAAGCAAATTGAATAGTATGGAACTGAATTGAAATTAATTGAGTACCAAGGGCTTTGAAAGTATCTAAATCCTTGGACAGAACTGTGTCTGGGGATGGCGCATTACATAACTCAGTAGCATTATCAATTGCAACACCTTTCACATTACACTTAGCAATAATTTCATACACATCCATATTGCACAAGTGACTCTTTAGTCTCTTTATGCACAATTATTTAGTCAATTATGCACAAAAGACTCTTTTGTGCATAATTGAATGAGAAAAGAACACACACACACACACACACACACACACACACACACACACACACACACACACACACACACACACACACACACACACACACACACATTTGCAGTAGCTGAGCATTATAGAAACTTTTAGGGAGCACAATGATAAAAGACAAAGATAAAAAACAATACTACTTACTCTTTTAACATCTGACTACTTACTGTTTTAGGAGCCAGTTCCACTTCTATATTTTTTTTTATGTATTAGTGCCAAAGGCTTGTGTTTTGAAGTGTTGACAAAGTAATTCTATAGTATTAGCCAGCTCTGTGCTGTGTCCTTGTGAGAAAGACGTCTTTGATGACAAGAGCTCCTCACTGCCAGAGATTCAAAGCCGTTGGCAAGGTTTTTATCATGTCAATCATTCTGCAGCTCTCTGCCAGAGAAGCCAAGCTTCGTATAGTTTAGGATTAGGCAGCTAAACGTCCCAAAGCGCTCCAGGTAAAAGACCCTGGCACACAAAGCCATTGGATACCATCGGGTTTCACCAGCAGAGTCACCCCTCTTAGACAGACGAGCTTGTTAATCAGCACTGAACACCAATGGAAGAACACTTATGGAAAATTTCATCATGTTTCCACATGTTATGCCCTGAAATTGCACATGTGAACTCAAGCAAACACAGCATGTGAATATGTGATAAATAAAACTACTCAATGGACATGTGAATAAATGAATCATGTGAAAAAAAAATTGCTTGTAAAAATAAATTAGTCATATGTTTAAAAAAATGATGAAAAATTAATCGTTGAAAAAAAATATGAAAACAGATGAACCATGTGAAAGAATCACATGAAAATAAACAAATATTGAAAAAAAATCACATGTGAAAATAAGTGAATTGTGTGTTAAAAGTTATTCTACAATGAATGAATTTTGTGAGGAAAACTAACATATGAAACTAATCCAGGGAATCCAGTATCTCAAAAATATTAGAATAAAGAACTTATAATACAGCAATGTGGACCTGAGAAGACTCTAATCAGCTGATTAACTCAAAACACCTTTTTACTCAAAACACCGTTGCTCAGTTGCTCGAAAGTCCTCTTTTCGGATGAAAGTAAATTTTACATTTCATTTGGAAATCAAGGTCCCAGAGTCTGGAGGAAGAGTGGAGAGGCACAGAATCCAAGCTGCTTGAAGTCCAGTGTGAAGTTTCCACAGTCAGTGATGATTTGGGATGCCATGTCATCTGCTGGTGTTGGTCCACTGTGTTTTCTCAAGTCGAGAGTCAATGCAGCGTCTACCAGGAGATTTTAGAGCACTTTTTTGCATCCATTTGCTGACAAGCTTTATGGAGATGCTGATTTCCTTTTCCAGCAGGACTTGGTACCTGCCCACAGTGCCAAAACTACTAGTAACTGGTTTGCTGACCATGGTATTACTGTGCTTGATTGGCCAGCCAACTCGCCTGACCTGAATTTTGTCAAGAGGAAGATGAGAGACACCAGACCCAACGATACAGACGAGCTGAAGGCCGCTATCAAAGCAACCTGGGCTTCCATAACACCTCAGAAGTGCCACAGGCTGATTGCCTCCATGCCACGCCGCATTGATGCAGTAATTTGTGCAAAAGGAGCCCAGACCAAGTATTGAGTGCATAAATTAGCATACTTTTCAGAAGGTCGACATTTCTGTATTATAAATTGTTTATTCTAATATTTTCAGATACTGAAGAAATTTTTGATTTCCATGAGCTGTAAGCCGTAATCATCATGATTAAAACAAAAAAAGGCTTGAAATATTTCACTTTATGTGTAATGAATCTAGAATATATGAAAGTTCCCCTTTTTGAATTAAAAATGAACTTTTCCACGATATTCAATTATTTTTTTAGATGCACCTGTATCACATCTATAATAACATGATAAATATAAATAAAGCCGTCACTATTTTTGTTTTTGTCTAACCACAGGAAAAAGAAACCTACTGCATGCTGTGAATCATTTCTGAATCAGTTTCCTCCAGTGATCGTCTTGTTTACAGTCACGCAGCAGCGCTGTTCGTCTCATAGACGCGGCAACAGTAGATATTCATTTTCATTAAGGCGTCTCATTAAATACCAAAACACGATCCTGAATCTCATCAGGTGCCAGACACTAATTTGATTTCTACTAAGAACAACACTGAATCTGCTCGGTTTAATGTATAGCAGAAGCCTGGATCGTGGGAAATTGTGCAATTGGAAACAAAGTCTCTTTTCTGCTATAATTAAATACATTTTTCCAATTTCAGTGTAGATTTATTAAGCAGTACAAATTCAACATAAGGATGAATGAAACTCATTTCTTTACCATGCCCACCCAAGCCAAATGTTTTCCAGGCTTCAAGCCAAATATATACTATAAGCAGAGTATATAACTGTGTATTGGCTGCCAGGTACAGAACGACTCTTGGACAGAAATCATGCAATAATATTCCCAGTGTGAGAACCAGCACCATGTCCCTTATCGTAATTCCTGATCGCTCACTTCGGTGACAGCCACATATTTGTTATGTGAGGAGTAATTACTTTTCTATGGCGGCTGCCTGCACTAGCTGATGGCGTGTAATTCAAAAGTGATAAATCATCACCGTCTCACCAGACAGGCAGGAGCATAAGGTGTTCTGTGTCAGGAAAAAAAAAAAAGACTGTGATATTATACAGAAATTAGTATCACTCATTCAGTTTGAACGAATGTATAATACAAACGTATAATACATCCAATTGTATGGTTAGAATTCAGGACGTTGTGACTTCTGCATTGTATTGACCTAGGGATCATGACCCATGGCTCTACCAGTCAAAAGTCTGGACAGTAGTATAAATTGAATATGTAATTGCCATTTTGATAAAGGTTCATGACCTGTGATGGATTGGCACCCAATCCAGGGTGTCCCCCGCCTCGTGCCTGAGTTCCCTGGGATAGGCTCCAGGCTTGCTACGACCCTGTGTAGGATAAGCGGTACAGAAAATGCATGAATGGATAAAGGATCATGATTGAAAATTTGCTTCAAAGACAAATGTCATTAGTGAAGTTAATGCCTGTGTGCAAATTCTGAATCTGATCATATCTGAATGTAATAAGTAGATTTGTAATTGTTTGTAAATGTAAAAGATTTGTAAATGTAATTTTTTCTCCATGTCTTTTCATTCAAAAGTTAAGAGCAGTAGCGAGGATCTCAGAGTATTTGGGAATTTTCAGAAAATGAAGCTGGTCGAGAGAATGCCACTAGTGTGTAAGGCTTCATCAGGAATACTGTTAATAATTTAAAATATAAAATGATGAAATGTCACATTTCGATTTGCTTCACAATTTTCGTCGTTATATTTACATATGTGTTATTTTACATTGTCTTCACAAATACTAAAAAAAAGAAGTAAAAATTATGAAAAAGAGTAGATTCCTTTAAACTTTTGACTGGTAGTGTATATCGCTATGGTAACTATGCTAAAAGCTGTACATTAAGGTTCCCCTTAACTGACGTTATTTAACACAGTAGTTAACATGCGTAAACCATGAACTCCAGCATTAATACGCCATCAGTATTATATTGTTCACACCATGAGTGAGTAAAATGAAGCCTGGCGAAATTCAGAAGTGAATTTCTCTACAGGCTGAAGTGAAAGTTTTTATAGTTCAAGAAGTTCAGGAAGTTATCGGTATGCTGTCATTTTTTTTTCTAATTGATATGAACTTATTTTAGTCGTGGGTTGAATAAACATCAGTCAATGCAGTTGCATTTCATTAACATTTCAACAAATGTCAAATAATACATTTTAACTTACTTCAGGGCCGCCAGAGCAACAGGGGCAAGCTGGCATTTGACCCTGCACTTTTCAAACTACTGGAGTGGTAACAGACAGGTCTGACTCCATTGAAAAACCAATCAAAACTTGCAGTTCAGCTGGGGGGGTGGGATATTTCTCCTAAAAGGGATCTCCTATGAGCTATAAAAGGTTAAGTGTGCTTTCAGGCCCTGGCTCCATATAGAACTAAAAGTAAACTACATAGTTAGTCTGTATGTTTTTATAGACAAATGACAGACGTACCTCTTCCATCAGACAAAAATTTTGCCACACCACTTTTGGAGTAGAGGTGCCACCCCTGACTTACTTTATACATACGTTATTCACAAAATAATTCATTCTCAAATTTGAGTGGTTGGATGGGGTTGGTTTAATTTTTTATAACAACAGCTTGACGATAGTTTAGAACACTTTATTCTACTCGCCACCGTAGATACTGGGGGCAGAGCTTCATGAACATTGGCAGAAATTGTTTGAATGTCGAACTCGCCTAACTAGTTGAGACCTAATTTTAAAATAAATGACACTAATCTTGTGTAACACACCTTTAATCAGCTGGTTTTAATGAGTTATCATTGCTATAGTAACAGCTCATTCACAGGAAGGTGTATTGTGGATTAAAACATAAAATTGTTGATATGCTGACAACAAGCTGACAATCTGCTTTTTTTGTCTTATTTATTTATAGAGAGACAAAAAAAAAAAAAAAAGATGTTGAAGGAACGACTGTTTATAGCTGCTATAACATAAGCGATATCAAATATTGAATTTGTTCCCACAAATTAAATGTAAGTTTAAATGAATAAAATGTATGATGTGTCATTCTTTAATACATATATTTAAAAAATGGCAAATTGCCATGGTGTAAGAGCAATGAAATTCTTCAGGATGTGTTATTATAAGAAAATCATCAACCTCATGGTGGGAAGAGTAACTCCAATTCACATTGGACCACATCACACCACCCTTGCACCCAAATGTTTTTATTTTCCTTACTGCTTATAAATGTATTAACGCTATACTTCATGGTTTGTTAATGTTAACTCATAAAGTAAAGAATGGAACCTTCATGTAAAGACTTTTCTTCTTCTATAGAGATTCAACTACACTGTGTCTATGAATCTTGACATACATTATCTTCTTGTGTTATATAGTATAGTGAAAAATATCATTGTTTTCCCCAGAATTTAATTAAATGGTCTTGTGTCTGCTCGGTCTTATTTTGCTAGTCAACAAAGTCAACACAGTTATCCCAACCATCTGATAACAACACAGTTATCCCAACTATCTGATAAAAACACAGTTATCCCAACCATCTTATAACACAGTTATCCCAACCATCTGATAACAACACAGTTATCCCAACCATCATATAACACAGTTATCCCAACCATCTTATAACAACACAGTTATTTTTCAAAAGATGGTTATTTTCAACAACCATCTGTTCGTTTTGTTTTCTTTCATTGCCTGTGGGTGCTGAAATATTAAAAAAAAAAAAAACAAGCACTATGCTAGGCTCAATGCTTCTCTCCAGTCTGACACTGCTTGCTATTTTATCCCGCTGTTCCTGTACGCCTTTAATGCCACCATCTATAGCGAACAAATATGAATGATTTGTTCCTCAGCTGTCATGTGTGTGAGGAGAAAGAAGGCACATGTTGCCTTTTAATGACACTCCCATACAAACTCCAGAAATAAAATGACAGGTAAGGACTGTTCTTTAAAAACAGTGATAATACAACACAACACATGCAAATACATTTCCTCACATTACAGCATGTGGGTGAAGAAAATCAAACTAATTCTGTTCCTATCTCTTGCTAAAATAAACACATTTCTTTCTCATTAAGCTTTTCTACAATCTGAGCATAAAGGCGTTGAGATATTTTTCAGATTTTAGCGGAAACAGTTGCTGAGAGGGAGTTTCGAAGCGACCATCATTCTGTAGGAACGACGCAAAGAAGTGACAGTTATGCACCATCTCATTACTGCTGAGGTTGCAACAGAGGTGATTAAAATTCACCAGCCCAACGCCGCTTTCCCATCCATTACACTCGAGCACTGAAAGTCACTCAGGTCTCTCGACACTCCATGCGCGGTTGAAATGCAGAGAGTTATCCTCCAAAGTTGGCAAAAAGTAGCAGCAAAAAACTCATTCAAAGAATGCACACACTCTCCGGTTTGCAAGGCACAACTTTCGGGCTGGAAGAATGAAAGAACAGAGTAAAAATAAATAAATACAGCACAATAAATACAGTTCACACACAAACAGTGACAGTGGCCTTTCTTTCTCTTCAGATTTATTCACAAACGAGATGTAATTTTTCTCAAATGAAGTCTCTTTCTTATCTGTTTCAATTAGATCAGCATCTCACGCTGATTTTCAGGCAACTCATCTCTCCCTCCTTCCCTATGACAGTTCATCAGTGGAAGGTGCGAGAAAGGTGGCTCTATCTGAAAGACAGAAAAACAGCTGAAAGAACGCAATAAACATAATGTCAGGTGCAAACCAATCATTTACTGTATTTATGCTGTATTTGTACTAATAATAAATCAAATACAAGTATTATACAGTCAGGTCAATAAGTATTTGGACAGTGACACTATTTTTGTAATTTTGCCTCTGTACACCACCACAATGGATTTGAAATGAAGCGATCAAGATGTGATTGAAACGTAGACTTTCAGCTTTAATTCAAGGGGTTTAACAAAAATATTGCATTAACCATTTAGGAATTACAGTCAGTGCTTCCATTTTCACAGGACAACTACATAATCATAAATATTAGGATTATTTTTAATACTTGGATGCAAATCCTTTGCAGTGAATGACTGCCTGGAGTCTGCCAAAACGCATTTGAATCACCAAATGCGTTTCCTTCATTGAGATGCATTGCTAGGCCTTTAATGCAGCTGCCTTCAGACTTCAGTAGGTGAAAAGCAGCTCAGTGGGGTTGAGGTTATCGGACATTTAAGAACATTTAACTTAAGAAGCCCTTCGGTTGCTTTCGAGGTATGTTTTGGATCATTATCCATCTGTACTGTGAAGCGCCGTCCTATCAGTTTTACAGCATTTGACCGAATCTGAGCAGAAAGTACAGCTGTATACACTTCAGAATTCATCCTGCTACTTCTATCAGCAGTCACATCATCAATAAACACCAGTGACCCAGCCATACATGCCCATGCCATAACACTTCCTCCACCATGTTTGACAGAAGAAGTTGTATTCTTTGTAGCATAAGCCCTTCCTTTCCTTCTCCATACTCTTCTCTTTCCATCATTCTGGTACAAGTTAATCTTGCATCAGAACTGGTCAGGCTTTTTAAAAAAAAAATTTTATCTGGTCTTTCTGTTCTTGAAAGTCACAAGTGGTTTGCATCTTGAGGTAAATCGTCTGTATTTAAATTCATGAAGATATCTCTTGATTGTAGACTTTGACAATGATACCCCTACCTCCTCCAGAGTGTCCTTGACTTGGCTAGATTTTGTGAAGGGGTTTTTCTTCAACAAGGAAAGAATTCTATGATCATCCGCATATTGGACTGCATATTGAGAGTTCCCATGAACAGCTACCAAATGCAGATTCCAACACTTGGAATCACTCCAGATTTTTTATCTCCTTAATTTGTCATGAAATAATAAGGGAAACTGGCCACACCATGAAACTGCTTATCAGTCAACAGTCAATTGTCCAATTATTTTTGAGCCTGTGAAAATGGAGGGACAAACGGCTGTAATTCCTAAACGGTTAATGCAATATTTTTGATAAACCCCTTGAATTAAAGCTGAAAGTCTGAAAGTCTACACTTCAATCACATCTTGATTGCTTCATTTGCATACTGATTGTATGTAAAGACCTTGATCAGCCTTTCTTTTTTCTCTCTCTTGAAGTTTATAAAACAAACACAGCTTGTCCTGTGAGAGAAAAAAAGGAAGTGCAAATATATGAAGACTTTCCTGTAGTTATGTATTGCCGGTGCAGGCAGTAAGAGTAGAGGGGAGAGTAGTCAGGATGCATGCGCTGGGGAGACGTCAGATAATGCAGCAAAGTTTATTTACAAACAAAAAGGAGCAGTAATCCACAAATACAAAGAAATCGGGAAAAAAGCAGTAATCCAAAAGACAGGGGAAAAAAACACTCGAAACTAGGAAGTGGTCTGGGAACCACAAACTCGGAACTACGGACATAGGAACAAAAAAAACTACGGATCAAAGCGCTACGGAATTTAACTATTACAAAGCTATGCTAAACTAAGCTAATACACTGCGCTGAACAACTCTAAACAAGATTAGATCTGCGACACCTGGAAATGATAATCACATCAAATGAACAAGAACCAATGAGAGAAAAAGGAGTCGGGGACAGAGACATGACGTGAACACAATAACACATGCACATGGCCCGGGTAAACCAAAACGAGAGTCTTTCTGACAGGAGGCGGAATGCACTCCGTGGAATGCGGAAGTAGGCTACGCTTCATTTTGCAGCATAGCGAGAGCGGGAGAAAGAGAGAACCTAACACCTGTAGAGGAAAACTTGCTGACTGTTACAAAGTCCTAACACTGCAGACTCCTTCCATAGACATGAAATAAACTTACTCTTATAGACATAAACTTACATACAGAAAACTTCACTATATTAATGATTATACGTTTTTCTTTGTTAAATAACAAAATGTTTTGAAATTCATTTATTGTTAGCCTTAGATTATGTAGAGCATACTTGCTAAACAAGTCCCTACAAATGAATTATTACTGTAGAAATTATAATGTATTAGAACGAGATAATTAATATAAATTTATGGTTTGAATACAGAGTTGCGCTATAACAAAGAACATCAGTAACCAATCAGAATTGAGAATTCAACAGTATTACGGTATAGTACTTATTATTCAATAATACTTACACTGAGAAAAAACTCCCCATTGTATTTTATTCCTTACTTACATTTCACCATTTTCTTTTTCAGTGCTCCGAAGTTAATTAAATCAGGACTATGAATTATATTACCACCCACTCTGAAAGATGCAATCTTGTGTTTTATATGACCCTGCAGTCTGAGCTTCCCTTTTCCTCTATTCACGTTTTAGTCAGATGAAAAGCATCAATTTTCAGCACAAAATTTAAAAAAAACAATTCCAACTACTTTTTCTCCTTTTTTATGTTTTGTGCTCTTCACCACTCTTTACACCCACATGCCCACACATTTTCAAATGACCACAGTGAATCCAGAGGATGAACTGAGCTGATGGGCCTCAGGGAGTTTGTACAAAGCCAAAAGTAGGGATGGGCATGAGTAATCGAGTTACTTACATAACCATCAATTCACAAATTTGCAAAGAAAATCTTCCACAAATTGATTTTGCGAATGCATTGGCAGGTTTCGGCGCCACAGGAAGGCCTGCCTGTCTCACCATGGGTCCGTCATGCTCCTCTGTGTTCAGGTCATGTTGGCTCCTAGGCAAGAAGGGGATAAAAGACTAGGAAGAGAAAAATGAATGAAGGGGGATCTGTGAGCTTAAGGTATGCTTTGAGCTGGATAAAAATATTTAGCTCACTTCAAATAGTCTTTTAAGAGAAAAAAAGCAACATAATACATTACATACTTAGCTGTGTATATGGATTTTTGCTTTTCAGTGGTGAGACTCTTCAATGGCAATGGACATAACGTTAATGACATCACAGTTTGCATTGCTAGTTGTTGTTATGGGAACGGTGGAGTGAGGAAGCATAAATAAATAGAGTAAAATCATTTATACTCCTGGAAATTTGGAACCCCATGGTATGAATCAATTTTAAATGAACAGCTATTACATTAATAACCTTTTCGAATATTAACTGATTTCACCTCCTACAACCTCAGAAGCACTTTGCTTGCTAAGCTGATGAAGGGTTTTTGTCCTAAATGTCCTGTTTCTCTAGAAACTTTTACCACTTCTACAATATTGCCCATTAGTGGAGAAGAACATCTGATTCTATTAACAATCCAGGAGCCACCACGTTCTGAATCCAGTCCAGATGTTAGAACACTCTCACTCACATGCCTCACCTGCTTCTTGTTAACTCTCATTTACTTTTGTGTATTTATACCAGTTCATTCAGTACTAACCCTTGCAAGGTTTTGCCATTCGAGTGTGTGTTTCTGAGCATTGTTTTCGCTGTTCCTTATATCTGGGTTTTGCTTGACATTTACCCAGTGGCAGTTTGGTCACTTGTCAATTCCCACCCACCAGCCAGCTCTGCACTATCATACATCAGCTAGCAACCAGGGAGGGTGAAAGCTAGCATGTTTGACAAGTAAAGCCAGCCAACTGCATCTTTTATAACTGCTGCTCATGCTGCATCACAGAACAGCGTAACACACTCAGAGGAAAGCTATTGTTATCTGCACTCTTCCACACACATGAGCACACAGACTCCCAAGACTGTCTAATGTTGGTGTGCGTATGTTTAGATTCACATCAATATTCCACTTTTAATCGGAATTTGGCAATATTAAAATTAGTATTGAGGCATGTAAATGTTGCAATCCGATTGCGCAATTCAGATTAAGACGATATTCCGATTCCCCAAACTCTGATTCCCACCTGGAATATGCCTGTTTTAATCGGAAATTTGTTGCATGTAAACACCTTATTCAGAAAATCTCATATAAAATAGATATATTTTATATGAGATATATATAAAAAAGACCCCATATAACTCCACACCTAAACTGCACAATTGCTGTAGTTTAAGACATAAAATTTTGCAAATGTTTTTTTTTATTTTTATTTATTTATTTTTTTATCCAATTTTAGTCCTCTGATGTCCTTTGCTGTCTGCTGACTTGATTTTGGGGAAAATATCCAAATTAAGTTGAATTTGCATACAATTACAATTATTGAGTAATGAAACCATTTAAAAATGTGGATATGTTTTATAATTTATGGGTTAACAAGGTTTGAAAAGGACGGGGGGAAAGCATCCTCTGTGATCTCTCTGAGACAGAATGCTTTTCAAAAAACTTTTCCGAACACTGACTCTGAGCTCCTACACAGTAATTTATAGTATTGAATAAATGCTTCATTTTGCAGCTACAAATATAGAACTTTCTTTAATTCTTCAGATTGCAGATTCATTCAACACTAGCAGGTTGTAAATCAGAATTATATATATATATATATATATATATATATATATATATATATATATATATATATATATATATACACAGTATCTCACAAAAGTGAGTACACCCCTCACATTTTTGTAAATATTTTATTATATCTTTTCATGGGAAAACAATGCCGAAATGACACTTTGCTACAATGTAAAGTAGTGAGTGTACAGCTTGTATAACAGTGTAAATTTGCTGTCTCCTCAAAATAACTCAACACACAGCCATTAATATCTAAACCGCTGGCAACAAAAGTGAGTACACCCCTAAGTGAAAATGTCCAAATTGGGCCCAAAGTGTCAATATTTTGTGTGGCCACCATTATTTTCCAGCACTGCCTTAACCCTGTTGGGCATGGAGTTCACCAGAGCTTCACAGGTTGCCACTGGAGTCCTCTTCCACTCCTCCATGACGACATCACAGAGCTGGTGGATGTTAGAGACCTTGCGCTCCTCCACCTTCTGTTTGAGGATGCCCCACAGATGCTCAATAGGGTTTAGGTCTGGAGACATACTTGGCCAGTCCATCACCTTTACCCTCAGTTTCTTTAGCAAGGCAGTGGTCATCATGGAGGTGTGTTTGGGGTCGTTATCATGTTGGAATACTGCCCTGCGGCCCAGTTTCCGAAGGGAGGGGATCATGCTCTGCTTCAGTATGTCACAGTACATGTTGGCATCAACTCCCCAGTGGCGGCAGCACTCATGCAGACCCAGACCATGACACTCCCACCACCATGCTTGATTGTAGGCAAGACGCACTTGTCTTTGTACTCCTCACCTGGTTGCCGCCACACACGCTTGACACCATCTGAACCAAATAAGTTTATCTTAGTCTCATCAGACCACAGGACATGGTTCCAGTAATCCATGTCCTTAGTCTGCTTGTCTTCAGCCAACTGTTTGCGGGCTTTCTTGTGCATCATCTTTAGAAGAGGCTTCCTTCTGGGAGGACAGCCATGCAGACCAATTTGATGCAGTGTGCGGCGTATGGTCTGAGCACTGACAGGCTGACCCCCCACCCCTTCAACCTCTGCAGCAATGCTGGCAGCACTCATACGTCTATTCTGCAAAGGCAACCTCTGGATATGATGCTGAGCATGTGCACTCAACTTCTTTGGTCGACCATGGCAAGGCCTGTTCTGAGTGGAACCTGTCCTGTTAAACCGCTGTATGGTCTTGGCCACCGTGCTACAGCTCAGTTTCAGGGTGTTGGCAATCTTCTTATAGCCTAGGCCATCTTTATGTAGAGCAACAATTCTTTTTTTCAAATCCTCAGAGAGTTCTTTGCCATGAGGTGCCATGTTGAACTTCCAGTGACCAGTATGAGAGAGTATGAGAGCGATAACACCAAACTTAACACACCTGCTCCCCATTCACACCTGAGACCTTGTAACACTAATGAGTCACATGACACCGGGGAGGGAAAATGGCTAATTGGGACCAATTTGAACATTTTCACTTAGGGATGTACTCACTTTTGTTGCCAGCGGTTTAGACATTAATGGCTGTGTGTTGAGTTATTTTGAGGGACAGCAAATTTACACTGTTATACAAGCTGTACACTCACTACTTTACATTGTAGCAAAGTGTCATTTTGTCAGTGTTGTCCCATGAAAAGATATAATAAAATATTTACAAAAATGTGAGGGGTGTACTCACTTTTGTGAGATACTGTATATATATATATATATATATATATATATATATATATATATATATATATATATATATATATATATATATATATATATATATATATATATATATATATATATATATATATATATATATATACACAGTGGGTATAGAAAAGAATCACCCCCCTTTAAAATAATCACATTTTGTTGCTTTTCAGCCTGAAATGAAGACGGACACAGTTTTTGTTTTATCCAGCTGTATTTACTCAGTGCAACTTATAACATCCAAGTGAAAGATATAACACCAACCATGTCAGAAAAAAAATTTAAAAAATTAAAAACCAGAATCACTGAGTTGGATATATATATATATATATATATATATATATATATATATATATATATATATATATATATATATATATATATATATATATATATATATATATATATATATATGTAACGTCTGAATGTATCAAACTGATTTCTGAATCAACCTGGGCTTAGCACAGAAGTTTCTTTTGTTTCTTTTGAACTGTAAAGCCCTATCTGTTTAATGACCGCTCTGGCCCCAATTTGACCAGATACCTTTGGAATGCTAACGACCAAACTTCCCCCCTTGGTACACACACACACACACACACACACACACACAAGCTACCTACACGCACACACACACACACACACACACACACACACACACACACACAAGCTTACCTTACACACACAATGGAGAAATCTCTCTTTTCAATGTAACATGTAATTATATGTAATTATTCGATGTTCAAATAGTGTGATGTTGTCATGTTTGCATATATTGTGTGTTTATGTAACCTAACCTTAATGATGTTAGATAGTTTTAATTTAGGATATCATTTTAAATGTCTGTAACCAGGTTTTATTTGTAATATTCTTTACAAGTCCATCGAATTTGGTAAGTAGTTAATCGTCTCGAGATACCCTGATTGATTATGCATATCATATTGCAATGGGATACATTATTTCATGCTTTCTCGTAATTTCATGTATAATACGGTATAAACCAGCTCCTCCCTGGACATTTAAATTAGGGTCTGAGACCAGACAAAGAGAGGTCATCCCGCCATGCAAATCCAACTTCCTGATTGGCCCATAGCCCAAAGAGGCGTGTGTGTTGGTGTTGTCTTTAAAACAACACCACGCTCTTCTTCACTTCAGTCTTCTCTTCATCACTCTTCAACTTCACTTCTACACTCTTCTGGTTTCTCTCTCCCCCGGGGCCACGTGCCCCGGGAAGAGGAAGCCAGGACCTCTCTCTCCTGGACAAAGGATGTAACCTCTTCACGGCTCACGCCTTTTTGGAAATGGCGCAATGAACCAGCAAACTCTACACGACCTCGCGCGAACTTTCAAACCGAAGCTATGCAAGTATAGTTAATGAACCTATATCCGCGTTTAAGATTGTACGATTTAAGTCGTTGCTGGTTTTTCAAAAAGGCTAATTAGTTGTGTTTTTGTCTGCTTCCCTTTTGCTTCATTACTTTCTCTCTATCCCTTTCCTTTCCTTGTATATAGATGTACATATGTATGTTTGCTTAGAGTTAGCCGTGTGTATCCATAGTTACATCTAGCTATTAAAATCTATTATCACCACGCTTGATTTTCTCTGTTTTTGTTCACGTAATGAGTCAATTAAACGCTGCATAAGATCTCGATTACCCACTCTAATCTTTAATAACAAACTTCATGAGTTAATTCTTCCTGGCCAGAAGGATAAACTCCCTCTTTAGAGTTCAAAAAGCTGATCATAGACCACATACATAGTCATAATTAATTATAATCCGTTGTAGTTAATTATCTATATGTATATACATGAATTCCCTTTCATGGCTGATGTATATTTATAACTGGTCACAACACGCGTTGATTAGATATATAGATGTATTTCACGCCATTCAAGCTAATTCCTTACATAAATTGGAGAATACATTTAAACGTGTTAAACATCTTTTAATTTGTTACATAAATTGTAACTGGTGGAGAATATTTTTAAACGTTGCAGATTCATCCGAGTTACTACACATTCTGGTAGATAACGCGGGCACGCTTTAAAACTCGTCTCCTTTAAAAAGGTGCTTTGAATCCAAGCGTGCGATTCTGTTTCATTTTTCATGTTTAAAGTTGATCCATTACATTATTCTGGTGGAAAAGAATAATGCTAGTAATGCTTGATTCGTTACATGTACACACACAGTGGGGGGAAAAGTATTTAATCCCCTGCTGATTTTGTACATTTGCCCACTGACAAAGAAATGATCAGTCTATGATTTTAATGGTAGGTGTATTTTAACAGTGAGAGACAGAATAACAACAAAAAAATCCAGAAAAACGCATTTCAAAAAAGTTATACATTGATTTGCATTTTAATGAGGGAAATAAGTATTTGTTCCCCTATCAATCAGCAAGATTTCTGGCTCCCAGGTGTCTTTTACACAGGTAATGAGCTGAGATTAGGAGCACTCCCTTAAAGTGTTCCTTCAGCTTGTTACCTGTATAAAAGTCACCTGTCCACAGAAGCAATCAATCAATCAGATTCCAAACTCTCCACCATGGCCAAGACCAAAGAGCTGTCCAAGGATGTCAGGGACAAGATTGTAGACCTACACAAGGCTGGAATGTGCTACAAGACCATCGCCAAGCAGCTTGGTAAGCAGGTGACAACAGTTGGTGCGATTATTCGCAAATGGAAGAAACTGTCAGTCTCCCTCGGTCTGGGGCTCCATGCAAGATCTCACCTCATGGAGTTTCAATGATCATGAGAACGGTGAGGAATCAGCCCAGGACTACTCGGGAGGATCTTGTTAATGATCTCAAGGCAGCTGGGACCATAGTCACCAAGAAAACAATTGGTAACACACTACGCCATGAAGGACTGAAATCTTGCAGTGCCCGCAAGGTCCCCCTGCTCAAAAAAGCACATGTACATGCCCATCTGAAGTTTGCAATGAACATCTGAGTGTGTTGTGGTCAGATGAGACCAAACTCAAGCTCAGTGGCATCAACTCAACTCTCCGTCTTAAAATGCAAATCAATGTATAACTTTTTTGAAATGCGTTTTTCTGGATTTTTTTTGTTGTTATTCTGTCTCTCACTGTTAAAATACACCTACCATTAAAATTATAGGCTGATCATTTCTTTGTCAGTGGGCAAACGTACAAAATCAGCAGGGGATCAAATACCTTTTTCCCCCACTGTGTGTGTGTGTGTGGGTGTGTGTGTGTGTGTGTGTGTGTGTGTGTGTGTGTGTGTGTGTGTATATATATATATATATATATATATATATATATATATATATATATATATATATATATATATATATATATATATATATATGGCAAGAATACAATAATTTTCTGTGCTCCTGTTTTTCCTCAAATAGCTGTGCGGCTTTAGAACATTATGAGCTTGAAAAACTGCTGAGAAACATTTTATAGCTTTAACGAGCTTATTTGTACTTTCCTAAAACCCTAGGGTGCTTTCAGGAACTGTGGTTAATGAGGCCTTGGGGGGGTGAAAGCCCCTTGATGATTCTGTGGACTTTTATTGCACTCTGATCTGTTGATCATGCAGATGATGCCGACCCTGATGCAAATGACACAGCCAAACTTTTCTACTTGGCCATGCACTATAGAAAACCTGTTCTGTTTTTGACAGATTGCCTCCATTACAAGTTATATAGTGCGAAAAAACTTCAGAAGAATAAAACAGAATAACAAGGAATATAACAACAGATCTGACAGAAAGATGAAAAAACTCCCAGAGATAGAAGGAAGAGATGAAATCTTCTCACAGCTGAAAAGGAGAAAATGATATCCTGTTGAAATCAGGTCATGTTCTTTCAATCCAGTATGTAAGGAATGAAACACTTGGGGGTGTGCTGTTACAGGAAAATAATCAACTTACAGTAAAGAGTTATATTTGTAAGAAAAATTTTGATGATATTTTCCTTCACTATTTGGTTTGGCATATTAGATTAAAATATTCATGAGCTAGAAATAGACAGAAGTTTCGTTTCAAGGGCAAAATCTTTGAACCATCAATATATTCATCTTGTGAGGTCCAAAATGGGATGAAAAATTCTGCACGGAAAATTGCCTAATGAAAATGTGTGTGGTGTTTTATTATTATTATTATAATTATTTTTACCTTAATAAGACAATATTTAATTTAAATGGATATCAAATTGTCCATATCCATGCATGCTATATATTCATGGTGAGATTGATGGCCTTAGAACTGAATATGATCCACCATGCCTGCTTTGATCAAAAGGTGCAGGCTTTTTATTAGTACCTAGAATAATTAAGATTACAGAGGAGGACAGAGGCTTTTCCTGCAAAGCCCCCCAGCTATAGAGCAGCCTTCAAATTAGTGTTCAGGATAGCCTAAAGATTGCCGTGAGATTGCCATGGATGGTCCTAAAGATACCCTAAAGATCACTGTGGATGGTCCCACTTGGGTAGCCTAAAGATTATGGAAGCCCTAAGCAGCCATGCATTGTTAATTTTTTTTTTCTTTGTTGTTTTCTCATGATCATGACTCATTTTTCTTGTGATCTCCACATAACAAAAGTTATTTTCTCACAATCTTGACATAATAAAAAGCTGTTTTCTCACGAACTAATTTTATCTTGAGAATATCTTGCACATGGTGAATGGGACTGGTGTTACATACACATTGGCATCTTTGCCATTGCCATCATAAATTTAATAATTGCCCACTGAAGTCTTAGTTCCTAAGGCCGACGGGACGGTCCGGTTTTGTGTGGACTTTAGAAAAGTCAACGCGGTGTCTAAATTCGACGCATATCCAATGCCTCACATTGACGAACTGCTCGATCAGTTGGGCACAGCTTGCTTTTATTCGACACTGGATTTAACCAAGGGATATTGGCAGATCCCCTTGACTCCAATGTCCCGGGAAAAAATGACCTTTTCCACCCCGTTTGGCTTACACCAATTCGTGACCCTTCCTTTTGGGCTGTTCGGGGCTCCCGCGACGTTCCAGCGGCTCATGGATCGAATACTCCGTCCACATGCTGCATATGTCGCTGCCTATTTAGACGACATTATTATATACAGTAATGACTGGCAGTGACACATGCAGCATTTAAGGGCGGTGTTGAGGTCGCTGAGACGTGCGGGACTCACGGCCAACCCAAAGAAGTGCGCGATTAGACGGGTGGAAGTACGGTATCTGGGCTTCCACTTGGGTCATGGACAGGTGCGTCCCCAAATTGATAAGACAGCAGCGATTGCAACCTGCCCAAGGCCCAAGACCAAAAAGGAGGTGAGACGGTTCCTGGGGTTGGCTGGCTATTATCGTAGGTTTGTGCCTAATTATTCAGACGTCACCAGCCCGCTGACTGATCTCACTAAAAAGGGGGCACCAGACCCGGTCCAGTGGACGGAGCCGTGCCAACAGGCTTTCACTCAGGTAAAAGCTGCACTGTGTGGCAGACCACTTTTACATTCTCCTGACTTCTCTCTCCCTTTTGTTTTGCAGACAGATGCGTTGGACAGGGGGCTGGGGGCCGTGCTGTCCCAGGTGGTGGAGGGGGTGGAGTACATCAGCCGCAAGCTCTCGGTACGGGAGACAAAGTACAGCACCATTGAGAAAGAGTGCCTGGCCATCAAGTTGGCGCAGTCCTCACCCTCCGCTACTATCTGCTGCGGCGGGCCTTCACCCTCTGTTCGGATCACGCCCCACTCCAGTGGCTCCACCGCATGAAGGATGCCAACACGTGGATCACTCGTTGGTACCTGGCACTTCAGCCTTTAAAATTCGAGGTGATCCACAGACCGGGGGCGCAGATGGCTGTGGCAGACTTCCTCTCCCAGAAAGGGGGTGGGGGGGGGAGTCGGCGGCAGGCCAGCGGCAGGCCGGATGGCTCCCCGGCCTGAGTCGGGCGGTGGGGGTATGTGGAGGCGGGGGCGTGGCCGAGCACCGGTTTGTGAATGGAGGGCGGAGCCGGAGAAAGCGAGTGGTAAGGTTTCCACACCTGTAGGAAATTGAGACTAACGAGTGTTCTGTGTTGCGGTGAGGAGAAAAGGAGGAGAGACACGCGCCTCGAGAGAGAGAGTGACGCCGACACAGAGCCACATGTGTGCGTGCGTGTGTGTGTGTGTGTGTGAAGAGTGAGAAAAAGAAATAATTGAAAGAATAAGAATTGAAAGTTGGAGTCAGCCTGTCTCCTGTCTGGTTCCTCCGTCCCAGCCTGGAAGTATTACAATATGTTACTATATTTAAATATAGTTAAAAACTTTGAGTTATTCTGCTGTTACACAAAAACATCTAAAACAAAAGTCTAAGAGTGAGTAAAAGTGGAAATCAAAACTGAACAGCTTATGTACGAAAAGCAGACACAGTCCTGAGAATAGACTATTAGAGCGATCCAACAGCATTGAAAACAGGCAAAAGGTCAAGGACGAAGGTTGGAAAATATCACTGCACTGGCAGATTTTGTCTGTCACACCGCCTGTTGTGCCACTCCACCCACATCAAGGCAGCCACTTTCATTTCTGACCCTGGAAAGGTCAAATGAGGGGAAGAAAAGGCTTTTACCCAACCAAATGATCAACATGCTGGTATATAGAGCTCCACGGAAGGTCATCCATACTGCTTGTTAAGTCCAGTAAAAATGGTCCAGTATTCACATCTAATATGCAAAGCAAAAAGAGAAAAGAAAAATATTGAAGACAAAAATGTAATGAAATCAACTTGATTGAGCTGGAAAGATGAGGATTGTATGAAATTGTACGAAGTATTGTGCTTTGGTTTTCATGTTACATTATGTCGAGAATGTTTCTAAAGAAAACAAGCAGCCAGTCAATTACTACGATCTATAATATCCTTTCTGCTGCATTTAGCAAAAATACATGTAAAGTGAGTGATTACAGTATCTAGAAGAACTCATTTTAAAGAAAGAGATCTTGCTGAAACAACTTTAAGGGAAGTAGAAGTCTGTTCTCGAGAATGTTAAGCAGTATGGAATGCAACAGAAGAGGATGCATGTTAAAGAAAACAACAGATGGTCAAGGACAGTAGCAGACTGTAAAGGGCGCGCTCCACACCTACACTTCTACAGCGAACTGGAGAAGCATAGGATAGGAAGTATACAGAGACATAGTTTGAAATTGATCTTCCATTTTCTTCCATTTACTTAACATGATAAATGTAAATGGTCTGCTTCTTATAATGTTGCTCATTTCTTATCAGCATTAATTAAACTGGACACACCACCTTGCCTCATGACAGCACAGAAATTAATTCTCTCGCACACACACATAAATACACAAACACTGAGGTTAGTTAGAGAGATTTTAACTGCTAAATGGAGGAAGATTTTTGTTGGGTTCTTTTTTTTTTGTTGTTTTTTTTTTTTTTTTACCAATCCTTTTCACCTCCATCTTAAGTCTCAAAGCAAAAACGCTGAACTCACTGACACAAAGGCCCAGGAGATCTGTTGCATTATGAGATATCTGAGCAGGCTGTAGTTGCTCAGAGCTGACAGGGTTTTTTTTGTTGTTTGTTTGTTTGTTTGGAATCAATCGGAGAAGACAACACTGATGGAGCTGGAATAGTTTTTTTTTTTTTTTAACGTAAATTATTGTCAGGGTGCAATAACACTACTTGGTTATTTTGTTCCACTACTTTCACTTTCACTTTACTTTACTTAATCTTTACTTATGTTATTAGAATAAGCTAAAACTATTGCACTTTAGGTAAATTGGTTTGTCTTGTTTTTTGTTTTTTTTTTACTTAATTGTATTTTTGGTATGGTTATATCAACATCGAGAGGAGTAGCGCTTCAAATTTCATTATGCAGAGCTATACAATGACAATAAAGTTCAAATCTATTAATACTAAATGTATCTATATCCCAGTTTTACTTGTATTGATAGCTCTGCCAGGACAAGAATAGGTAGAATATACAGTGCTGCATGTATCAAATATGGCTATGTTTATAAACATTTTTGGTCAATTGCCAAGGTGTGAATGTGAAGATGCATTTAGATTTTAACAAATAACGAGGATAATGTATGTAAAGAAAACTAAAAAAAAAAATGTCAAAAATAAAGAGTTATTTACTGAAGAATTATCAAAGAACTTAAATGTTTTAACAAGGTCAAATGTCAAAATATGACACCGCACCTTTACAAACTGCTGCTCATGCTACATCACAGCGCTATCCGCCCTCTTCTGAATACAGACAGATGATTGGCTAGGGTCGCTGTGATTGACAGGGGAGATAAAGTAATGCCATCCTTCCAACTCAGAGAGCAAGTCCAAGATTCCTGGTCTGTGGCATCATCAGGATTTGAACTCATGATCTCCTGACAATACAGCGAACACTTTTCTGTTTCACCACTAGTCAAATCATGTCCGTCTCAAAACGACGGGGTGAAGGAGAGGATGAACTCAAGGAGAGCCGAGGGAGAGAGAAAGCCTGGCACTTATGAAAAAGAGAGAAGAAGCAGAGCCTGCAGAAAGTGTAATTGGATTTGTGTAGAGTGTATTTGTGTAGAGAAAACCCATCAAATATTGCTGTGGCTGAATTCAAAATAATGATGAAAAATCTGTATTTGATCAAAATTCAGTTCTTCCGCTAATAATATACAATGACAGTGAGAAACTAGTAGTCGAGATGGTGCTAATCTGAAACCCAGGATCAGTACTGTGCTGATAACAGCAAAAAATAAAAATAAAAATGGTGGATTGGATATCGGAGAAAAATAAACGAATGAAAATTGAATTTGATCCTGTAACAATTGGAAAAGATTGGAACTGGATTTTGGAAAGATATTTTTTGGAACTGGAGATGTTTACATATAAAGAGTTTGTGGTTTTTTTTTTTGGTTTGTTTGTTTTTTGTTTTTTAGTAGGATTGATTTTTATTATCCCTTTCATGCAGTGTCCACAGTTAAGGACAGTCCATTTAAGACTCTTTTTAATATATTTTAGTAAAATATATTATGTAAATCACTTGAGAGCATTACTGTAAATTAATGTAGACTTGTTGTTCTCAATATTTACTAACGTTCTAGATAAAATTAAACAATTTATATTAATTTAAATTCTTTAAAAAATTTATGTTTTTTTAAACTGGTGTTTTGTTTGTTTGTTTGTTTGTTTTTCACCTCTTTGCATCATGCAACAGTCCTAAACTGTCATTCGAAATGATATTTTCTAAAATGTTTGACTCTAACATTACATATTTTAGACCTGAATGTTAAAAATTGTTTTTAAAAAAAATGTTTTGGACACTGGAAGATAAATTTTTTAAATTATTATTATTATTTTAGGCATACTGTTTTAGCCTTTTTTTTTAAACTCATGAATTCCATTTACTTTAGTAATATTTAGACAGAATTAAAATTCATGTATCATGCAATTTTAAGTAAATAAATCTGGATATGCATATAAATAATCTGTATGTGAAAAGGTTACATTTATACTTATAAGTGTTTCAATAATAATAATAATAATAATAATAATAATAATAATAATAATAATAATAATAATAATAATAAAGCTCAATAGTTTTTAAAGAATAAAAATATCAGATGAGTATTGATCTCTGCTGATACTCAAGGTTTTAGTATTGGTATAAATAGCCTATATTTCACTAAAAGGAGGTTTTTGGTTGTTTGTTTTTTTAAAATACTTTGAATCTTGTCTAGATTGCTGTCTCCAAAGATCAGTTTAACCAACATGGTGTTAAAAACAGTCAGTCTGCCTATAAATGTGTCATGGTTCCACCGCAATCAGCTCATGATTACGTGTCCAAACGAAATCATTAAATGAGATTTTTCAAAATGCTACAACTTTACTTAGGACAAAAGATCAACTTATTTCAGTTCAGGAAAGTGTGTAGTTTTCCAAAACTTTATATAGTGACAAAATCTGAAGGGTTTCATAGAGTAACACAATATCTGAAGTGTTTTTCCCGGACCTTCTTCACCTAAATACAAGCACTGCTCTTCACCAGACTTGAAAAACGTGAGTGTCGGTACTGATGGCTTTGTAGCGTCGGCACAAATCAATTTCATTGAAAAGATCAAAGTCAGAAGTGTAGATCACACTGACCTTTTGTGGGAGAAGTAAAAAAAAAAAAAAAATACAGTGAAGTTCAATTTGAAGCAAACCCTGCAGCACTGATTCATCTTGCTCATTTATTCAGGACAACTCTCCAGCAATGAAAGTAATGAAAGCTGAAATGTTCATATGTCAATCACAAAAGCATATTCAGAGCTATTTTTACTTTTAACTGTAGTCAGTAAGAGTGTAGGTAGAAAAGTACAGAGAGATTTTATTCCTTCCTGATTAGTTCAAGGTGCACAGTTCTGAACACAGAAGTCCACCAGACATAATGTTTTTTCCTTGTTAGTTATCACAAAGGGAAATTGCTGTTATAAAAAAACAAGTACTTAACTTAAAGTCAGAAAATTTTTAGCAGCGACTAAATACAAAAATAAAATAAGATAGAAATGAATATTCTGTGTATGGAAATGTGATTTTTATTTTTATTTTTAAATACAGTTGAACTTAAAAGTCTAAAATTGTTTAATTTGGTGGTGCTGTCATTTTTCTGCAATCCATATGTGCAGTAATGAATAAAACACTTGGGCACATAAAAGCTACAGCTTTACTTCTGTTACAAAGCACTGACACTGGAGACTCCTTTCTAGAATGCTAAATGAACATCACCTCACAGAAAAATTTAAACAATTCCATGCATTTTTCAAAAAACTCGAAAATGCATTTATTATAAGTCTTAGATTATGTGGAGCTTCCACCATACAAGTCCCTGTTTAAGTTGTTACTATAAAAACGTTGACAATAGAATTCAATTTTTTTTTCACAAACATTTGCGATGCAATTAGCGGAGTTTTTGTGCTTCTTTTTGCGGAAACCTACTTGAATTGGCGAAATTGCAGTTGCAATGTCTTTCGTAGTGATGCTTGTTGGTTAATGAAACCTTTTAGATATATTCATGTTAGACGTATGTGAATTCGAAGAGGGCTTTGGCTGAATGCGTGTTGTGGTGACATCACATGACGTGTCTTGGCCCAAATCTGCGGTAATTTTGAAAAACTGCAAGCTGCTCCGAATATTGCAGAGTTTCCTTGATTTTGCGTTAATTTCTGCATTCACAAAATTGCGAAATCCTTGAGGGACTGATTAATATCTCACCTGTCTGTACGCTGTCAAACAAACACTTGACTTTGAGGTTTACTGATATCTACCTAATTCAGGTGCTATTGTATTGTATTCTATTACACTGACTGAATGATTATTCAATTACGGAGTTCAATCAAGTTAAATATAGTCAGGGGAAATTAAATTCGTGATTAACGGCTGAAGGTTTGAGTCTCTGCAGAGGCGTCCTGGAAGTAATCAATGCTTTGTTATTTCAAGTGAAGAAATTTAAAGCGAAACAAGTATGCACTCCTCTGAGTGTTATTTTTCATGAATAATATTTCATGTTACTCTTGTTAATCATGTGTTAATGTTAATGACGCTTTAGATTCTTCTGGCTCATTTGCATGCATTTAGTCGTAAAAGCAGAACTAACAAACTAGTAAGTCCAAGTTTAACTCCAAGTTGTTAAAATGTTTTATATATATATATATATATATATATATATATATATATATATATATATATATATATATATATATATATATTTTATGCTAGTGAATGTCCTATTGCGAATGTTTTTTTCAGCATATCATGATGAAAAACCTAACAGCAGACCTACTTGTCCAGTCGGGTCTATGGTGAAGAAATGTTGGCACTCCTGATGCTTTCTGTCAGTCTTGGCTGCTGTGTGCATTGGATTTATGCTGATACAATACGATGGTCTCCAGTGATGAATAATGCATTAGCTGTGATACTTGCTGTCCATTTGAATGCATTTCCTTGTGTGTGTGTGGGTGTGTGTGGGTGTGTGTGTGTGTGTGTGAGAGAGAGAGAGAGAGAGAGAGAGAGAGAGAGATAGAGAGAGACAGTAAGGTGTGTGGGGGGGGGGGTGTTCTGCAGATTTACCTGGTGAATGTATATATAATAAATATTCTTCCTAACACAGGAGATGTATAAAAAGCAGAGAGAGAGAGAGAGAGAGAGAGAGAGAGAGAGAGAGAGAGAGAGAGACTATTCACACAATTCTATTACAGCATATACTATTCACGCCTAAGTTAAAATATCGGTGAGTCCAATAACTTGTTTAAAAGTGACTGAGATATCTGGGTTTGTTGAATTCTTGAATCTTATTAGTCAGAAGGTGTTGATTAATTTTCTAGAACAGCAGCTCAGACATTACTACTTGCTGTAATTCAAGTCACAGGTTGAAGTTAATTTGCTTGTTCTAATATGTTATCATTTCTATAATAACAGCTTAAATTCAACAAGAAATTGATTTTTTTTTAAAGTATGATGTGCTATTCATTAATAATTTTTAAAAAGAAGTAATTGTTGGAAAGTCCATGTGATATAAGAGGAATAAATTTGTTGTTATTGGAAAATAATCACCTTCCCAATGGTAACAGAAGTAGCACATCATACCACTTTTTAATTTCGATAAGATAAGAGATAAGAGCTGTATTGTCTTTAGGCATTGCTTCTGATTACTCACACCATGCAGGTTTTCTTTGCTCAGAAAGCCATCTTGTTACTAAAAACGTAACATTTTTGTGCCAGTAATTGCATTACTCAGGTGCATCGCAAATGAGGGATCAGTTTAAATTAAGGTGTGAACTGAATGGAAATTAGACTGACTACTGGAAACCATATGGTTATTTGTTGGCCCCATTACAGCGAGAAAATCACAAAACTGTACTGAACGTGCAGGAGCAGATTCGTGATTCTCTGATATAAGGTTAGAGATGAAAAAGTGAAAGATTAAAAGTCACTTTTTGACCACTTTTTACATTGAATGTAACTCAAAGGAAAATTCAAAATGTATAATCAACCATCTTAGTACTCATCATCATCTCAGCCCAAAAATGCTTAACAAAGCATTGCATTGCTTTTTCTTCATGGTCCTCATTTATCAACATTAAGCATAAATGAAGTAGAAAAATTTAATCTGGAATTCATCAAACGTGCATGGTAAGCTAAGACCCAAGTGTAATGTATGAAGCTAAGTAAATTTAAACTGTTCATAGCTGTTTTGAGCATGCTTCTATCCATGCATCCATTTTCTGTACCGCTTATCCTACACCGGGTCATGGGGAGCTTGGAGCCTGTCCCAGGGGACTCGGGGCACAAGGCGCAGGACACCCTGGTCGGGGTGTCAACCAGGGCACAGTCACAACATTTATGCACCACAGACAATTTGGGAATGCCAGTCAGCCTACATGGCATGCCTTTGGACTGGGGGAGGAAACCAAAGTACACGGAGGAAACCCCTGAAGCATGGGGAGAACACGCAAACACTTTAGCATGCATGTGACTGATTATTTTTATACACAGACACAGCCACAATTAATGAGGTTTTTTTTATAGTAGTAAAACATGCAAGAATACAAGTTGAATATTTTTGTATTTTTTTGTTTAGAGTTTTGATTTTCTCATGTTTGACCGATCAGCTGCATTTTCGCAAAATAAAAACCCCAACAACTGAATTCATTTTCTAATGCCACTTTAATTTCAACATGAGTGCATTAATGTCCTTAGTGATTAAGTGAAAGTCCTTTTTTACATACTCCTGCTGCTCAGTGGTGAAAAGGAGCTGGATATAGATCAAGCCAAGAGAAATTATGGCATCCTCGAGAACAACCTCGGAGGCATGGACTCAATTCTCAGGCAGGTGAAACTGGAAACCCAGATAATTCACATAAACACCTGCATAAGCCAACTCTGAATACAAGGAACTTTCCCCACATAAATATTGACTTTTGAACTTAAGTCACTAACAAAGTGAGGTAAGCCAAACCATATTAATTACCATAATGACCCTGTTGGGCTTGGATGAGGTTTAAATATGACTACAAACCTCACAATAATCATATTTAATTCTTTTTACCTGAGGACAAAAAAAGAGGAAATTTCTGCCTGTTTTGGGGGCGCCCGTGTTCAGCATTGAATTTATAGGTGATGTCACACTCCACAGTAGTGGTGAATGGCTCATATGAAAGAAGACACTCAAAGCTCTACGAATTTGCACTGTATTTTTTTTTTTTTACCTAGCCTACTAGGTTTTAGTTGTGCTGTAACAAATTTTTTGGCGATACTCTACACACAGAAACCTAACAGCGTCCTGACTAATCTTATAACAGACATAAATTTGTGTTTGCACCATTAATGAATGCTTTTTTTGTGCTGAACTCCAACCAGTCACTGAGGTCTGTATCCAGTAACTGTGGGTGGTTGGTGTGCAACAGACACATGCTGCATGCTGGCGTTGCTAGAGCTACCGCTGTTCTCATTTTTTTTAAATTAAGAATCTGTTGTATATTGAATAGCTTGAGGATTGACAGTAAAAAAAAAAACTGCATTGTTTCTCCAGCCAGACGTAAGCCGTGAGCTTTGTTTATTTTTCCGAAGCACCGCAGACATTAAGCTCTAATAAAACCCCATTTGCATGTGCTGTTACAGCCGAGGAGATCACTTTCTTATTGTTTTCTGTGGTTAATGATTTTCTGATCAAGATTGGAGTTGCTAATGTGATATAATGGAAGCGATGCATCTCCTTCAGGATGCCGTGTATTAAAGTTTAAAATTAAGTGCTGGTTGTTGTTTTTTTTTTTTTCATTTTGCGGTGCATCTCAGACTGTTTAGTCTAATGGTTTGTCATGTTGGCAATGGCATGCGTTGTAAAAACTCCTCTTATCTTCAGCCAAATAATCATATTGTTTCTTATGAGGTTTTTTGTCATTGTCTCATTATTGTTTTTATAAATGTTGCTCGTAGAAAAGTTGCATCTCATGAATAAAATCATTTTTTTGCGGTTTCTATGGATTCCAGTAAGGTTGGAGTAGTTTCTAAAAAAGTAATTATAAATCACTAATTATGTGTCTGAAAATGGTACTACTTTGCTTATTATGTTCTGGAAAATGTAATTACACTATTCATTACTTTGCCTCTAAGTTAATCTCTAAAACCCATACCAATTGGATATCACCAAGATGACAAGCAATATAAAGTCTTCAGTATTTTATTACAGAAGAAAAAAGGCATGACATTGGTGGCTTATACCACAATGCTGGTAACTTCTCAAATCTGATTGGTGAGGAGACGTTGATTAATTTTCTATAACAGTAGGGCTCATAAGGGACACAACAGAAAAGTGTTCCCCTATCAACTAGAGATGGCAAGTTCAAATCTCGACAATGCCACAGTCATCCATGGCTGGGAGACCAAAAGAGCGAAATTGGTCTCTCAGGAAGGGAGGTATGGCATACTTTCTCTCCCCTATCAATCACAACGACACAAGCCATTCATGAGCTCATGTATGTGGAAGAGGGCGGATAGTGCTTTCCTCTGAGCATTTTATGCTGTCCTGTGATGCAGTTGAGCAGTTTGAAAAGATGCAGTTGACTGGCTTTACATGTCTTGGAGGAAGCATGTTATAGACTTCGTTCTCCCTGATTGGTAGCTGTCATACAGTACGATAAGTAAGAGCTGGATGATTGGCCATGACTAAATTAGAGAGAAAATCGGTCAATTCTTTTAACAGCAGCTCTGAATGTAGTTACGGCTGTAATTCAAATTTATATTAATGTTCTCCTTCTAATTTAACAGTAACAACTAACATGGACAAGGAATAGCATGTTTGGAAGGAGTCTCCAGTGTCAGGGCTTTGGAAAACAATCACATAAAGCTTTTTAGATCCTCATAGAAGGATGCACTTTCAGTGTTTCAGTAACATGATTTTTTTTATCTTATTAACTTCAAAGAGACACTTGTGAGGGAACAAGTGTTTATAGCTGCTAAAACTTAAAGCTGCAGCACTGAACTTTTGCCTCTCTATTGCCATCTCTGTTTGAAACATAAAATTGCAAGTTACTTGCAGAGTTATTTTTTATTGTTTTTATATTTAGAACTATATCTTTATCATTACCGTTATAGTTATCATCCTTGGTGTGAACGAGCCTTTAGTCTTCAATCCCTGCAGATGTCGGAGTTGTCACCACCTCTCAAAAACCATGCCGATATTTATTCTCATTTTAACACGGGCTCTGTCGCTTTCCCTTTTTAACTGCAGGCTCTCCACAGAGTTTTCTTGGTTTTGACAGCTGCTGATTCCCCAGATGTCAATGATGATTGTTGTTTAGAACTATCCAGATTAGAAGCAGCCATCTAGATGACAAGTTTAAATTCTAAGCAACTGTTGTAAGTACAACAGCACCCACACACATGATATAGTAGCCAGGTTCTCATCTTTCTGTTTACAGATTTGACGTGACCACGCAAAAACAAATGTTGTCAAACTGGAGAAATCCGACCCGACAGCTCAAATTATAAATCATTATTTTAAACTTACCATTGCGAGTCGGGGTAAGGTAAGGAGACAGTTTTGAACATTGATTTTTTACGTACTTGCTCAATAATAGATTTTTGTTCATTTTTAACCAAAAGAAGTTCAATACTGCAGCTTTAAGTGATAACAGGAACTAACTGGTGGCTGTTCAACAACATTAAATGGATTAAACAGTACAATGTGTCATTCCTTAATGTAATTGCTGACGAATTGCTGTGGTACAGAATAAGGGGAATAAAACACTTAGGATGTACCTAATATCACCAACAGCCTCACATCAAATATCACATCAAAGCTTTCTCAAACAGACTGTGTTAAGTTTCTTCTTGTCAAACAAGTCCATCGGAGAGGCAGACTGTCTGTGGTGTTAGCAGTGTCTGGTTGTCTCTGACTCCCTTCAGCTTGGCTGTTCAGAGCTTTTTCCCCCTTGATGTAAGGTTCATTGCAGCATATACTGCCATGAAATGGAAGATCTCTCCACAAATACCCCCTGGGGAAAAACAGGAATACACACTGTCCCATATCAAAGCCATTACATAATACGAAGCACGACTATTCATATATCTATGAATTCTGGAGCAAGGTGAGGTCAGACCAGGCTGGGCTTCTGCCATTGAGCTTCTTAACATTGTTTAGAGATGGCTTACTCATCCTCATGAATTATTCAGAGCTCTTGTATTCTGTGGTACCTGTAGGATCCTTTCAAACACATGCAACGCTCTTCCACTGCGATAAGCTAATGAAGCTCTGTGAATACAGAAAGGAAGAATGGCAGAACTCTCAGGGGAAATGAGATCGAGATGCAAGGAAATGGGACAGATTTGTTTAGCAGTGTCGATGGACTGATGTGTTCGGCGCTGGTTGCTGTGGAATTACAGGAGGTTCTGTAAGTTGCATGAGCATGACTGGCTGGTTTCCACAGTCTAGTGTAACATGCTGAGGCTAGCAGTACCACAAAATATAGACATGAAGGAGAGAGCAGAT
This sequence comes from Cranoglanis bouderius, assembly GCA_023630585.1. Classification (NCBI taxonomy): domain Eukaryota; kingdom Metazoa; phylum Chordata; class Actinopteri; order Siluriformes; family Cranoglanididae; genus Cranoglanis; species Cranoglanis bouderius. The sequence continues at coordinate 4,414,172 of CM042549.1, forward strand.
CATAGTGACGAGTACTGCATAGTGACAAAATGAGATTTCTCTAGCAATACATAGTTGCTGGAATAAAAAAAAAGTTTCTGGGGGTACTGTGGCTTAGTGCTTAGCACATTTGCCTTGCACCTCCAGGGTCAGGGGTTCAATTCCTACCTCCGCTCTTCGTGCATGGAGCTTGCGAACAAGCTCCCTGTGCTTCGGGGGTTTCCTCCCCTAGTCCAAAGACATCTCGTCAAAGGCACCTCTAAATTGTCAGTGGAGTGTGTGAGATTGTGTCCTGCAATGGGTTGGCAGGTTCCCCAACTTTTGCCCCAAGTCCCCTGGGATAAGCTCCAGGCTCCCCCCTGACCCTGTGTAGGATAAGTGGTACAGAAAATGGATGGATGGATGGATGGATGGATGAATGGAAAAAGTTTCTGGCACCACATCATTAAAATCATATTCATTCATTTCACTCAAATTCAATAATCACTTTATCCTGGTCATTGTGGCAGTGGATCTGGGGTCTATCCCAGGAACACACCCTGGATGGGACGCACAGTCCATCACAGGGCATGATAAAACTTTATTTGAAGATTTTGTTTGAAATAGTTAATGACACATCTCCAGCTGTGCAAGTAGGCAGGTCTTGTGTATATATAGTGGTGAAAAGTACAAAAGCTAGAAGTCTGGCTCAGAAGAACAGTTGAGTGCCTGGATGCAAGAAGTGCCTAAGCCCACATCTGGATCTACATTCTACAATACTAAGTATAGTATGCTACCTACCCTTTGACACTTCTTGCTTAATGTAAGGCCTTAAACAGGTGAAGTATATATGGTACAATAGTGTGCAGTAATACAAGCCATTGCCTTGGGCACCTATTGATGGACCACCATGAGTAATAGGTAGTTTTGGACGTGCACCCAATACTATAGCTTGGAGATCTTGAGAGTCCCAACCTAATCTAATACACCTAAAAAAAATTCCTGGAAGATTTTTCTTTACTGAAACAATTAGTAACACTAAGTGATGTAAGAGCAGAAGCTCATATACAATGCATAAATCTGTTATTTGGTATGATTGTACATGGCTGTAAAGATAGCTTGTGGCTTGCACTTGTAGATCTAGACCTCCCGAAGATCTCTGCACCTGGTGTTAATATTCAGATTCTGCTGAAGTGCTTGAGTTACTGGATCAGGTGCTTCAACGAGCTGGAATAAAGTGGGGCAAGATGTTAGATCTCCATAGCAGAGACTCGCACAAAGCTCACGCATCCGTTATAATGATCTTGCAGCTGCTGCATGCAATACATAGATGAACCATGCGACATAATATGCTGTATTGTGCAGTTTTGGATGCATCTTTAATCTGTAACTGAAATCTATATCCAGTGAAGAGATTGTACCCTAAATTTAGCACACCCGGTGTTGATATTCAGAGGTTCAGGAACGTCAGCTAGCTGGGGCTGGTGAATATATGGGTAAACCTGCCGTTATGACACATAAAACCTCAACCCTCAACCTCAAAAATCAAGCGTAGTTACTCTTACCACCCCAAAGTTGATTATTTTGCAAGAACGTCACATCCCAAAGTGTTTTAATCCTCTTATACCATATCATATTAGCAAATAACAATTAAAATGTTTCATTATTATGAAATAATGATACTTCATACTTTTTATCCGTTTATAGTTACAGACCATTGAGGAATGTTTGCAGAACAAGTTAATTATCACTTACATTATAGCAACTGTGAACAGTTGTTCTCTCACCAGCCTCTCTTGTTTCTCTCTTTTAATGTTAATAAGACAAAAAAAAATGCAGCTTGTCATGTTACAGAGAAACCAGAAAGTACAAGACTTTCCCACGGCAGAAAATGTACTGTCTGTTACAAAGCACTGACACTGGAGAGTCCTTCCATAAATGTTAAATCAAGGTCTTCTTACAAAAAGCTTCACCATATTAACAATTACACATTTTTCTTTGTTATTATTAGTCTCAGATTACGTCGAGAGTCCACCATACACCATACAAGTACGAAAACGTTTGTCAGAACTATTGTCAGAGCTGCTATAATAGAAAATGAATCAACACCTTCAGACCAATCAGAATCGAGAAAGCCCCAGGGCTGTTGCATAAGGTTTATTAAAGGCCAAAACAAATGCTTTCTTATCCTGCATACATTTTCAGGTCCTGATATGAGTGCTAAAACCAACACCATTTTACTGCATGGGATTAAAAGTAGCTTTGCATATTTATGCTTTTTAATGTGTGGGAAATGAAAGCACCGAATAGATTAAACGATTTGAATAAGTATTATTAGGGAGATGAAAGGAGAAGTAAAAAAAAAAAAAAAAAGATCTGATAATGCTAGCACTTAGACAAAAGAATACATTCAAAGAAGATGAAGATGATCTGACTGTACAGGAGTGATTCATTATGAATATTTCCTTGGTATTGTTCCCAGTCTGGCTGCTGATAATAAAGAGGACGAGATTTGCATGGAAACAAATATTCACATCACATTTAGATGAAAATATTGTTGTTTATTCTTTATATTATCATGGCGAGCAGCTAGAACTGGGTAAATACCAACAATTCATGGAATGAAGAAGAAAAAAAAAAAGCAGGTAAAAGGAAACCGAATGTCATGTAGGAAGAAATTCCACACAAACTCTAAACACAGCCTGTCTGTTTTTTTGTTTTTTGTAGCTTTGGCTTAGCACTCCATACCTAATGGATGGAAAAGTGCAGGCTGAAAGTCAGACGATCCGGAGTGCAAAGAGACGCTATGCTTCTGAGCAATTTCAAAATCAATCTGGTGTGAAAGTAAAGTCAGTGAAGTGGCCACAGAGTGGGTGTTACACGTTCTTTTTCCTTCAATGTACTTACCCCAACTTTCTTATAGCAATGTGATGCTGTGCATGAGGGAATCAAGGAAAAACTCAGCCAGCAAGGGGTTCGAGCACAACCGTTTCCAGTCTATGTCGGAAGAAAACATGTATCTGCTTTGCAATAGCCTGCACAAGATGAGAGAGACCAAAAATGCCCCTATGGACAAGCCGTATCACATGACTCATTTTTCACCCATTCCCACATGTAGACCTTTCACATGTAGTACATGTTTTTTCCACATACGTTTTTTACACGATTCTTTTTTTTTTTGTTTTTACATATGATTAATTTAATTTAATAATGTGATTTATTTCACATGATTAATTTACTCTAACATGATTCTTTTCACATGATTCATTTACTCACATGATACATTTACTCTCACGGGATTCTTTTGAAATGATTCATTTATTTTCATGTGATTCTTTTCACATGATTGACTCATTTCCATATGACTCATTTATTTTCACATGATTCATTTATGTTCCTGTGATTCATTTATATGCATGTCATTCAATTTTTCCCATATGATTCATTTATGTTCACATGATTCATTTATTTTCACATGATTCATTTATGTTCATGTGATTCATTTATTTTCAATATGATTAATTTATGTTCACATGTTAATTGTTCACATGTGGGACATTTTATGTGGGATTTTATTCACCACATATATATTTAATATATGGTATCATTCCCAGCCTGGCTGCTGATAATAAGGAGGACGAGATTTGCATGGAAACGAATATTCACATCACATTTAGATGAAAATATTGTTGTTTATTCTTTATATTATCATGGCGAGCAGCTAGAACTGGGTAAATACCAACAATTCATGGAATTAAGAAGAAAAAAAAAAGCAGGTAAAAGGAAACCGAATGTCATGTAGGAAGAAATTCCACACAAACTCTAAACACAGCCTGTCTGTTTTTTTGTTTTTTTTGTAGCTTTGGCTTAGCACTCCGTACCTAATGGATAGAAAAGTGCAGGCTGAAAGTCAGATGATCCGGAGTGCAAAGAGACGCTATGCTTCTGAGCAATTTCAAAATCAATCTGGTGTGAAAGTAAAGTCAGTGAAGTGACCACAGAGTGGGTGTTACACGTTCTTTTTCCTTCAGTGTACTTACCCCAACTTTCTTATAGCAATGTGATGCTGTGCATGAGGGAATCAAGGAAAAACTCAGCCAGCAAGGGGTTCGAGCACAACCGTTTCCAGTCTATGTCGGAAGAAAACATGTATCTGCTTTGCAATAGCCTGCACAAGATGAGAGAGACCAAAAATGCCCCTATGGACAAGCCGTATCACATGACTCATTTTTCACCCATTCCCACATGTAGACCTTTCACATGTAGTACATGTTTTTTCCACATACGTTTTTTACACGATTCTTTTTTTTTTTTTTTTTTTTTTTTTACAAATGATTAATTTAATTTAATAATGTGATTTATTTCACATGATTCATTTACTCACATGATACATTTACTCTCACAGGATTCTTTTGAAATGATTCATTTATTTTCATGTGATTCTTTTCACATGATTGACTCATTTCCATATGATTCATTTATTTTCACATGATTCATTTATGTTCATGTGATTCATTTATATGCATGTGATTCATTTTTTCCCATATGATTCATTTATGTTCACATGATTAATTTATGTTCACATGTTAATTGTTCACATGTGGGACATTTTATGCGGGATTTTATTCACCACATATATCTTCATATATATATATATATATATATATATATATATATATATATATATATATATATATATATATATATATATATATATAAATTTAAAAAACATGCTATTAAATGTGAAATGTATGTGATTTTTGTGTACGGCTGGACCATTAGTAAAAGTGTGCATGAGTGACATTGGTCATCCTAACCAGAGCATGTGCTAAGAGAGACTGACCCAAAGCTTATTCACAGTACTCCACCTGGGTCATATTGGAAAAACAAAACACTAGAGAAAAGTGGATTAAGTTAATAGCACAAACGTGTATTACTTAACATTTTAGAGCAGTAAATCTCAGTGTACTTTAGCATTTTGGACAGGCATTAGCGTGGGCAGCAGCACACTGATTCAGCAGCGGGCATTAGAGACATGAACAGGCTAAAGTTGTGCACTGGATCTAATCTAATAATGCATACAGAGGAGCGAAGTGGCTGGTGTTCAAAGGTCAGATATACTACCAATTATGCAGCCTTTTCCATATTTAATTATTCCTTTCAAACCAGCAACATCATTATGTTGGTACTGAATAAACATGAGCCACTGAGCTTCAGGAGATTCCCTCACTTGGATGCTGTTACAGCTTATTTCATCATTTGTGCCTCATCTCTGACTTTCTGTGATGCTAAGATGCTAAACATCTGTCAACATCAGGCTCAATTACAGGCCCACAGCTTTTCTTTATCACTTGAAAAAGTATATAGAATGCTCAAGACTTTTAATTTCGTGTTTTATATTGACAACTCGGTATGTTTGCTCCTTTGTTATGAAGCCCTGATGGTATATTTGAAAGCAAGAAGAATGAAATTACTGATGAATTGCTGTTTGACTTTAAAATAAGGCACAGAGGAAATTACCATTTAAATGGTAAAGCTGATCTTTATACAATTTCACTTGTTTTTTATGCATCAAGAGCTGGGATGAGAGTAAAAGTGCTGTTGTGTCAGGACATGGGTGAAGGCGTTGGAGGCGTAGGCAGTCGTCATGGTGAACGAGGTGAGAAAGATGGTGTGACTCCCCATCTTCAATGTGTGGATGATTAGCTGCTGAACACCTATAGAGAGTGAGAAAAAGAAATGAAATGGCATAAATTTCTTGTTGATTTTATGTAGATGAAATAGACTGAAGAAGCTCAAGAATTATTAAGTCCCTGCAGCAATGCAGACATACAATGGTCAACCATAACATTAAAACCACCCACCAAATATTGTGTAGGTCCCCCTTGTGCCACCAAAACAGCTCTGACCCATCGAGGCATGGACTCCACAAGACCTCTGAAAGTATTCTGTGTGCAGATCCTTTAAGTTCTGCAATTTGCAAGGTGCGGCCTCCATGGATTGGTCTGTTTGTCCAGCACATCCCACAGATGCTCGATTGGATTGAGATCCCATTCTTGAACCATATCCTGCTGAAAGAGGCCGCTGCCATTATGGAATACCATTGCTATGAAGGGGTGTACTTGGTCTGCAACAATGTTTAGGTAGGTGGTATGTGTCGAAGTAACATCCACATGAATGCCAGGACCCAAGGTTTCCCAGCAGAACATTGCCCAGAGCATCACACTGCTTCCACCGGTTTGCCTTCTTCAGGTAGTGCGTCCTGGTGCCATCTCTTCCCCAGGTAAGCAGCACATGATGTAAAAGAAAACATGATTAATCAGACCAGGCCACCTTCTTCCATAGCTCCAGTGTCCAGTTCTGATACTCACGTGCCCATTGTAGGCTCTTTCGGTGGTGGACAGGGTCAGTATGGGCACTCTGACTGGTCTCCAGCTACGCAGCCCAATACGCAGCAAGCTGTGATGCACTGTGTGTTCTGACACCTTTCTATCATAGCCAGCATTTGTCAGCAATTTGTGCTACAGCAGCTCTTTTGTGGGATCCAGACAATCGGTCTGGCCTTCACTCCCCACACACATCAATGAGCCTTGGGTGCCCATGACCCTGCTGGTTCACTGGTTGTCCTTCCTTGGACCACTTTTGGTAGGTACTAATCACTGCATACCGGGAACACCCCACAGAGCTCCAGTTAATGCTCACATTAAACATCAGAAAGAAAAAATTCGAAGCTCAGTGATTTTGATCATGACATGGTTGTTATTGCGAGATGTGCTGGTTTGAGTATTTCAGAAACTACTGATGTTCTAGGATTTTCATCACAAGAGTGTCTAGAGTTTACACAGAATGGTGCAAAAAAAACAAACAAACAAAAAAAAACATCCAGTGAGCGGCAGTTCTACAGGCAGAAATGCCTTCTTGATGACAGAGATCACAGTAGAATGTCCAGAATGGCTCGAACCGAAAGGAAGTCTGTGATAACTTAAATAACCGCTCTTTACAACCACGGTGAACAGAAAAACATCTCAGAATGCACAAGAAGTCAAACTTTGAAACTGATGGGCCACAATAGCAGAAGACTACACTGGGTTCCACTCCTGTGAGCCAAGAACAGGAATCTGAGGCTATAGTGCGTACACACTCACCGAAACTGAGTTTCTCTAAGCCAAACATACTTTCACATCAACACAAAATAGTTAAAGAGTATATATATATATATATATATATATATATATATATATATATATATATATATATATATATATATATATATATATATATATATATATAAACACCAAATCAACGTTTTGCAATGTCTCTAGATTTGAACCTTACTGATAACCTGTGGTCCAAATTGTACACATGCAATTTGGACATGCACAAATTTAACATGCACAAAATTAAAAATATAAAGGAGGTCTGCATGGATGTGTAGACCAAGATCCCTCTACAAGTTTCTCAAACCTTGTTAGACATTATGTTATGAGACTCGGTGCTCAGCAACATGTCACAGTGCAGCGTCCTTCTGACCTTGTCGTCTTGCTGAGAAAGAGATGGACAGAGACATAAATGGACAGCAGGGAGGAGATAAGGGGATATGTGGGAAAGAGAAAGAGTCTGAGAGTAAATTGGCCATGAGCAAGATTCAAAAGGGCACAAAAGAAAGTGGGAACGCGGGCAGGCGGGCGGGCGGGCGGGGGGGTGTTGGGGGAATGCTCAGCATGGCTGATCTGATGGAAGAACACCAGTATCTTATCATCAGTATCTTATTTCATTATTTTGCGTATACTACAACCATTTTAAGGAATAATTATATGATCAGGACAATGATAAAATGTTATGATCTACCCAGTCATTCGCTATAGGAAATAAGGTGAAATGTAAAGTGAAGATTTCAAATTATGTTACTGAATCTTGGCATGACTTTTCAGGGTATCATCAGAATGTAACTTTTTAATTGTAAATACCGACCTAAGAATTGTCCCTTGATATTGGAATATTATAGAGCATATAACATCTCAAAGGCAGTGAGTGAATTTCACGATTGACTTGATGTTTCCTTCGTAACTATCGTAACTATTTCCTCAAGCATATTATTATTTAAAAAAATAAAAAAAAAACACTGATGGGCAGAGATAAGATTAGCCTTTGATACTGGCAGATGCCTGTGTAACTGTTCAAAATACAAATATATTGGAAATGGCAGAAGTTGGTGGCCATTTGTTGCTCATCATTTGATTTGTCCTACCAATGAATTTTCAAGTTTTGGTATCCATGAATACATGAAATTCTAGACCAGGCATCATCAAATGGCTGACAATAGAAAAGTATTTCATCAGATGGAAAAAATGCTGCAGCCATGCCAATCACCGCATGAAAGAAAAAGCTGTCTGTAGTCTGTACTCTTACTGTTGTAGCTTTTCTGATCACACAATTTATGCAAATTATTTAGCTGAAGACAGCTCACTGGAACAGAATCTAGCTTCAAGGCTACAGACTATAGATTACAAAGGAGATTGTTTGCAGAGCTGCATGTAAATTTGCATTTATACGCCACTAAAAGCTCAAAAGAGGTGTCTTGTATGTTCAGAGTCCTTCATGCTAGTCAAAATTGGTACCATGAAGCACCGTTACAAAACAAAACTTAACCACTGTATATTGTCTTATTTATAGACAGACAGTAATAACAGTAGCTAATCACTTCTGTTTACGCGTTAAAAGGTAAATGCTGTCACCATTCAGTCATGTTAGTTGCGTAATTTGTAAGCAAGGAATTTGAAGTAGCTAGACCTTTTAGACTAATTTTACATGAATACCCCTGTCCTAGACTCATTACACAGGTTTGGGACCAAAACCTACAGCTAAAGATGATGATTATGTAACAAGTTTGTTGTTTTCATTACATAAGACAAACATTTCATTACATACTAAGGAGAATTCTTTCAGTATAAGGAAATGCTCATTTGGATTACTGTATACTAGTGGTTTTCCATCTAGTGGATTACAAAGTACTAAATTACGAAGTCCCTGAAGATGCATCTTCGCTCCAGGGATCAGTACTGGAAATGGTATGAATTCTAATAAATAAAACTGGAGATAAATCTGAGCATGTTCCATATTTACGCTAGGTGTTGTTAGATAACTAATGTAAAGTGAAGTTCAGTCTGATTCTGTGGTGACAATGTTCTATTAAAAGGATGAAACCATAGGAAAATATCAATGAGAAAATATCAATTTCTTTTAATGTGCTCTTCAATACAAGTTAAATTTCCTGCAAATATTACAGCAGTGTTTATAAAAGCTGATAGAAGATGTGACATGATAAACTGGAATGAAAGACCTGCCTTCAAATCCAGTTCTTGTAATAGACAGCCTTGGTGTGTGAAAGCTGTGTGTGAGATTTTTCAATTATTGGCTTCTTTATTGCTACAGAAGCCCTTGCCAGCAGTTCTGTAATGTTCAAGTGTCAACTGACATTAAAATCCTGCTTCATTTCAGATTTTTCCCTTTTTTTTCTTTACAATTTTGGTTAGTACACTTATAATAAAAAATACTGAGCATTGAGCATATGCAACAATGTGAAGGTGCTCCAAGACAATAATTTTGTCCTTGTTGCCCTGAGCAACAAACAGTGATGGCTAGTCGTGATATTAGATGGGAGGATGAAATCTAATATTAATAGCTCTTACAGTTGAGCAAAGCTTTATACCACAAGATCTCATTGATGGCATAATACGAATGATTTGGAGCAAACTATCACACACAAACTTAAATACAAATGTATTTATATTTGTATTTTATGTCCGTAACGCTCTATGTGGTTCCTCTGAATGTATGCCAAAAATTACACCTAATATCTTTGAAAAACAGAAAGGCTTAGCCTTGCTAGCTCATTTACACTAGCCACCTCTTGCCACAAACAACAGCTCTATCCTCCAGACAGTTTGAGTCTAAAAGGGAGAGCCAGAAGGTAACACAGACATGAGGGCTCCCTGGGACATAAGGCGGCCAGCCACCCCGCCATCAACAAACCTGGGTGAACGCGTGAAAGTGGGGGGGCCACAGCATCCAAACATCCCAGTTCACCACAACACTCTATGCCTGTGAGACCTCTAGATCTGCTCCTTTACCTAAGAAAAAAACTACTCACAAAAAGCTTGACTAAACAAATATGTTTTCAGCCTGGACTTAAACACTGAGACTGTGTCTGAGTCCCGAACACTAATTGGAAGGCTGTTCCATAACTTTGGATCTTTGTAAGAGAAAGCTCTTCCCCCTGCTGTAGCCTTCACTATTTGACCAACAAATAGCCTGCACCTTTTGATCGAAGTAGGCATGCTTTAGTGCTTTATAAGTCATTTAGTGCTTTATAAGTCAATAGTAGTATTTTATAATCAATGTGAAATTTCACTGGGAGCCAATGCAGTGTGGATAAGATAGGGGTGATGTGGTCATATCTTCTGGTTCTAGTAAGGACTCTTGCAGCTGCATTCTGGACTAACTGGAGTTTGTCTATGCTCCTGCTGGAATACCCAGACAGTAAGGCATTACAATTCTCCAGTTCTCCATAGCAGACTTTCTTTAGTTTTACCTCTGTGCTCCTTGTTGCCTGCAGCAACAAGGGTTCATCCCCTGAATCCATCATATCATAGAGACAAACAGGCAGTAATATCACTGCTGGCCTAGTGTGCCTGTCTGTTATCTCCATATATAGTACAGTGTAACTGTGATAAAAACAGGTCTGAATTACGCAGCAGTCTTCAGAGAGTGCCAGGTTAATTGTAAATGGCTGGGGACACAGTCATTAATCCAATCTTTCAGTATTCAGCAGGCTGCTCTAGCACAGCCTCTGGCCTTTGAATCCTCAGAAAAGAGGAAATAGATGGTGAGTGCAAAAAAACAAAAACATATGAACCAAGTCTCCAGGGGCAACAAGCAAGCCCACTGGGTTGAGCCCTTGGCTTAAGATGTCCAACATAGAGTGCATGTGGGTGATTATGAATTCCTTTCTGTTGTCTTCCTTGTTGTGCGTGCAGATGTCTTCTTTCGTCAAGAGAGTCAAACAAGCTACAAAAAACTGTCAAGATCATATTAAACTCTGGCTAACACTAGGTCCTGTAGATGCTTCAAAGTGATTTTTTTTTCCCAACACAGGATGTTCAGCAGAAATCTGTTTGCAAAGCATCACACTTGAAATCTTAAGCCAAGACATTGCTGTATATTGAAGACATATACAGTGCCTTGGATAAGTATTCAAACCAATCCAAGAGGGAGTAATTTATTACTGGTGAAGAGGATGAAGCTGGATGCAGAATCAGCTATGTTCCTACTGGACAAATATGTAAACACAATCTGTATAAAGCTTTGAACTGTCTGAATGGCCAGGTTTACATAACAATTCCAGTAGATACGTTTTTTCCATTAAAAAAACACAACTAAGACACACTTGACCATTCTTATAAATCAATATGGGCCGAATTTCACATATGTTTATAGTGTCATACCTTGACCATCAAGCAGCTGAATGGCCTATTATGTAGTTTAAAATGCTAATGATGCTAATTAAATGTTAACACCAAAGCTTTAAGGCTCATGAGACCTCGTTACAAAGTAAAACAGGACAGTGAAGGAAACGTGACCATTCTCACAAATCCGTTTCTTGGCTTTCAAGCAGTTGGAAGTGTTTCGCATACTAACTCTAGTTGAACTCTACGAGCCAGGTTCTGGGGATGGAGCTTTGTGAACAGTGGTGGGAATAGAGGCAGGATCAAGGAGTTTAAAAAAGTCCTTCAAATGTTCTTGAACGGAACTGCTTAATTGTTACAGACCTATTGACTCACTTGGACAAGTCTTGCCTAATGCTCCTTTGAATGTATAATCGGAATTATTTGCTATACAACCTAAATTTACAGAAATAAACAATCAAAAAACCCTGTTCACCTGCTTGAATGGAGGTGTGTAAGTGGTGAAAAGAAATGCTACAAGGGCTAAAATCACATTCTGCAACAAGTCATACTTAAATGACCGCAACAGCAGCAACAAAACAAGGGCATTGTGTTCTATGTTTTGCAATGTTATACCATTTTAAAAATGGGTCAGACAATATGGATTAAGTAATCCAGTGTGGCCAGGCTTTCAGTGGAGGCTATCCCCAGGTGTCCTTGGTGAAAAATGGACTGGATGGCCCTCAGAAGAAGTAGATAAATATGGTTTCTGAATCTCTATCTCTGACAGGGGGGTCTGTATAGTTCACCCCTGTGTCTGTCCCTTGGCATGCCTCTCTGGAGAGACACTATATTCTTGGAAACATTAATGAATAATGAATTATCCACATTTAGTGTATACCACAGCGTTGTTGAATGCTCGATTGTGATTAGTCACAATAACTGCCTCTCTGATAATAGTGCCAGCTGCAAGGTCTATATTAGTGCACTCGTTATCGTTTCTATAGTAACAGCTCATTCACAGGGACTTGTCCACATGCATCCATTTTCCATACTGCTTATCCTACACAGGGTCACGGGAGAGCATGGAGCCTATCCCAGGGAACTTGGGGCACAAGGCGGGGGATGGGGTGCCAACCCATCGCAGGGCACAATCACACACACTACAGACAATTAGGAAATGCCAATCAGCCTACAACGCGTGTCTTTGGACTGGGGGAGGAAATCGGAGTACACGGAGGAAACCCCCGGAGCACGGAGAGAACATGCAAATTCCACAAACACAGGCAGAGGCAGGATTCAAACCCCCAACCCCAGATGTTTGAGGTAAGCGTGCTAACCACTAAGCCACCATGCTTTATTTGACACTTTTTGGAAGGAGTCTCCAGTGTCAGCACTTCGTAACAGTCAGAGGTGAAGCTGTAACTTTAAGTATTTATAATTAATAATCACATTGGTCACATTTTTGTCTTATGAGCTTCACGAGAGATTGGTGAGGGAACGACTGTTTACATTTGCTATAACTTAACAAAAACTTGTTTCACAGACTTTCCACAAGACTATTGCTGCATCCAAATTTATACTACTTATAGTACGCATTAAAGGTATGTGCTCTTTTTGTGAAGAAAAAGTACATACATTTGAGTGTGTAGCAAAAGAGTATACAAGTACTGGGACATACGAACACGTCATGTAACGGAAGAGAACGTTGTTGCCTAGTTACGCACACCGTCAACGTAAACACACTCCTAGGTGCATTTCAGCTTTCCTTCATTCATTATTCCTTATATAATTTATACTATATAATTGAATTTACCATTCTCTTGATTTATTTATCCACATTTCATTTACATCTCTCTAAAATACGTCATCAATCAACGACATTACACTCGTCCGCCATATTTGCAGGTTGAATTCAGCAAAGCAAACCATCACAAAACTCCTCCTCCCTTGTGCAAGGAGTTGTGGGCAATATTAGCTGAAAAAGCGTCAACGGATCCACACTTTGAAAATCTACCAGAAATAGTAGACCATCCGGGTACCTTTGGGATACTCATTTCAACATACTACGATTTGGGACACACTAATACTAATCTCGGATACTATTTAGAATGGATAGCAGGTGAATTGGGACGCAACATAAAAGTAACTATAAAAGCATAAATAAATAATAGGTCATTAGTGTTGGAAAGTTGCTGTGCTATAAGAGGAAGAAAACACTTTGTGACGCGCTGTTAGAGGAAAGGACGTGCTTTACAGCTACAGCACCCCTAAGCATTTTATCCTTACTTATTTACTAATTAAAGATCTTGTTAGGTGTGTCTATAAAAAAAATCTATGTATTTGTTATGCAGAGTCAAAAGATTGTATATAATTTTTGCACTGAGTAGTGAAGGAAAAAGCAGACAGAGCATCTTTACAGGAAGAAGCCAGGCACTAAATATTAATAAATATTAATCCCTGAGTTTCTGTGCTAGAACTAATGATCTTGCTTAAATATTCAGTTTAAAACACCTGCTGTCGTATATCATATCTCAATTTTTCTCAGTTTAAAAAAAATAAATGGTGATTTGGGCCCATTCAGTCTAATGAAATTAATAATTAACGAGTTATGAATAAATATTCAGCGTGATTCTGATCTAAAAAAGTATTTTATTTATGGGTGTTTCTGGCCACTGTGTACTATGTATGTGCGTATGGGTTTTTTTTTTACTTTACTTTCACTAAAACTCACACTTCTCAGCTCATTTTTGAGTAAGTGTGCACACTTTGGATGATTTTCTAATAGAGAAAAAAAAAAAAAAAGCCAAGCAACATGCTGACCAATGGCAAGTCCAGCTTTTTGCAGGCGAAGGTAACTTTAACAGGGGGATTTAATTAGCGCCTCAGGACAAACCAGCATCTGTCTACCTCATGGGTTAAAGCCTAATATCATGTACACACACTCACTCTCTCTCTCTCTCTCTCTCTCTCTCTCTCTCTCTCTCTTTCTCTCTCTCTCTCTCTCTCTCTCTCTCTCTCTCTCTCTCTCTCTCTCTCTCTTTCTCTCTCTCTCTCTCTGCAGATGACCAATTCAGAAGATTTTTAGTCTGAACAAACTCACTACGTCCAGTTTCCACAAGGTTCTGGAGTTCATTCAAAATACACTACCATTGAAGATTCAGGCTTTTAAATTCAAACCTCTTATTTCAAAGACTATAGCGGACATCAGACCAAGTATTCAATGTTTTTTAAGCAGCTGATTTGTGACCTAATAAGGAAGGTGATCAGGGAGGGCTAAACCGCCACAATAAAGCAGCAAAGACAGTTTCTCAATCTTGTAGCTGTAATAAAACCAGCTGTCTTCACTATGACTCAGGGCTTTTCAGTGCCTTTGCATTTAAAATTTATTATTATTTTTTTTTCATATCATAAAATGTTTAGGGCCAGATAAAAAATGGTGATTTGACTTCCTATTGTTAATTTTCAGATTTCTAAATATTCCCCTTTGAAATTCACATTTTAGACACAATATGTAAAAAGGAAATGACAATTATTGATATTGAAATGATATACATATATTTTATAATTTTATCCCTGTATTAACAAAACAAAGCATCAATTTTATTCTATTTTTTATTGTTCAAGTTTTTCAATCTCCACATTGACTTACATAACTTGCAAAGCTAGATATAGATTGATAGTTTTGTGGCATTCTATTGGTTACTGACCACCATTTTCTCAAAATGACTTCTACTGTGTCCCTCCTAACCATTTGCATATTTGAGAATTCCATACTAAAAACTCAACACTGTTACTTATTTAAGAGCAAAATGCAGCCTTTCAGCAATGAAACCTAAAAAAAAATGAGTGTTGCCTGAGATAGTATAACATTTGTTGAAATGCATGCTTTCTTAGATTCAATGTTACAATGTTATTTTTAGCTGTAGAGTATTTGCATATGGTTTGTACAGAACTGATGGGTTTGCTTTAATAGGGTTTATTATTGTTTATATCGCTATAAATAATCTAAATACTTAGAGATTTAATTATAGATTGGGCTCTTGTTTAGTCGTTTATGGATACATTAGATTTGCTTCCTTTTATAGAGACAGACACAAAACAGTAATTCTCACTGACTGAAAGATCTCAGGACGAGAGCCATTTAGCACAGGCTCCGAAATTAATATAATAAATCAACATAATCACCAGCACTTCCTGACCAGATATGGAATATCAGCAGCATATTAATGAGATCATGCTCCACCAACACTGAAACACACACTCCAGATGGAGGAGTGAACTCAGGAGCTGAGAAATGTAAAGTGACAACTTCACTTTTTGTAGCTGCTACTTTCTAGCTCACTTTTCTAGCTGCTTTCTCTTATGCTGTAAAAAAAAAAAAAAAAAAAAATCGAGAGAGGGGGATGAAGGAGAAAAAGAACAAGAGAGAAAGAGACAAATGGTGGAGAGAGAGAGAGAGAGAGAGAGAGAGAGAGAGAGAATTTAAATTTTCAAAAGACCTTTATTACAAATTACTACAAAATTGTCTTACCAATTCTCACTTCAACAATAAATAAATATGATTAAGGGCTTAAAAGACATATAAATTGCAATTTGTCATCAATGATTTCACGCAAAGCCCCTTTAGAACACAGAATCAAATAATAAGGAAAGAAAACGAGAGAGAAGTGGACAAAAATACTCAAAAGAAACTCTAAACTTTAAAGTCTAATCACCATAACAAAAAATAATAATAGATAACGTGTGCCTTTAAATAATTATGATAATATACAAAAACAAGTACAAATGTGTAAAAAAAAATTAAAAAAAAACACACACACACAAAAAACCCACTTTTCCTTCAGAAACTGAACACAGAGCTTCATTCTTACACCACTTCATCTCAAATGTGACGAGATCTTTCACCGAGTTATACAAACAAAAATCAATCAACACTCTTTGTTTAATAAAAACTGCAAATAGTACAGTAACATCTTGACCCAGCGTCAAGATCCAGAGAGACAGATGGGCAGAAGTGAGTGAGATACAGAGAGAGAGACAGAGGGAGACACACACAAAAGATAGATACACAGACAGACAGATAGACAGGGAAAGACAGAAAGATAGCCAGAACATGCACACAGAAGGCAGACAGAGACAGAGACGCAGAGAGAGTGACACAAACAGAGAAGACAGAAACAGACAGACAGACAGACAACAAGAGGGGAGGATGGAGAGAGAGAGACAGACAATGAGACAGAGAGATACACAGAGAGCTAGACAGAAAGCCAGTATATGCACACAGAAAAGAGAGAGAGAGAGAGAGAGAGAGAGAGAGAGAGAGAGAGAGAGAGAGTGACACAGAGAGATATACAGAGAGAGAGAGAGACAGACAGACAGACAGTGAGACAGAGAGAGAGAGAAAGAGAGAGACAGATAAAGAGAAAGAGCCACAGGGAGATATACAGAGAGAAAGACATATACAGATGAAGAGAGAGAGAGAGAGAGAGAGAGAGACACACACACACACAGCGAGATATACGGGGGGGGGTAAAGAGAGAGACAGAAAAAGAGAGAGACAGAGAGATATGCAGAGACACAGAGAGATATACAGAGACAGAGAGAGACAGACAGAGTGAGTCAGACAGAGAGAAAGACAGACAGGGTGCAACCAATTTCCCACTTGTCTCCTTCCATCAGACCAATCACAGCTCTACTCAGTGAACCGAAGCAATAACGCAACACCACTAATTTAATTTATTTACCTGACACCACTATATTTTTTTGCACTTTATTATACACACACATCAGCCTTCCACAGCCTCCTGAGCTCTGAATTCCCTTGCAGTCGTTCTGATTTACAACACGTTTCTGTATGTTTCATCTGCTGCAGTGATTTGATCAACAGATGAAGAACTCACACAGTACCTCAGCACTGGTTTATTTTGGTGCAGGATGTTTTTGTGGTTGTCTAAACAGGTCAGAGGTATAAAAGTACTCAAAATGTTTACACAAGTAAAAACAGCTGAAGTAAAAATAAAAATTAATCATGTGTAAAAACAAACAAATAAATAAACAATAAAAACTTATGTGAAAATAAATTAATCATGTGTAAAATTAAAAAAAAATAATAAAAACATGTGAAAATAAATGAATCATGGGTTAAAATAAATAAATTAATTAATAATAATAATAATAATAAACTTATATGGAAATAATTGAATCATGTGTAACATATATATATATATATATATATATATATATATATATATATATATATATATATATATATATATATATATACATGTCAACATTATCTGTACAAACAAACTCCATTTCCTAGAATCCTCCATTGTAAGGTTTAATCACCTGATCTGTCACATGACCCGTTACCTCTCTCATGCTCTGGTTGCCGGACTCCTAATCACACACACCTGTTTAAAATCACTGCTTCACTACATATACACACCTCAAGCACTTTGCTAATGATGGCACCAAGCTTTTATCTGTATCTGTGTGCATGTTACTCTGATTATTTATTAGCTCTCTGTTGCATTTTGTTCCTGAACTCTCCTCCACCAGGACACATTAGATTCCGGTTACTGTTATTTATAGACATATTTAAATGTTTTTGAGTTGGCTAATAACTATAAGAACTCAATACTGAATATAATAGCTTTGGCAATGGTGGGTATGATTTCTAACACTAACAATTTTTACTTTTAAATCACAGGCCTCGATTTGAGAATCATTGGTTTAAAGGTTATTGAGTTTGCTTTGTCAAGACCAGTCCATTTCTTCATCACATGAACCTTGGAGTTGTTTGTTTGCCAATAAACCTGCATTTCCATCCAGTTCTCTGTCCAGTAATGATATTACGGTTGTTACCTTAACTCTAGTTCTGTTTTATTTTCCAATGGCTTGGTACATTTATTTGTTTATTTTGGCAATATACTCTGAAGATAAAATTAAACCTAAGGTTGTATATATGATATTTGTTTACTTTTGACATTTACTTTTGGGTAATTTTAGTACAAGCACATTAAAGCCTTAATACCAGATTTCAGCTGAGTAATATTCTATCATGTCTAGATTCTTTTTAGATTCATACATAGAGTCATCAGGATAACCTGTGTTACCCTGAGGTTGGTGGTGCCTGGGAGTGAGGCAGGAATTCACCCTGGATGGGAAATCTGTCCATCACAGACTCAATTCAAGGGCAAATTCACCAACCAGCATGTTTTTGGGAGATGGGAACCCTGAGGAAACCCTCATGTGAAGGAACATGTGAAACTCCATACAGACAGGAACCAAGTTCAGGATCAAGACATGAATTCTGGTGCCAAGAATTGAAATTAGAAATGAAAATTAAAGAATTATGTGGATTGTATTAGGTCCTCAGATGGTTATGTTGCTATGAGACACTTTTTTTTTTTTTTATTACCTGTTACATGTTTCTGTAGTTTTCCTAGTGCATCACTGCTACTCACACCTGGCTCATTTGGAGCGTTTGTTTCGGAACCTGGTGCGTTTTCTTCCTCGGTTCGGTTCATTTAGACATATGAACACAGCAATCGCGCTCGGATCCTCACCAAAACAATCGTTTGCGAACGAACTCTGGAGCGGCTCACTTGTGGTGAGAAAGCAATCCGACCCAACGGACCAACAAACCAACCTGTATAGCAATGCATGATGGGAACTGCGTTATGTAAAAAGCGTGTTTGATTTGCTAATGGCTCACAACATGAATCATGGTTTAACTTGGGCCGAAGTTAAACGTAATATGACGAGGTAAAACGCCTCATTGAAATTTGGTCTGATGAACATGTTCCTGAACAACTTTCAAAAACGCAGAAAAACACAGAGGTTTACAAGGTGTTTAGCGTCTCAAGGAGATGGGCTTTAATCTCTCTGTGGAACATATAAATTAGATCAATTATAATAACTACGGCTAAAAAGAAAGCCACAATAAGCTCGCGGAGCTGCTGTCTTGATGGATGATGGCTATGAGTCGAACCCCGGAACATAAACAGGGCCACTCTGACCAATGAGACGACAGTTTACTCACGTGTGACTTTCATAAACACATTTTGGTACACTTTGAAATGTTGCCTTGTGAAAACAAACCGAGCCAAGGAGAAAATACAACGTTGTAGCAATTTAAGTCTCCGTTTCGGAACAAAGCACAGATCTACAGCTCCGAAAACGGCCTTAAATTGCTTGACAGTGTAGAGTCTACAGCAGTGGTGTCAGTCCTTTTAGGTAACTGGCCACATTACACTTAGTCCAATGTCATGATACATAAACAATTTTTCTTAAAGGTGTTCATTTATTGGTATTTATCTGAAAGGTACATTCTGAATGCAAAACCAGATTGAACATACAGTGTGTCATCTATTATTCACCTTTGTTGCTGCCAAACCCCTAAATTAGCTTTTTTTGGAAAGAGACATGGTTAAAGCATAACTGTTTTACCTTGCTAAGGAAGAACTACACAGTGTATCATTAGCACATTTTGTCATTGTCAGAATTTATGGCCCTGAGTTTATCGCTCTATTTAGCCCCAACCCCCACCCCCCCCCCCCCATCAAATCTTTCAATTCAATTACTGTCCACAAGAACATTTTTATTGAGAACTTGAATTCTCATTTCCTGGGTCGGATTAGAACATTTATCAGGCTCGTGGGCCGTATGTTTGACATCCCTCGTCTACGGTTTACAGACAAACATTTGCACTGATTTCTAGTCAGATGCTGCTGTGACTACAAATCTGCACAGCTACATATGTTCAGCACTGCCCTGTATATTTATGGTATTTTTTTTGCATTTGTGTGTGTGTGTGTGCATGCACCATTATTCTGAAGAAACAAGATTTCATTTCAACACATAGAAATCACATGAAGGAATGACAATACAACCCACATGAATGCATTTTTTCCCCCAAGAAAAATTCTCAGAATGTCCTTCAGACCCGACTCCATCCCTGAGCTTTCAAGGTAGTTGAGAGTGATTTGTAATACGCCATTCTCAGACCATACTGTCAGGAGTCATCTGTCTTTATAGCATCTTATTGCTTGTTACTGCCATAATGTAGGGGGGAAAAGCACTACAACTACATAAGTGGTACAGGCGAGGGACCTCGGATTGGAGAATGGAGTTTATCACCCTTGGCTATTCTCCAAAACACTTTAGAGTCTCATTTTGCAGGTCAGTCAAGTGGACTGGACAAGAAATGTCCCTCATTACCTGTCTGACTCACTGACACAAACTCGCTGAGTTTTAAGTACTATTTGGTAGGGATAAGGTTTCTGGACATATATGTTTGTTAAGTAATGTTGCTGGAGTTCGTATAGTAAATATGATCGATTCACATTGGGATAAATGATCTTTGTTTAAATCACAGATATGGGAGTGTGCTCTAGAAGTGCACGTGGTTGTCACACTAAAACATCCATGCATACTACATACAACTCATTTGAATACAGATCGATTGTTTTACCTTTATTATAAGCGCTTGTTGTAGGGCTCGTAGCCGCACAAGTTGACCATAACATGTATATAAACTATACCTGTGCTAGGAACATTGGTCTCAGTTTGGTTTCGGCAGGAGGTGATCAAAAAGAGTGAAAAGAGCTTCCTGGAGTGTCTTTATACCGAATAAAATGCACAAAACCTCTTTTCCCACAGGATATAATGGAATCTTTATCAGCATATCAGTTGGGATGGGACTCACATACGTACATATGTTACCACTGGCCATTTTATAGAAAGTAAAATACAGCATAATCTTTCTAGACACATGCACATGCAGTCCAGAAAAATTACTGACATGATGGATGCAAAATGATGGGAGGAAAATCCCAGAGATACTCTGGTTATAAATACATTATCCCAGCTCTCCATGTAAAACTAATCCAGTCTGAATATGGCTTTGGTTTCACTCTTCTGGGGGCAGTCAGAATAGCTTTTGTTTGCTTTTGCTGCAGGAGTTAGCGCGTTCTCATGAACAGAGATCACTAGCCACTTTTTAGTGGAGACATGGACTTGCAGATCAAGCCAGATTTGAGCTTCCCAGGCTGAAAACAACTAATCAGTATTGGTTCCTTTACAGACAAGAAAGTCATGGGTTTCCGTTTCCGACGGACACTGGATTGGAGAAACAAGACTGAAAACATCCAAATGCTGGACAATGAAAAGGTCAGCCATCTATAATGCTCTGGGCAGAGTTAATTAGGTATTGATTTGGGTATTTGGATTTTTGCTTTACTATAGTTATCCAGTGCCTCATTAAGACTTGTGTAACAGTATAAAGTAAACTGAGAAAGAAGCCACTAATCACTAGCTCCAAGCAGGATAAATCAAGAGTGTAAGAAGCCAATTAACATGCCCATGGGGGACACGGTGGTTTGGTGGTTAGCATGTTTGCCTCATAAATGGTTGGGGGTTCGATTCTCACCTCCGCCCTGTGTGCACGGAGCTTGCATGCTCTCCTCGTGCTTTGGGGGTTTCCTCCCCCAGTCCAAAGACATGCGTTGTAGGCTGATTAGCATCTCTAAATTGTCCGTAGTGTGTGCACAATCCCATCCAGGGTGTCCCACACCTTGTGCCCCGAGTCCCCAGCAATAGGCTCCAGGCTCCCTGCAACAAAGTGTAGGATAAGCGGTACAGAAAATGGATGGATGGACGTGTCTGTAGTATTCAAGGTTTTATCTTGGTTATAAATGAACGTGAATGATACAACAAAAAAGCAGATCGTGAGCAAATCCTGACAATGCCACAGCCATCTGTAGCTAGAAGGCAAGGGAACAAAATTAACTATGCTCTCTGTATGGGTGGGACAGCATTCTCTCTCTCTCTCTCTCTCTCTCTCTCTCTCTCTCTCCTGTCAATCACACCAACACTAGCCAATCACATGAGCTCATGTATGTGGAAGAATGCAGATAGCGCTTTCCTCTAAGTATTTTAAGGCTGCCCTGTGATGCAGCTTGAGCAACTGGTTGGCTGGCTTCATGTGTCTTTTAGGAAGCCTTCATGTTCTCCAGTTGCTAGCTGTCATATGATAGCAGAGAGCTGGCTGTTGGGTGACCAAATTGGGAAGAAAAATGAGATGGAAAAAAAATTTGTTATAATGATCATGACATAGAATCTTATAACACTACGGTCACAATGAGATTTACTCTTGATATTCACTTTTATTGTATTTTTAGAGCAACTACTAAAACCCAGGTTGTAAGGACTCGAGTATTCGATACCTCAAGCATCCACTGCTTAAAAAAACATTATTATGCCAGCTATCTAACCAAAGAAACAGCATGTGCTGTTTTTCTCCTCTGTAGACGAACATCTGGAGGCTGCAGCTCCAGAGATACTTAATCAGATTCTGGTTTTGACTGACAGTCGAGACCTGGGCTGTTATCAAACGGGCTGGTGTGCCTCATTTTACTTGCCGCTGATATTTGGTCTCCAGTGACATTGCGTTTTGCCCAGACAATAGCAGTACAGTCACAGGAGCTTTCTGCAATGTCATTTGCATTCATGACTGACAGGAGAGAACGTAGCAGAAGAAGATCAAACAGATTATGGATTTGTGACTGCATAATAGTGCTAAAGGTGGAAAAGAAGAAAAAAAAAACAGCCTAAATAATAAATCAGAGACATGCAGTCAGACTTTCTGCGTACACAGTTTCGTTATGGGAACACGGGGCTCCTGTGGATGTTCTTTTATCGCCACGTGCAACGGAGGTGCAGCTTTGCCTTAATAACTCATTTCACACAGCTCCCTGAATTACCTGCTTTCAGGCACATCAGCAATATGTGTATTTCCCTCATTTGAGTTAAGACTTTACTATAAGGTCCACAAATAAGCATATATTAATATTTAATGCTTTCATAATGATGAATTAATACACAAACGAATCTTTAGCACATCAGGAAATAATGAAGAGTATCCATTATTAATAATGGTGTTATTCTACAGTTCTCCATTCTGTATGGTCAGAAGTGTCTCAGTAACATGACGTGATTTTTTTTTTCATTCTTATTGACTTCAAGAGAGAGAAAATACTGTATACAGTATGCTATAACACAAGTGAGGACAGGATCTAACTTGTTTTGTGGACATCCCACAACATTAACGATTTCGACAAGTGATTTGTGAAAGGACCATCTCGCCCACTTTGCGCATTACTGCTCCTCAAGGTTTGCAGCTCTGCAAATATTCTCTAATTGCATGCATTCCTTCATAAATGTCTTTCATATCCTCCGAGAAGCATCTGGATTCTCTCAGCTGTAATATTCGTCCTTCTGTAGCACACTCGCTTGTCCTTCATGACCAACCATGCTTACCTTGAAGGAGTCTGTTTATGTTTATCAAACTCACAGAAGTTTCGAAAACTCAATGCTTTTACCACTTTAGACTCAGCCAGGCTCTGAAAGATCCAAGGCTATGGAGCATGAAGTATCATAATTTTATCTGGAATGACCAGTGCAGGATTAGTATGCTGTATGATTATGTCCAGTCATGCACTGCTTCTCATTTAGATAACAACCATGATGTTGCCCTTTGAGCTTATCAGTGACCTGTCTCTCACTTTTGTGTGCATTCTACGATTATAACAGTTGCAATTTAGCCTTCTTTGACTTGTAAGATTGCATTTCACGCAGTTTGACAGCCAAAGCTGGGAAGTAACAAGGTATAATTACTTAAGCCTAGTTTTTAAGTATCTGTACTTTACCTGAGTTTGACTTTCCCCTAATACATTATTGAGTTTCCCTGCCACTTTATTTATTTATCAAAGCTGGCTATTGGAATTCAGGTAGTTATTATCATGCTGGCTAACATTTGAGAGATTAGCAATAAAGCTGTTGTTGGTTAGTCTTTTTGCTGCGTTCGACTTGGGAAGCCAGAACTTTGACGGAATTGTCATGTTCTACCTCAGGGTACTTAACTTCAAAGTTAAGAAGTGGGAGAAAAAACCATGGATGTCCCCATGTTTGTCTTTGTTAGAAAGAATCTAGCAAGCTGACTGTATTGAGTGATGTACATTTACCTTCTCCAAAACAGTGAGCTGTATAGTCAGTGTTATAGATTTAGGAAGCTAACACAGTATGTCTTCATGTTGATTGATCTATAGCAAATACTTGTATATACAGTATAATACATTTAAAAGTAAAGAAGTTATATTTTGTTTCCTGTTGATGTCATGAGTAGCCATGTTGACTTGATGTCACGTGCTGAACTTGGGGTTGAGGACATCTTCCTGACTTTCTGAGCAGGAATTCCAAGTTGAGGTAGCGTTGAGGTCAGAAATTCAGAACCACGGGTTTTAGTCGAACGCAGCATTGCGCAATGTTTTCCCACATTTCTACATTGAGATAATAATTTGAAGTTGTACTTCAACTTTTTTTTTACTAGACAATTAATTTCAATGAATAAATATACTTTTAAAAAGAATTGAAAGCTGTGGACAGCTTTATTATTGGTGGGTGTATCATGAGTACTATCTTAAACATTCTCTGGATCTCTTGAAGTCATAAACCTGTGCCTCTATTTATTCATTCCACATTGAGGTCAGTTGTAATGTACGCTCATTTCTCTGCCTTCTTATTCTGCTGCTGTGCAGCACTAGGATTTAACACCAGGATAATTGACTAAACTTCTGCTATAAACCAAGGCCGTAATAAAACCATAATGATCGCCATAATAGGCTTTTTACACTATCTGCTATCTGTAATTCTGTTATTCTTTTGGCCAGCGCTTTTATCTACAGCAACTTACAAGTGAGGCAGAATTTAATCTAATCTGTGCTGCTGACCATGGAGGGCCTCGTTAATTTGGTCGACTCGACAGGATGATGAGGATCCATGTGCCAAGGCTTTAGGTAGCAAATCCAAAGCAAACAATGTCTGATTCACAAAAAGAAAATCCATAAAGAAACACACTATAACACTTTTGAATGCTTTAAGCAAACAATGGCAAGAGGGGAATTCACAGACAAAGGTCAATATCTGTAAAAAGGCAACAAAGATGTTGAAGTGCATAGATTATTTGTAGGAATTTGCAGGAATTCAAATTTGCAGGATTTGCACGAGTACAAATACAGAATTTGTGTATAAAAAAAGCAACTATAAAAGTCCTATACGTCTCCAGATGCAATCATCAAAGTCACAGGTTTATCATGTGGAATGACTGTAAGTTACTTACATTACACCTGCTCATAGAAGGCTTTTCTTCTATGTAGCGTTGGGTTTGATCCTTAGCTCAGGTTACTTTCTGTTGGTGTTTTGCAAATTCTCCCCATGTCTGTGTGGCTTTCCTCTGGGTTCTCCAGTTTCCTCCAACCTCCCAAAAACATGCTGGTATGGATATGGATATGGATTGTCTACTCTAAATCGTAGTTATGGGAAGATCGGATCATTTTACTGACTTGGATCTTTGAATCTCGTTCAGCAAAATGAACAAATCTTTATTCAAGTCATTTTCATGAAATTAAAATGTTACATTTTCAATAGCCAAATTCCGCCAACACGTCTACTTACGCAAACTTTGATCATATTCCGAATAAGGAAAAAATTATTCATTCGCCACTCAACTGGGTCTTTTTTTGTCCGAGTCGTTCTTTGTTTTGCCACGGGACAGCCGCATAAGATATGTACAGAAAACAGAAATGATTCGTTCACCTCCCGAGTCGTCTGGTCCGAGTCGTTTGCTCTTTTGTCACATGACAGCCGCATAGGCTGAGGCTCTGTACAGGAAACAGAAACGATTAGCTCATCTCCCGAGTCAACTCCCCATGCAGCTGACACGTGACAAAAGCTCGAACGACACGGACCAGAAGACTCGGGAGGTGAACTAATCGTTTCTATTTCCTGTACAGAGCCTATGTGGTTTTCATGTTACAAACGAATGAAAGGATGTCGCGTACGTGCGGCCAACACAAAATGAACAAATCATTCTTGGAGGAAACTTGTTAGTCCCGAGTCATATAAAAGATTCGTTCAAAAGGAATGAAACGTTCCTGAACGACCCATCACTACTAAATTGCCCCTACATGTGAATGAGTGTGTGAATGAGTGTGCACTTCAATTTGTCTGCATTCTTGATAGAAATTATTGAGAAGAGAGGTCAAAGGAAAATGCCCAGATTGGTTCGAGCTGCCAGGAAGGATATAGTAACTCAAATAATCACTCTTTACAGCCACAATGAGCAGAAAAGCATCTCAGCATGCACAAAACATCGAATCTTGCAGTGGATGAGCTACAACAGCAGAAGACCACATCAGGTTTCACTGTTGTCAGCCAAGAACA
The DNA here is from genome assembly GCA_023630585.1 of Cranoglanis bouderius. Lineage (NCBI taxonomy): Eukaryota > Metazoa > Chordata > Actinopteri > Siluriformes > Cranoglanididae > Cranoglanis > Cranoglanis bouderius. The sequence goes on from CM042549.1 coordinate 4,440,862, forward strand.
GGAATCTGAGGCTATCTTGGGCACAGACTCACCCAAACTGGACAGTTGAAGATTAGGGGAAAAAATCACCTGGTCTTTTTCCAGTCTTCAACTGTCCAGTTCGAAGAATAATTTGAAGTTTTACTTCAACTTACGTAAATAACTACATAATGAAATGAAAAACACTTAAATAATTCATTTGTGGTGTGATGAGCAGAGACGACTTCATTCTGTAAGAAATGGTCTCTATTGCTATTCTGGTAAAACTCTATTTCTATGCTATACTCTGTTCTATTCTATTCTACACTTCAGAAATCATCCTTCATGTAACATGATTCAATTATTGCATGAAAATTAGTCTTTGACATTGTGTAGTGACTTCTAGCCACTTTGTGAACACGCATTCGCTACTTGACTACTTGAAAAGAGAGGACAAATCTGTGCTTGACTCCGCTCACAAAACCAGACAATCCTAAATCTCAGCATAATACGCAAAGCATCCGCGAAGCAATAACACTTAACACCAGGTGGACATTATACCTCACTAAACTTCCATTATAAACCTAATCATTCTTTGAGCTGTAATTAAAACCAGTTATCAACATAATGACTTGAGGATGAACTTCTTGTTTATTTGTACACACAGAGGAACAGCACTTTCCATCGCCCACAGAAGAGCGTTATGAAGAAAGCTGTCGACTCAAGGGGCCTAATGTCAATGTACAACACATTCATTTAAAGACAAATGCAAATTCAAGCTACAGAAACAACACCAGTGGAGAGGAGAGAAGGGAACGGCATGTTTTTGCTTTCGGCTACTGTTTGTAATGTGTATTAAAAGGCCGATAAGAACAATGTCTTGAGGCCGAAGCATTTCATTCTAATTTCCTACACGAGTCTGAGGTGGAAAGTAAATCTTAACCACCCCCAGGAAACCAATGTAATGAGCAAATGCATGCATATGGCCCACTTTAATTACTGTGTGCTTGACTATTAACCTGCATAAACACACATTAATTAGAGTCCTTGTTGCCGTTCATAGTGCAAACGTGTGTGATTTGTTGACACTGTTGGTTTTTTTTTAAGGACCAAGGCTAGAAAGTAACTTTCTCAAGCCCCACAGCTATACCACCGCCTGCTAAAATTAGCTGCATCCCTCTTCTCCTCCTCCATCCCTTCCCCTCTCTCCTTCATCCCATTTCCCCATCCTTCACATCTAACGCTGATCACATTTCTCTTCTCTTCACCCTGCTCTCTCGGTCACACATTTTAATTTGGTGTTAAATCCACACGGCTCGCAACACCGCTGTTTGTAGAGACGTTCGTCTCGGCGAGAGACCCCGAGCCACCCGTTCTGTTTCACACCTGAAAAGCGGCTGCGCTCCAATTGCATGACTAAGAACAGGATCGACGAAAATGGAGGAAGGAGGAAGGCACTATGGTCTTGTGCACTTTCTGTTTTAGGAAGCAGCAAGTTGAAGATGTGAAACAGAAGCGTCGATTCTAGACCTAAAAAGGGACTCCTTCGAACTCGGTGGAAAGTGTGAGCGTCTTTATTCCAATAAAAGCAGTAGCGAGGCACATGTGAAAAGCACTTCAGCTTCAGTGGAGTCACACCAGAACCCAGAGCATCTAAAACATTTGCGATATATATACAGTACCTCTTGAGAAGGAATGATCACCCATATGCATTTATAACATTTGGTATCTTTTTGACTGAGATGCTCCCTTTTAATCTACTCCCATTGCCATTCGCTGATTTGGTTAACATCCTGATTTGCTCAACACCTTGATTTAATTAATTTCTTGGCGAGAGTGTGGCCAAATGTGAAAACGTTTCTTTGTGACAACAATAATTGGGACATTCACTGCAACAAATTGTTACCTTACGGCATGGAAGGAGAGAAACCTGCTTGTCTGGGTTGAGATCTCAGCAGATTAAAACTCACTTGTCCAGTAGACTGTGGAATTTCTTACAAGATCTACAGTGCATACGTCGGAAAGGTCGTTGTTGTTGTTGTAAAGAGTTACGTAAAGATTAAAGTGATTAAATAGCAACATTCAGTATCAAATAAAGTTGAGTTGAGAAGCTGTCACACTTATTCTGTAGGCTCCTATCTAGGTTTTTTTTTTTTTTGAGTAACCTGATTTTAGACATACATTTTTTTCAGCTGTGCTCGATACAGCAGGTGTGTTTGCCAGGTTTCAGCTAAATTTCCAGCCCAACTGCATCCCGAACCACACACACAAAAAAATAAAAACTAGCCCTAAAAATTTAGCCGTGGGGAAAAGGAGAGACGTTTTCCTTCTTTTTCTCAGGCTTTGTGTGGGAAGCAAAGTCACCGTAGTGCGCACGCATTTCTGATGGCATGAGACCAGTACGTCCCACAACCAAGATAAAACGGCAATATGTAAGTAAACAAATACAGCTGCAAGGACACTGGCATTACAAGCCTTCACGACTCGAGTATCTCAGTCAGAGCTATTTAAACAGTCCTTCAGTACAGTCGATAATTACAAGTAAAAGAAAAGGCAGGACTTTGAGTGCGTGCAGATTCGTGACACTTATGAATCAACTTTGGATTTCACTGTATTTAAATGACTGCAAACGTTTGTTAAACAAACGGCTCTGCGTTCCCTAGCAACGTATGATAGCATGTGACACCACATGCAAATTCGAAAGCTCTATCTCTAAAGGCTGTGTAACAAAATAGACGAAATCCTGGATGATTTCCATCATTTAATTTAAAAAATAGATTTTGATGAAGCTACCTAAATACCTGATATTATTAGAAAATATTGAGGAAAAGGGTCACCCTATAGCCTATAAATTAATCTTGTTATTCTTTTTTGCTTCTCCCTCATACTGATTTCAGTTGTCTAAGCAACCTTTGTAGAAAGAGAGCGAGAGAGAGAGAGCGAGACAGAGAGAGAGAGCGAGACAGAGAGAGAGAGAGAAAGAGAGAGACAGAGAGCACTGTTTGGAAGCTGTGTGTGCTCTAACTCTCCACTCCTCCTTTTGTCCAAATTCTGATTCAGAAAGACTCATGGTATTAGGAAAGAGGCAATCATATCCGCTCACCGCTGTGAGGATCACACGCTTCTGTAAAGAAGTTTATTGCTTACTTTTCATAGCTATTTATTTGGTGCTATTTGCGATTGATCATCCATATTTACAGGAAATGGTGGTTTGGTCCATGCGAGAGGTTGGTATTGGAGAAGCAGGTTTGCAAACTGAACAGCAAAATAGTAATGAGACGTCTATTCCTAATAAGAGAAATGGCGGCACTAGCACTATTTTTCAGAAATGTGTAATTATAAAAATGAGGCGTCTGCTTTTGCACTGCTATAATTAGATTATGCAACTCTGATATGAAATCAAGATAATCTCAGTGAAATTCAAAACTCCATTAGTGTGTGACTAGCAGTGCAGTTATTTTTGGAACAGTAGTGTAGTTAGATGCATGCATGCGCACACACACACACACACACACACACACACACACACAGACAACCTGTCATGATGCTAAATGGCAGTCTGTTGGATAAGCTGACATTTCGATCCCTGTTGGCTTTTTCAATTAAAGAGACATTATGTGCAAGGGGGAACTACAGAGGCTTCCAGGCATTCTCTCTCTCTCTCTCTCTCTCTCTCTCTCTCTCTCTCTCTATCTCTCTCTCGCTCTCGCTCTCTCTCTCACTCTCTCTCTCTCTACACACACACACATGAAAATGACCGTGTTTATGAGTATTCATTTGTTTTGTGTTTGGCATTATACCCAGTACAGAGATTGTAAGTCTTTTTTTTTCTTTCTTTTTTTTTTTTGGATCTATGCAGGGAACACAGTTGCTTATTTGTTTGTTCATGAAAAATGTATGACATGAAATGTATAATAATGTGAAATGTATGCCATTTTCCAAGCTTTGTAATATTATTGCTGGTGGAGACAGTGTTTCAGGACAAAAGCATATTGTATCCTGAAGCATAGAGTAGATGCACTGGACTGAGATTCACAGAGCTGTTGCATTCTCGAATCTGATTGGTCAGAAGGTGTTGACTAATTTTCTCTAACAGCAGCTCTGACAGTAGTTCCGACTGCAAGGCAAATCACAGGTTCGTATTAATGCACTCGTTCTACAAGGTGTCCCAAAAGTCTCCATATGTAGAAGACTATGTTTGCCAGCACCATGTCGGTTGTGCCTTCGTCAGTGGACGTTCGTGGACACTTCCAGTCTTTTTGAATTTGTTAAGAAGTTTGGCAGCAGTGTCGTGTGTGATGTGCTCGCCATGTTTCCTGTTAAAGTCCATCGCCTAACCTTGCGACAGCTTCCAGATCCAACAATGAGAATGATTTGAATATGTTCTTCATTTGTCAAAGGCGTTTGTTAAAGGCTATCTGAAAAAAAAATCTATATAATATAAAGTATTAAAAACTTTGGAAGACATTTTGCTAAAGAGTGTTAATGTGCCCCATGTATGGAGACTTTTGGGACCCCGTGTAATACGTTATCATTTCTATAGTAACAATTCTTTCACAGGGAGTATGGTGGACACTCCACGTAATGTAAAAATAATAATTGGATTTTTAAAAATGTTATTTAAACTAAATAAAATGTAATTGTTGATAAAGTTTTCCAGTTTGTCGGTAACATGACAGGCTGCGTTTTATATTTTGGGTTTTGTTTTGTTTTTTTTCTTCATATCATTTACTTTAGGAGAGAGAAAAAAGAGATACTGGTTACGGAACGACTGTTTATAGCTGCTATAATGTAAGTGATAGCTAATACTGTAAGGAACTAACTTGTTTCATGGATGTTCCACAAGAATCAATTGTAACTACAAATGGATGAAAAGCATAGTGGATTGTTCTTTAATTAATTGAAAGTTTGAGGGGAATAAAACACTTCAAGAAAAACACTTATGCTGTTATTATAATAACAGTTATATAATATATATATATATATATATATATATATATATATATATATAATTATAATAGCATGTTCTAGTCTACAACCCCAATTCCAAAAAAGTTGGGACGCTGTGTAAAATGTAAACAAAAACAGAATGCAATAATTTGCAAATCTCATAAACCCATGTTATTCACAATAGAAAATAGAAAACATATCGAATGTTTAAACTGAGGAAATGTACCATTTTAAGGAAAAAAATAAGGTCATTTTGAATTTGATGGCAGCAACACGTCTCAAAAAAGTTGGGACGGGGCAACAAAAGGCCGGAAAAGTAAGTGTTACTAAAAAGAAACAGCTGGAGGAACATATTGCAACTAATTAGGTTAATTGGCAACAGGTCAGTAACATGATTGGGTATAAAAAGTGTATCTTAGAGAGGCAGAGTCTCTCAGAAGTAAAGATGGGATGGAATCTGGATTGAAGCATATGTTGCTCTAAAACCTGTATTACCTTTCAGCATTGATGGTGCCTTTCCAGATGTTCAAGCTGCCCATTCCATAGGCACTAATGCACCCCCATACCATCAGAGACGCAGGCTTTTGAACTGAGCGCTGATAACAAGCCAGATGGTCCCTCTCCTCTTTAGTTTAGAGGACGCGGCGTCTGACCACAGAACAGTTTTCCACTTTGTCTCAGTGCATTTTAAATGAGTTTTGGCCCAGAGAAGACGACGGCGTTTCTGGATCATGTTCACATATGGATTCTTCTTTGCATGATAGAGCTTTAACCGGCGAACTGTGTTCGCAGACAATGAGTTCTGGAGGTGTTTCTGAGCCCATGCAGTGATTTCCATTACAGAATCAGGCCTGTTTTTAATGCAGTGCCTCCTGAGGTCCCAAAGATCACGGGCATGCAATATTGATGTTCACCCTTGTCCCTTGCGCACAGAGATTTCTCCAGATGTACTGTAGCTGATGAGATAGTCTTCGCAATTTTACACTGAGGAACATTATTCTGAAATTGTTCCACAAATTTTAGACGCAGTTTTTCGCAGATTGGTGAACCTCTGCCCATCTTTACTTCTGAAAAACTCTGCCTCTCTAAGATACTCTTTTTATACCCAATCATGTTACTAACCTCCAGCTGTTTCTTTTTAGCAACACTTACTTTTCCAGCCTTTTGTTGCCCCGTCCCAATTTTTGAGACGTGTTGCGGCCATCAAATTCAAAATTACCTTATTTTTTTCTTAAAATGGTACATGTCCTCAGTTTAAACATTTGATATGTTTTCTATGTTCTACTGTAAATAACATATGGGTTTATGAGATTTGTAAATCATTCCATTCTGTTTTTATTTACATTTTACACAGCATCCCAACTTTTTGGGGAATTGGAGTTGTATATGATGCCTATAACAGCATGGGATTACTTTATCAGATGCAAACATTTGGGAATTATTAGTTGGGAACAGGAATTATTTTATTACAGTGTTGCAAACTTGGATAAAACTACATAAAAGAAGCTTTGGGGAGGAAAAAAAACTCATTCCAATTGGTCTCAAATCAAAGGAAATTAAACGCCTCCTCCATTTTGTAGTAGTAGAAGGACACTGAGTAATTTCGTAGGTTAGAAAATTGCACTATACCTCTAAGAATGATTCATACCATTTATACCAGATCCAGCTGTGTGCAGCGTGTTTCTGAACGAACATAACACATTAACCTAACTTAAAATATTAAAGCACTATAAAATATTCAGATGAATGAGTTTGCTGAGAGAGAAGAAGAGTTAGTGAGTTGACTTGACTCAGCTGGGGAGACTGGATGATTAAGCACAAAGGAAAGATATCGAGGAAACCTTATAAATATTGGCAGAAACCAACTCTGATTTTTTTTTAATACATCGTAAGTCAGGTCAACGTTATTATTAAAACACATTTAAAACACCACAAGAGCTGCCAAAGTGCTGTACAATAAAAATGAATAGCTCAACAATAATTACACAGGGATAAGGCCAAATAAAATTAACACAATAAGACAAGATAAAAGCTAATCAGCACAGAGAACAAGAGAAATAAGATTAAAGGAGAATAAAACACCGAACTAAAAATAAGCAGAAGTAGTTTGTTCTAAAATTGCAAATAGACTCAAATTAAATAGAATTACTTATGAGAACTAAAATGTAAACTTGCCAGCAATACACAATGGACCTCAAAAACTTGAGAGAATAAAAATGTTTTCAAGTTGGATTTAAAAAACCTAATTCGATGTACGAATCCAGCAAGGGATTCTAAAGCTGCTATATTCTTAGAAGTTGGTGTAGACGTGAGTTAACTGGTGTTGATGCGATGCACGCTCACAGAGGAGTGAACTAGCCTGATGAATATGGAAGAAATGGTGCCAGTCAATGTTAATCCGGGAAGCTGAGAGCTATTTGTATTGATGGATGTGTGAAAAAGGCTGCGAGGTCCAGAAATAGGGATATTAGCCATAGTAAAGGGAGCTAATAGCTATTTAATTGATGTTCTGCTACTGATTTTCATCCAGCTCCTGACATCAATAAACAAGCTGCATCAAGCAATTAAACAAGTGGACAATAAAAGGAGCGCACTAAAATGGCACGTTTCAAGTTTATTTTTATGTGCACAAAATGTCAGGGACAGTTGTACATTGAAATGCCAGAGCCATATCACCCTGCAGTTCTCACCTGGTTTCCCAGTGAGGCTAAGCAGGGTTGAGAGTGGCCAGTGCCTGGATGGGAGACCTCCTGGGGGGGAAAACTAAGGTTGCTGCTGGAAGTGGTATTAGGGAGGGCAGCAGGTGGTGCTCTCCCTGTAGTCTGTGTGAGTCCTAATGCCCCAGTATAGTGAGGGGACACTATACTGTAAAAAGAGCAGCGTCTTTCAGATGAGACATTAAACCAAGGTCCTGACTGTGGTCATTAAAAATCCCAGGACAATCCTTGTAAAGAGTAGGGGTATAACTCCTGGCGATTATAACCTGGCGAAATTCCCCATTGGCCCTTATCAATCATGGCCCCCTAATAATCCCCATCCCTGAATTGAATCTGAACAAGAATGCAAAAGGAAGAAAATAAATAGTAGTCTCTGAACAGTCATCTATAGACAGAAGAGTACAAGAAGCAGATGACACATCTAAACTAAATTAGATATAATAATAATATATTGTAGTCTGTGATAAATATAATTGCAGAAATTGGCACAAACCAATCAGAAAAGTAGTTTAAACTAAAAAGGTGCCCTTCTTTTTTTCCAATCTCAGACCTATCTAAGTCCCTTAAAGAAGGCACTTATCATGCGTATCTACCCTGATACGCATGATTCACTTCATCACCAAACACTCAAGTCCTTGACGAGGTGAATTAAGTCCTTATCTGAGAAAAGAGGAGGGAAAGGAACATTAAGTGGTGCAAAAGCCTGGCCCTCTAAATTATGAATAATGACTCTGACATGCAGGTGACTGTCTAATTTGATTTAGTCAGGATGGTCTCTTGAGTGTCTCTACACTGGCAGTGAGAACCACGTTTGTTTGACAGCATGTACCTGGATTTTATCTTGGCACACTGGGTGCAGAAATTACAAACAGTATTTGGACAACATGCCTGTAAATGATCTGCATACTTTTTAAAAGTTCAGTGGCATATTAGACCTGTGTAACAAAAATAATCATATATATGTGATTAATATCGCACAATCTTACATTTAAAAAAGTTGTACTTTTGCAACTATTTTATTTGTATTAATTTTTATGTCACAAAGCAACAGAATTCCGAATGTAGATTTAGATGTGGAAAAAAATGACGTGAAAATAAATCATTTGTGTTAATTTTTTTTTTTTTTTTTTTTTTAAAGACCATATGTAAAGACAAATGAATCATGTGAAAAAAAGTAAGTGTGGTCATAACTGAATCATGTGAAAATATTGAAAAATGTGAAAAGAAGCTAATCATGTAAAAATCACACATGAAATTAAATTGTGTAAAAGATACGTGAAAATACATTAATTGTGAAAAAATCAAAGTCGGTGTCTCTTGTTTGTCATTTGCACAGCTGACACATACGAACTATCCACTAATGAACAGTTGATATCACGTGAAAATAAATTCATTATGTAAAAAATCACATGAAAATAAATGAATTGGGTAAAAATCTCATGTGAAAATGAATTGTGTAAAAAATCGCATGTGAAAATGAATGAATTGGGTAGAAATCACCAGAAAAAATAAATGAATTATGTAAAAATCACGTGAAAAATTGATTGGGCAAAAATTACATGTGAAAATAAACTAATAGGGTAAAAATCACGTGAGAATAAAGAATTGGGTAAAAATCCCATGTGAAAAATTAATTATTTTTATTTTATTTTTATTATTTTTATTTATTAAAAATAAACACGTGACAATAAATGAATTGAGTAAAAATCACGTGAAAATTACACGTGAAAATAAACTAATAGGGTAAAAATCGCATGTGAGAATAAAGAATTGGGTAAAAATCCCATGTGAAAAATGAATTATTTTTATTTTATTTTTATTTATTTAAAAAAACCACGTGAAAATAAATGAATTGAGTAAAAATCACGTGAAAAATTAATTGGATAAAAATCGCATGTGAAAATAAAGAATTGGGTAAAAATCATGTGAAAATAAAGAATTGTAAAAAAAAAAAAAAAAAAAAAAAAAAACCTATGAAATTAATCAAATCAAGTAAAAATCACACGTGAATATAAATTAAACGTTAAAAGAAAAGTCATGTGAAAGTAAATCAATTTTGTTTGCATGTGAAAATAAATTAATTGTGTTTAAAAATCACATGAAAAATACACTCCCTGTGAAAAGCCTGCATAAGAGAATGTGTTAAAAACCATGTGATATCCTTCTCTGTAAAGGATATAATTCCAGTGGTTTGGACGTGTATGTGAATCAGTGTGCGTGAATGCCTAAAGGTGTTAGTGCATTAATAAGAGCTTGACTGAAGAACCATCTATAATTTTCTATCAATTTAATATTTTAAACATACAGGTTCAGCGCTGCTCTACTTTCCATGTGCCAGAACGGTATATTAAATCCATGTGCTTCGCTGCATTTCAGAAAATGTATTAGCTGAACATTTTAATGATGTGCTATAAAAAAAATTCAGCGTTAGCCCAAAGTGACAACGGCCTGTGCTTTGAAGTGCTGACAAAGTGTTTCTATAGCATTACTCGGCTCTGCGCCGTGTCCCTGCGAGAAAGACGTCTTTAATGAGGAATGTTCCTCTCTGCCAGAGAGTCAAAGCCTTTGGGGAGATTTTTGGCTTGTCAATCTTTCTGCAGCTCGCTGCTAGAGAAGCCAGGCTCGGGTACAGCTCGGGTCCCCTGGCCTGAGCGCTGCTAACCTCCCTGAAGTAATTCAAGATGTTAAGTGAGCTTTATGGGTTATACTTATAATGATCAGTGGTGAGTGTCAAAGTCATCTTGCATTGGGTATGAGGGTCTTCTCAGTGATTAATTATGGTTAATTACACTAATTATGGTCCCTGACTGGAAGTTTGTTCCTGTGCTATTACTTTTTTATACGTCTACAATTTACACAATTAATTAGAATTAATCAGAACCTAGAGAGCTGTTCTGAAGTGAACACCACCTCTATTATCAAATGTATATAAAGAAAGTTATACAACAGTTAGTTCTGGTCCACTAATTTGATTGGTCGAGCGGTGTTCCAAGAGGGCCTATATTTCCTATAACCACACTGGGGCGTTTCACTGTGTGTATCACTCCTCTGCATTCGCCACATAAAATTCCACTTCCTATTTTGAGACCTTGACTACAGTAGTGTTAGAGACATCATCAGCGGACAAGGCAAACGATACATTTCAGCAATATATCTTTTGGCTTACAATATGAAAGCTTGCCAGTTGAAGATGAAAAGGAAGAAGGGAAGCCAATCACATCGGAAGCACCTTTAACAGGAATGTACAAATCAATGTGAGCTAGCTTGCCATTTAGCTGACGCGCTATAAAGTGAGTGTGGCGAAGCAAAAATCAACAAAACATTCTCTAACTTTAATTAACCCTCTACTGCATGAATTATTACACTTACGTCAAAAAATGTTTTATTTAGTTCCATTATAGCATGTTGTTGCCATATGGCAACAATTACATTTCACCATTTAACAGAATACTCAAAATATGTAAACTTGTTTAAATGACAGAAAATAAATGTTAACATAACTCAGATAGTGTTTACATTTTTTCCTTTAAGTAGTTTTGCCTAAATATTGAAATATTAATCAATTTTGAGAGCACTCTGGTGATGACCTTCACCGTGTGATTGTGATTGCAGAAAAGGAAGAGCAAACAGCACTTCCTGTCATGTGACATGGAATTATTTTGTTATGTCAAAGCCCCTTTTTCCAGTTACATAGGAAAATAGCAGTTTTGTATTATTGCCTATCAAATAAATGGAGATAAATTAGTTGTTGCCATATGGCAACAGTTAAGGGTTAATATTGATATTAATTTCTTGCTTATAAAACTGTTGTATAAAACAATATCACACTCGCAATCGTGCAGTTATACAGAATATCGGCACGGCTGCGATTTGGCCGTAGGCATGAGTCCACAGGGCGAGTGCCATGGGTAATAACAGCCGTGCCGATATTTAACATACGATATTGCTTAGGTAACATGGCTAGCTAACTCATGTTAATTCATACATGTTTCTAGCAACATAGATAGCTACCTTATACATTATCCTGAGCGTTACCTTCAAGCCATAGCAGCACTTAGACATATTTAACACAACATGCACATTAAAATGACATCTTAAGTTTAATACCGAGCTTTCATATGTGAAAGAACTGGCTAGCTAGTCTAGCTCACTCAGCTAGCTAATGGCTTACCTGGACATGTTTCCACAGGTTGGATGTTGAGCTGGGGTATGTTGATATCTCGCACAATTTGCAGATCTTTCATGCTGTTTCCTTTGAAGCATTTAACACCAAAGATATGTGATAAATTGGACCAGGGATGCTAATCTGGCTCCACTGTCTCAGACATTGCTGCTGCTCACTAAGCATTTAGTGCCTGAAGTGTAGCGTTTCAACTACACTAAATAAATTGAGTTATTAAAAAATGTATATATACTTCATAATATTTATACTTTATACTTTGCTTACAGTCTTCTGGGGTTAAATGCTTTTTTTTTTTTTTTTACTTTGTAACAATGGTTAATTTTTTTATTTTTTAAAACCTCAAATAAACATGTAGTTTGTTGCTTTCTACCCCTGCTTACAAGAAAATCAGACAAAATGTCTTCTGTCCAACAACGTCCCTGAATAAACCCTGTCCTGCAAGAAAAAAAAGCTACAGTGGGCTTTGAGTGTATGGTTTATAAGAGAAAATGACAGGAAACCTGATCACACTAAGCTAGCTGCATTCAGAAAGTCTGACTTGTGCTGAAAGAAAAATTGTTGGTGCTGTAAAAAAAGGTCTGCATTTTAGTCAACGAGTCAAGACTGCCAGGTCTCCAGTTTTCCTGCCGAATTCGACCAATCAACTCCAGAATTATTGGCAGCTCTGAGTACAAAATTGCCAAAAGCTTGTGGTTGTCTAACCATTTTTTTTTTTTTGTACATTTGGATGTATATTTTGGATCATTGTCCTGCTGAAAGAGCCAACCACAACCCAGCTGTAACCTCTTAGCAGAGGCAGCCAAATTTCCAAGGTTCGCAGGGTCTTTAGGGAAAAAAACAGCTGCACAATATCACAGATCAACGTCTCCAGCTTTCTTAACAGTCATACAGTATCTTTGTGGTTAGACTGGGGGGGGGGGGTTAAAGGCTTCTCTTCTGGCATGCCTTCCGAATAGTGTGTTGGCATGGAGGTGAAATATAATTTTGTCTAATCAGAAGAATGAGAACCTACAACCTAGAACGAGGGCTCTTGCTCATTTCTGAATCAGCTTCCTCCAGCGATCGTCTTCTTTACAGTCACTCAGGAGCGCTGTTCTACAAATAGCAGCAGCAACACGATATTATTATATTATCATTTCATTATGCGTCTCATTAAATACCGAAACGCGAGCCTGAATCTAACACATCTTATCAGGTGCAAGGCGCTAATTTGATTTCTCCCAAACACAGCACTGATATCTAATATACAGCAGAAAGTGGGAAAGTGTGCAGTCTGCTCACGTTAGATGGCATTTGTTTTCTCTAAATCTACTATTCCTGTTTCTATGTAGATTTATTAAGAGCCTTTGGCTCTACTGAATGGGACCCAGTGTAATACATACTCCCAGTAAAGAATAATGTAACAAAAAGCAACTGAGCCAAATGTTCTATTGGTTTCAAGCCAAATATATACTGTAAGTAGAGTATATTATCCTGCATCGGCCGCAGGCTACAGCATGACTCTTGAAGATAAATCAGGGGGCTACGGCACGAGTCCCGAAGAGAAATCATGCAATAATATTCCCAGTGTAAGAACCAGCACCATGTCCCTTATCGTAATTCCTGAAGGCTCACTTTGGTGACAGCCACATATTTGTTATGTGAGGAGTAATTACTCTTCTATGGCGGCTGCCTGCACTAGCTGATGGCGTGTAATTCAAAAGTGATAAATCATCATCGTCTCGCCAGAGAGGCAGGGGCATAAGGTTTCTATGTCGGAGGGTGGGGGGATTTTTAAAATTGATTTATTTATTTATTTTACAGATCTGCATGCAAGGTTGCTATCAGCTTTGGTATCTCCGGGAAACAAGTGTCTCAGATACACCAGCTGTCAATTTTTTGGACACATCAACACATAGCGAGACTCATTTTTGGAATTCACTATGGAATTATGTGACCAAGTGACCAAGAAATGTGTTCAATGAATCATATACATTTTTATATTTTAAATTTTTATTATTAGTAGTAGTATTGAGAAGCTTTGGACACTTTTGGCCTTTTCCCAACCGGCTTCATGAATGAGCTCCAAAGGATGCTTTCCTTATCATTTCCAAATAGAAGCAGAGCTACCATGCAAGGCACCTACCTGCCATCGGGAGCAACTTGGGGTTCAGTGTCTTGCCCAAGGGCACTTCGGCACATGGAGTCATGTGGGCCGGGAATCGAACTGCCAACCCTACGATTAGTGGACAACCCGCTCTACCACCTGAGCCACAGCTGCCAAAGGCTGATTGGTATTCCCAAATTGTCTGTAGTGTGTGAATGTGTGTGATTGTGTCCTGCAATGGGTTGGCACCCTGTCCAGGGTGTCCACAGCGATCCCATGTAGGATAAGCGGCAAGGAAAATGGATGGGTTGCATAAGTCTTCATCCTGCTGGGTCAATGCCTTGTAGATCCACCTTTTGCTCCATCAGCCTTGCAAATCTGGATGCAGATATGGAGACCTTTGGTCTTGCCACCAATTCTTAATATGAGATATGACTGCATCTGAATTCATCCTACATCTAATTTCAACTCCATACTGAAAGATTTAAATAGGCATTTGCAGCATCAACAGATTTTCATTTTAGTGACATCTTGCCTTATATTGTATTAATTTACTATAACCATTTGTTCATCATTCATTCCTCTTCCATAAGCACTTTTTCCTCTTCAGGGAGGCTGTGGATCCAGAGCTTATTCCAGAAACGTTGCACATGAGGCAGGAATACACCTTGGACAGGATGCAATGCTTACACTCATTCACACCTAGGGACAATTTAGAGTTGCCAATCCACCTACTGGTATGTTTTTATTCGGAGTCAGAGGAAACCAAAGAACCCAAAAGAAACCAACACGTACCTAAGGAGAACATTAAAAATCTGTACGGTCTATAACCCGAGTTCAGGATCAGACCGCAGACCCTGAAGCTGTCAAACCCCAAAGATCCAACAGATATACAGATATAGTGCCCGCCACTAATATTGGCACCCTTGGCAAATATGAGCAAAGAAGGCTGTGAAAAATTGTCTTTGTTGTTTAACCTTTTGATCTTTTGTTTAAAAAAAAAAATTCACAAAAATACCCTGCTGTCATGGATATCAAACAATCGCAAAACACAACCCATATTTACCAAGGGTGCCAATATTACTGGAGGACTCTGTATATTGTATGAGAATGAGGAGAGAGACACCTTGCATTCAATTTTAATGACATACAAACAGACAGCAGTACATAAGCATATATGACAAATCATAATGGCAGGCAAGAACTCACAGACATTGTGCTGTGATGATATGTTTCATAAAAAATCACACACATACACACACACACACACATGCACGCGCACACATACCTTTATCCATGCAAACACATTTCAACAAGTTGCATCATTGGAAGGGAAGAAAAAGAATATCAGTTCTCAGCTGTTGCTAAAATAAATACACATCTACAAAAAATGATGAGCAGCCCGGAAGAGCTGCTGAGAAGAGGCTGAGAGCGAGTGTCGTTCTGCAGCGAGGACGTGGAGAAGTGGCAGTTATGCAGCTCGCCGTGTTAAGCGATAAGCTCGTCAGTGCTGAGCTTGCAACAGAGGTGATTAAAATTCACCAGCTCGCCACCTCTTTCCCATCCATTACACTCCAGCACTTTAACAAGGTCGCGCCAGTCTCTCGACATTCCGAGTGCGGATAAAATACAGAGTTTATCCTCTAAAGTTTGGGGAAGAGTGGCGGATCACAGAATACGCACGCTCTCTGGATGGCAGGGGACAGCTTTGACTCTTTGTCTAGCTTATGTCTTCATTTCATAGCGCATAGATCAACATTTCACGCTGACCTTCGCACAACATGTCTTTCTGCAAGTAGCTTCAGTATGGAGCTGTGCAGCATCTGTGCAGCGAGTGCCAAGATGTGACCTTATTAATATAAATGCACCTGGAGATGCATCACCCATACATCCGCTCGGAAAATCTGAATGCAAATAACACACGCACTTGCGAAATCTATAACAGCCATCGGGTGCAAGACTATTCTCACAACAACAAAATGTCAAGCATATAGTCCCAAGATATGATACACTGCAACATCAGTATTAAGCTGTTGTACTAATATTAGGCCCCGCCCACGCGTATACGGATATTTTCATTGAAAAAATAATCCCGCCCCCACGTGAACAGCATTTTAAAAAATATCTCAGTCCACATGAAAACACAAAAACGATACACCATTACGTCAAACGCCTCAAGAATAATGCTAAGAGCTGCATTTCTATCAGTAAGGAAGCCGAAAAACATGTGGAAACGTGGAAAAACACCGACGTGGACAAAAATGAAAACTGATGATTCATACGTGTGGACTGACGATGAGGTAACTACTGCTTAAGCCTACGTCCGCATTAATCCGGACAGATCTGAAGACTGCACTTTCGTTTTAAAACGCTCCCCGTCTACACTGGCGTTTTTCAAACGCTTTTCAAAAATTTGCTCGTCCACAATGAAACGTCTGAAAACACTCCCTATACTGCGCATGCGTAAAAACATAAGAAGCTCTGGCCTTGCGTCATTTCCGTCAGGCGGTTCTTTAAAAACGCATTCTGAAGGTTGGACAAAGTGACGTTAATCTTTAACAAAGCTATCAACCTGGATAGCAGGCACAACAACCGCAGTACAACATCGTCCACCATCTTGTTTGAGTAGAATGGGTCACATGACTAAACATACATCAACGTTTTTAAAGATCTGCGTTTTCTCAGTCCACACTACAACGCGAAAATGGCGTTTTCAAACGTATCCACGTTTTCGAAAAGCTGTTTCGCTGGACAAAAACGCCGTCTCAGTGTGGATTTATCCAGATTAATGTGGACATAGCCTATGGTTACACTTAAATACCAAGCTTTCACCAATATGTACGTTCATGGTGCAGTTTGTAGCACCGGAGCGGTGGATTCCACACAATATTAATGCAAAACTGCCAAACCATGACATCTCACGGTTTCAAAACATTATCAAAAATGCCCATGAAAAGAATGGAAATTGAGTTTTTGCATTTCTCCACCTTGGAGGCCGTTTTCAAAAAGCTTTGGTTTCAGCGACCACCACCCAATAAAATAAATAAAAAACAATGTTTGCAAAAATATCCATATACATATGAACAGGGCCTTAGACTGCTTTTACAAAAGGTGTTTTTTTTCCCCTCAACCTCACTTTCTCAACATCTACTAATATTTATGTTTATTTACTTGGAAATCTATGGGAAGTGGCGCAAGGAATTTTTCTTTTTCTGAAAAGTGATATCAAACGTCTTTTTATCTCAATCTGATCACGTGTTGGCGGTCAAGCAAGAAAAACAAACATGGAGAGCAAAGTGGTGGTGAGAAAATTGTCTTGTTAGTGAGCGCACATAAGGATGTCGATGACATCGAAATGACATGAACGACATGACGTGAATCGAAACTGTTTCACTGTCAATATTCCAACGTCCCAATGTAACTCAAACTAACAATTTTTATACCAGAATGCGATGTATTGTCCTACTTTATCTGTAGCTGCATGCAGTCAAGTCGCACAAGCAGCTCACATTCTCGTGTTTCGGCCTCCAGAGCTGGAATGAAGGCAAGCCACTTCCTCGTCACCAGAGTTACACTCATCAATATTCAAAAACTATGAATATTGAAATCTACTTGAATTGGCAAAATTGCAGCTGCATGAAAGTCTTTTGCAGTGATATTTGTTGGTAAATAAATGAGACCTTTTAGCTGTACTCATGTTCGACGCACGTGAATCGAAGAGGGCTTTGACTGAAGGCGCGCTATGATGATGTCACACGCGTCTTGGCCCAAGTCTGCAGAAAATCTGCAGTAAATTTGAAAAATTGCAAGCTCCGCCAAATATTGTAGAGTTTGCTTGATTTTGCGTTCTTTTCTTTGATCGCAAAATCCTGGAGGGACTGATTATTATTGATAATAATACATCTAAAACACAAGCTAGGCTAGTTAGATAGCTGATACTAGCTAGGACTTGTGTCGTGTGAACTCTTTTTTGGAAAAACAAACAAAAAAAACAAACAAACACACACAAAAACACACCCACCAGGTGTAAAGACAGCCTTCTGATCAGTCTTATATGTATGTGACTCAACAGCTAGACAAACTACACAAAAGACGGCTTCAAAAATGAACTCTCCCAGCCTCACAAACCTGCATTCACGCTCACACAATAAATATTCAGCCATTAATAACAACACACATCCAATCTTTGACCAAAGTGGTGTGAAATAGTCAGCTATTAATCACGTCCATTTGTTCAGTCACATTTTGTTCGGCTGGCCATTTTTTTCCACGTACACTGATTTAACACATGAAACTTTGTTGCTTTGTTGATTAGGCTCTTTTCCTTCCTTGGTCATACTCTCAAGAGAAAATATATGAACATTTCTTAATCGTAAATTACAGCACCAATTATTTTTTCACACCGCCCAACATCACTGTTCGTCTTACTTCCTGTTTCTTATTCCATAAATAAACAAAGAACCTGGACACAAACACAGCTGGACACAACCCACTAAATTCCTTCACATTCATATTAATGACACCAAATGATCATATATACTGCGCTTACAAAATAATAAAGCTTCGTATTTCTGCATGAAGACTAAATGTTATCATCTCCATTCCTACCTCGAAGAGAGAGTGGCATAGTAATAATTATACCGCAGCGTTGTTGAATTCTCTATTCTGATTGGACAATAAGTTTTTAATACATTATCATTTCTATAGCAACAGCTCATACAGTGGGACCTGTACGGCAGACGCGCCACATGATCTAAGCCTAATAATAAACGCATTTTGTTATTTAACAAAGAAAACCATCTAATCATAGATATGGTGATGTTTTCTGTAAGGAGATGATTATTTAACATTTATGGAAGGAGTCTCTAGTGTGAGAGCTTCATAACGGTCAGTAATTTTTCCACCATGGGAAAGTCTTTAATACGGAGTAGTTTGTGGATTGTAGTTTCTCTTTAGTCTTATTGACCTTAAGACAGGGAAAAACAGAGAGGCTGGTGAGGGAAAGACTCGTTTACAGCTGCTATAATGTACAGTCCCCTCCGAAAGTCAAGGCCAATTCGACTGTTTTCGCTATACATTGAAGACATTTGGGTTTGAGATCAAAAGATGAATAAGAGACGACAGATCAGAATTTCAGCTTTTATTTCCTCATATTTACATCTAGACGTGTTAACTTAGAAGATGGCACCTTTTGTTTGAACCCACCCATTTGTTCAAGTGATCAAAAAATATTGGAACACATGACTGATAGGTGTTCCTTGCTGCCCAGGTGTGCTCTGTTAAACTGACTGTTTAAAGAATTAATAGCTCTGAATGTCTACTCTTGGTTTGAGCCCTAGGTCTTGCCTTTGTTGCTAAAAAGGATAAACCTGCCTATAGGAGAAAAGCAAGCCATTTTGAAGCTATGTAAAGAGGGAAAATCTATCAGAGCCATTGCACAAGCATTGGGCATAGCCCATACAACAATTTGGAATGTCCTGAAAAAGAAAGAAACCACTTGCTTACTGAGCAAGAGACGCCAAATCGGTCGGCCAAGGAAAACACCAGCAGTTGATGTATGCCCAGTTGGTCACCAGCTTGATGCAGTTATTGCAAGCAAGGGATATGCGACCAGATATTAAGTGTCATTTACTTTAATGTACCTTAGGACGATCGGTTCCATTACTTTTGCTCACCTAAAAATTGAGTGGTCTGCCACAAAAGGTGCCATGTTCTAAGTTGTTTAACACATTTAGATGTAAATATGAGGAAATGAAAGCTGAAATCCTGATCTATCTATCTGATCTATATTCATATTTCGATGTCAAACCCAAATGTATTCAGTGTATAGCGAAAACAAAAGAATTGGCCTTGCTGTTCCAATACTTTCAGAGGAGACTGTAAGTGATAACAGTTTCATGGACGTTCCATGACATTAAAGGTAACTATAAACGGATAAAAGGTAGGAGGTGGTGTTCATTAATAAATTAAAAATTGTAATCATTAGCAAACTGCTGTGGTATGAGAGGAATAAAACACATTTCAGGCATTTAATAGCACATCCTGTTGTGTTTTATTCCTTACTTTTGACGCACTACAAGGCTGTAACTGTAAAATATTAACTACAGATTAAAACAGACAACTTAGATTAAAAGAAATACTCCAGTGTTTCAACCTCATTTCTACATATCGCATCTGTAGTGTGTGATTACCAGAGATGATGATTCTTATAAATGATGATGATACTTAGAAATTAACAGAAAACATGTTTACTTAAACCTGCTGAACTCAGTCAGTCGATCTTTATTTTCAGCCATTAGTTTTCCCATTATTATCTCAGTGCAGGAAAACGTCTCAATACACTGTGGTAATCACACTTATGCTACATGTGCAGTAGATTAGGACTAGATCGAAAAATGCTCCAGTACTCACAAAAGCAAAACAAAAACCATGACTAATCTGTGTTCATCATTATGGGTTGGTCCACTACAAACCTTACGAGTGCAGTTGTAGCTGCCTGGTGTTTACTGAGAAATTCTAGCAGAAAAACAATTCCAAGTTTGAGTAATTTTCTTGTGAGAACGTCAGAAAGCATCCACGGCGCGAGTGCTTCTCTTAAAGCTCAGTGCATTTTCAGAGTGCCTCTTAACTCAGGGGAAAATGTCATACTGACCTACAGTTCTCTGGCTCTCTCTCTCTCTCTCTCTCTCACACTCACTCACACACACACACACACACACACACACACACACACACACACACACACACACACACACACACATATTTTAAAGACAGTTCAGTTTGTACAGTAATAACAGAAAGCACCTGAAAGACTGAGTGGTTACACATTCAGTGAGGTCCATAAGTATTTGGAAAGTGACACAATTTTCGTAATTTTGCCTCTGTACACCACCATGCCCATGGGTTCCAGACTTCAGGCAGTCATTTACTGCATTTATTTGCATCCAAGTATTAAAAATAATCCTAATATTTCTGATTGTTGGTTTGTCCAATTACTTTTGAGCATGTGAAAATGGAGGGACTGTAATTCCTGGCTGTCAATATCTGTAATTCCTAAACGGTTAACGCAATATTTTTGTGAAAGCTGTTGAATTAAGGCTGAAACGCTACACCAGATACTCATGGACCTGACTGAATGTTTGATGCATGTGCTGTGGGAGGCATTTAAAAACCTATTTGACATGGACATGAAACATACGCACATACGAACATGTAAACACACACACTCGTCGACGTAAGGATTTGGCTACCACAGGTGTGTCTCACGGATCTCGGAGATAATGTTGTTGGCTTTCTGGAGCGCCTGAGAGGAAAAAAGAAGGGACAAGGGAGGAAAAAACAGAGACGTTTGCCTTAGAGAACAAAGCCAGACAAAAGAAGCAGAAACAAATGCATATTTCTGACCGATACACTAATGTGGAAGCACCCATATGACCAAACATGTTGAGATTAGTCCTCATTAGTGCATCAGTTCTAAGACTTTCTGCACACCACAGATGTAAAGAGTGGTTATCTCCTTTACCGTAGCCTCCCTGTTATCTTTGGCCATTCTCCTCTGACCTGTCTCAACAAGACGTTTCTACCGCTCACTGGATGTTTTATTGTTTTTCCGTACCATCCTGTGTAAACTCTAGAGAATGTTGTGTATGAAAATTTTAGGAGATTTCTGAAATACTCAAACCAAACCATCTGGCCCCAAGCTGCTCAAAGTCACTGAGATCACTTTCTGCCCCATTCTGATGTTT